>CM069142.1:42936732-42999232 GCA_035221665.1 Okamejei kenojei
GGTGGGTGCGGTGGGGGCGGGGTGTGTGTGGAGTATGTTATGTTCGGAGGGTTGAGGAGTGTGAGTTGAGAGGAGAGGGGTGAGCCCCCCCGAGGGAGGGTGTGTGGAGACGAGGGAGGTGGGTGGTTGTGGGAGGGGGGGAGGTGCAGTAGGAGAGGAGAGTGATAGGAGAGAGAGAGGTGGGAGAGGAGAGAGGAGAGGGTGAGGAGAGGAGGAGTGAGGAGGGTCGGGGAGTGTGGGATGAGAGGACGTGAGGAGAAGAGGATCGATGTGGTGGAGAGAGTCGAGTGAGCCGGAGAGAGAGGGTGGAGCGAGGAGCGGAGGAGGAGGGGGGGAGAGGAGGAGGAGGTGGAGGGGGTGGGTAGAGAGAGAGGAGGGAGGGAGAGTCGAGGAGTCAAGAGGAGAGTGGAGGTGAGGCATGAGAGAGAGGAGAGAGAGGGAGGAGAGGTTCAGAGGTCGTAGAGGTGGAGGGTGGAGGAGGTGGGGGGGGAGTAGGTGGACGGAGGAGAGGATGTGGCGGAGTGAGGAGAGAGGGGAGATGTGAGGCGTTGGAGTGTGGCGGGAGGGGGTGGGAGAGGTAGGCGAGGTGGAGGGGGGAGAGTGAGGTAGTGACGGATGAGGTGGCTGTGTGGAGTGGTGGGGGGATGGGGGGGCGTGTTGGGGGTGTGTGGTCGGGGAGTTGTGGTAGTGTGGGTGGTGGGTAGGGGGGGGAGGGGTGATAGATGGGGGGGGAGGGGAAGTGTTGTGGGAGAGTGAGGGGAGGTGGATTGGTGGAGGGGGGGAGTGTGTGATGACGTGGTGGGTAGTGCGATGTGTGGTGGTAGTGGGGGGTGTGTGAAGATGGTGGTGGAGGCATGGGGGGGGGGGCGATTGTCGTGTGAGGAGGTGGGGGTGGGGAGGGTGGTGGTGGGTTGGTGGAGGAGGTGTGGTGGTTGGGGGGTGGGGGTGTGTGAGTGTGTTTGGGAGTGTGGTGGAGGTGGGATGGTTGTGGCTGGATGGCGGGGGGGAGGGGAGGTGGCGGGTAGTGAGTAGGTGGTGGGTGGGGGTGTCGAGAGGTGTGTACTGTCGGGGGGCGAAGGTGTGGTTTGTCGGTGGTGTGGTGTGTGGGAATGTGAGGGGTGTGGTGTTGCGTGGGGAGGTTGTGCGGTTGAGAGTGAGTGAGGCAGAGAGTCGGAGGTGTGAGATCCGGGAGTGTGCGGAGGTGAGCGTGTGGTGTGATAGGGAAGAGAGTGGTGGGGTGAGGAGGTGTGGGTGTGTGTGAGAGGGAGAGAGGATGTGGGGATCGAGTGTTGTGGTGTAGAGGAGATTTGTGGCATGTGGGGTGTGGGAGGTGGTGATGTGGAGTGGACGTGTTGAGGTTGGCGAGTTGGTGTGGCGGTGTGTGAGAGTTGAGGACTGTTTGGGGAGGGAGGGGGTGGGGTGGGGAGGGTGTGGTATGTGCAGGTGCGGAGGAGTTAGAGAGGGAGGTGACGTAAGGGCGGGGGTGTGGAGTGAGTGAGTGGTGGTTGGCAGGACTGGAGGGAGTGAGGAGGTGGGAGGTGGAGGAGGGGGGGGAGGTGATTGGTGAGGTGTGTGGGTGTGTGGGGGGAGGAGGTGTCGTGTCGAGTGGATGGTGTGTGGATGAGAGAGGTGGGGGGGAGAGAGTGGTTTAGTTGAGTGAGGTGGGGTAGAGTGGTGTGAGGGAGATGAGAGAGAGGAGAGGGGGGTGAGATTGAGGGGTGTGGTAGTGTGGGAGGGAAGAGAGAAGAGTGGTGGAGCGAGGAGGACAGGGGGGTGAGAGTCGAGAGAGGTCGAGTAGGGGAGAGTGGAAGGATGGTGTGAGGGAGGAGAGTAAGGTGTGAGATGGAGTTGGGTGGTGGGTTGTGGTGGAGGGGGGAATGAAGGGGAGGGGGAGAGTGAGGAGAGGATTGGGGGGAGAATACGTGGAGAGGAGGGAGAGAGAGAGAGTGGGGGGGAGACGAGGCTGAGATGAGCTCGGAGGGGAGAGAGGAGAGAGGAGTGAGAATGGTGGGAGTAGAACGGTGGGGTGAGGAGAGAGGGGGAGGAGGGGTGAGAGGGCGTGGTGGGTGGGAGAGGTGGAGAAGAATGGCGAGTGAGGAGTGGAGGGTATGGAGTTGGTAGGTAGGAGGGGGGAGGTTGAGGATGTGGGTGGGTGATGTAGTGTATTGCAGAGAGGAGAGATGAAGAGGAAGAGTGGGGGGTGGAGTGAGCGGGGGTAAGAGAGAGTGAGCAGGAGAGAGGAGGAGGAGGATGGGGGGGAGGGGGGGGGGGGAGGGGGAGAGGGAAGGGTGGATAGAGAGGAGGAGGAGGAGGGGGGGAGAGAGGAGGAGGAGGGAGGGGGGAAGAGAAGAGGAGAGGAGAGAGGGAGGAGGAGGAGGAGGGGGGGAGAGAGGAGAGGAGGAGGCAGGAGGGGGGGCGGGAGCAGAGAGTGAGAACGAGAGGAGGAGGAGGTGGGCGGGAGAGGAGTGAAGAGAGAGAGGGGGAGGAGAGGAGGAGGAAGGAGGGGGGAGGGAGGGGGGGGAGGAGAGAGGGGGGTACGGAGAGAGATGGAGACGAGAGGACGATGGTAGAGAGGAGGAGGAGGAGGGGGGATGGTTAGAGGGGAGGAGCGAGGAGGAGGGGGGGAGGGAGGAGGAGGTGGGGGGTGTGGAGGAAGGAGGAGGGGAGGGGGGAGAGAGGAGGTGGGTCGGTGGGGGGGTGGAGGGGGGGGACGGAGAGTGAGAGAGAGGAGGAGGGGGGGGGAGAGAGGAGGGAGGGGGGGAGAGGAGAGGAGGAGGGGGGGAGAGGAGGAGGGGGGGGGAAGGAGGAGGGGGGGGAGAGGGAGAGGAAGGGGGGGAGGAGGGAGGAGGGGGGGGGAGGAGGAGGGGGGCGTGAGGGAGAGGAGGAGGGGGGGAGAGGAGTCGGAAGGAGTGGGCTGTGGGATGGGAGAGGAGGGATGGGTGGGGAGAGAGGGAGGGGGGGGGAGAGGTGGAGGGGGGGAGAGGGGAGGGGGGGGAGGAGGAGGAGGGGGGGGGAGAGGGAGGGAGGGGGGGGAGGGAGGAGGGGGGGTGAGAGGATGGAGGGGCGTGAGGGAGAGGTGGATGGAGGGGTGAGGGGAGGAGAGGGGGGGGGGAGGGTGCTGGAGGAGGGGGGGGAAGAGAGGAGGAGGGGGTGGGAGTGTAGGAGGGGGGGGGTGAGAGGAGGAGGGGGGGGGGTGGGGGGGAGGAGGAGGGGGGGCGAGAGGAGGAGGGGGGGGAGAGGTGGAGGGAGGGGGGTGAGGAGGAGGGGGGGCGGGAGGAGGTGGAGGGAGGGGACGGGGAGAGGAGGAGTGGGGGGGAGGAGAGAGGAGGAGGAGGGGGGTGGGAGAGGAGGAGGGGGGGGAGGGAGGGAGGGGGGGTGAGAGGAGGAGGGGCGGGGAGAGGAGTGAGGAGGGGGGGGGGAGAGGAGGAGGGGGGGAGAGAGGAGAGTGGGGGGGGTGAGGAGGGAGGGGAGGGGGAGAGGAGGTGGGGGGGGCGAAGAGGAGGAGGGGGGGGAGAGTGGAGGTAGGGGGGGGGAGTGGAGGTGGTGGGTGGTTGAGAGGTGGAGGGGGGGGAGAGGAGGGGGGGGGGGAGTGGAGGAGGGGGGGGAGGCAGGAAGGAGGGGGGGGAGGTGAGGAGGAGGGGGGGACGAGGAGCGAGGGGGGGAGAGGGAGGGGGGGGAGAGGTGGGGGGGGAGAGGGAGGTGGGGGGGGGTGGGGGGAGAGGAGAGAGTGGTGAGGAGGAGGGGGTTGGTGGGGGGGGGGGGGAGGGGGGTGAGGTGGGAGGGGGGGGAGAGAGGAGGGGGGGGAGAGGAGGAGGAGGGGGGGTGGAGAGAGAGGAGGAGGACGCGCCGGGCGGGGGGGGGGGGGGAGAGGGGTGAGGTTAGGAGGTGCGGGGGGAGTGGGGTGGCGATGGAGGAGAGAAGACGGGGAGGTGCAGGTGGTGGGGACGATGGAGGCGTGCGGGGGGGGGGGGAGAGAGGGAGGAGCGCGGAGTGGGGGGAGGCTTGAGGAGGAGAGAGGGCGGGGGGGAGAGGAGGAGGGGGGGGGAGGGGGAAGAGGAAGGCGAGGGGGGAGAAAAGGAGGTATAAGAACGAAAAAAAGGAGGATGGGGGGGGATGAGAGGGGGGAGAGGAGGTGGGGGGGGAGGGGAGCGGGGAGAGGAGGTGGGGGGGAGAGAGGAGGGGGGGTGAGGAGGAGAGGGAGGAGGGGGCGAGGGCGGCTGGGCAGCGGGGCGGGGAGCAGTACTGCGGGCTGGGGGGAGCGACCAGCGGGGTGCGTCAACCCCTAAGGAGGGAGGGTGTGGGGGTAGGTGACTTCCACTCACAGAGTTGTGCTAACAAGACCTAAGAGCTGATTAGCACTGTCGGCGCATACCCATTGTTGACGTCATCGGCGAAAGGCAACCGGTTGCACCCCGAGTTTTTTCAGATTTTTGAATACTTTTTCATTATATCTCAGAATAATAAAGCATGAATTGTTCCATTACGGCCGATATTGGACTCCAGCGGAGAAATCTCTACCGGAATATGTAAAACATTTTACGTTAGCGCGTTGTTTTTTGAGATTTGCCCCTTTCTTGAAAAAACAGCAGAGAACTGAAAGCAAAGGAACCCAGTTTTAAATATTAAATATCTTTACATTCACATCGATAAAGCAGCATGATACAATGTAAGGTAAACACAAAACGCTGGTGTAACTCAGCGTGGGAGACAGCCTCACCCGCTGAGTTACTCCAGCATTTTGTGTCTACCTTCGATTTAAACCAGCAGCTGCAGTTCTTCCTTACACATGATACAATATAATATCTATACTTTAACATAAGAGACTGATTTAATCCAGACATACATTGTTTGCTATTTCACGTTTAGAAAGACTCAAACCATTGTGTACATTTCAATAACATTAACTCTCATTCTAAACTTTAGAACAAAAAGATTCAGTTTGCTTAACCTCTTCTCATATGGCTACCCAGGAATCCATGTGGTGAATTCCTATTGCAAGCATAGTTTTCCTTGTATGAGACCAGATGCACATAATATGGCAGATGCAGACGCATCCTTTGTAATTGGGATAAGGCACCCCCACTTTCTTGTTAAATCCTCACAAAAAAGAGCCCAATATATAATCTGCCTTCCAAAATGTAGCTGAACCTGGATGTTATTTTTGGTGATTCATGTGAAGTACTGCCAAGTTTCTCTGAACACCTACATGTTTCAATCTCTCATAATTTAAAACCTAATCTGCCTTTATATTTTCTTTATCAAACAGATACCCTCACATTATATTCCATCTAAAAATATTCAGTTCAAGGGTACTCTTGTATTAGCAGTGGAAGGGCATTTTATTTAAAGTTCATTTTACCCCATATTGTAAAACTGGAAAACTGGTCTTTACTGATATATGTTAATGATGGACAGATGTTTAAGTGGAAGATAATTTCAGTGAGTCAGCATACCAGGAAGCCAAAATGATGATTTGTAGTACAGGTTCAACACAAGGGGAGCGGCTTTGTCAGTTGATGCCCAGGTGCAACGACAAAGATGGACTGATGCATGAACACGTGGCCTGGGAGAAAGCACGCCTGTGTGACTGATTATCTAGTTGATTCTGCAAGGTTAATTGTTACATTTTATTAAATGATGCGGCCATACTGCGAACCCATTCCTTATTCTGCAAGGTTAATCGTTACATTTTATTAAATGATGCGGCCATACTGCGAACCCATTCCTTACTTCTGGCTCCTAATCCGACTTACAACTGTCGTCGAACTGCAGGCGTGATGAGAGAGTTCTTACTTCCAACTGTGCTGGGCCCAATCTTTTACATTCAAAATTGGCTTCGCTGCAAACTAAAATCAGAAAAATAAATTCAGTGTTAACTAAAGTGGAAGATGAATATTTCTAAAGAGAAGAACATTCATACTTCATTAACTCTGCCTATCATGGTCATTGCAAACAAATTGCATTAAAAGATATTTCTGCATTTCTCCAAGAATCCCAAAACAGAAACATCTATGCATTACTAAAGACTTTCCAGTCCAAATATCAGCAGTAAACAAAAAATATGAGGTTTAGGAAACATCAAGTAGTAATCATCTCAAATTGATCTGTAGTATAGCAGAATTGATGCATGTTATTGCAACAGTAATTCAGAGACATGGGCTAATGATTTGTACGCAACTGGGTGATTGGCGCAAGTCAATTTTTTGCATACTGAACATTCCCACGAATGCAATAAACAAGAGGGAGGAGGGGCAGGGAGAGAATGAGGGAGGGAGAGAGGATGGGAGGAGAGGAAGAGAGAAAGAGGGAGGGGGAGGAGAGAAAAAGAGGGAGGGGGGCGAGGGGAGAAAGAAAGAGGGAGGGGGAGGGGAGAATAGAGGGAGGGGGAGGGGAGAAAGAGGGAGGGGGAGGGGCAGAAAGAGGAGGGGGGGGAGAAAGAGGGTAGGGGGAGGGGAGGGAAAGGAGGGGGGGGGGGGGAGGGGGCGGGGCGAGAAAGAGGCGAGGGGGCGGGGGAGAGTGGCGGGGCGGGGGAGAGAAAAGAGAGGAGAAAAGGAGAGACATTTTCTACTTCCACAGATAGGTAAAAAACAAACAAAAAAAACAGCAGCTGCGGTGACTGCTGAGGCACTTTTGTACCCATATCCCATAACTGGGATGGTCGGCCTTCAACAACCATCAATATTTTCTTCAATAAGAATCCTTCCATTTGCATGTTTCTCACCCTATGTCTAAATATATCCTTCATTTTCATTATTGATCTGTTGGCTTTGGCTCAATATGTCTGATTTCTTAATCAGCAAAGATTTAAAGCAAAAACCAACCATGGCAGATACATAGTCTAAATTATAAACATTTGCAACATAGTGAGACAGAACATCACATAGTTTGTATGAAACCAACAACTAACTCGATTGTTTAAAAAGTTACAGAGGAGGGCCTTCATTCCCCGACGGTTAAACTCAGAATCTGGTAAAATCTAGCCCTCGGATGAGAGGAATATATGGCACTTATTGAACCAAAGATTCAGTGAGAAATGGGGAAAAAGTACTGTTCAATACAAAATAACCTAAACAAGTTATTAATGGTTTAGTTTAGAGATACAGTGTGGAAAAAGACCTTTCGATCCATCGAATCCATGCTGGCCAGCGATCACGTGTGCACTAGTTCTATGCTACACTATAGAGACAACTTACAAAAGCCACTTAACCTGCAAGCCTTTGGAATGTGGCAGGAAACCAAAGCACCCGGAAAAAACACATGCAGGTCAAAGGGAGATCGTACAGACTCCACACTTGGTCAGGGTCGAACCCATGTTTCTGGTGCTGTATAGCAGCAAATCCACACTTCTATGCCATTGAGTGACCTTAAAAATTAAATTACAATGATATGTGAAGCGCAAAAGATTAGTTAAAACAAATGTAGGTCCCTTGCAGTCAAAAACGGGTGAATTGATCATGGGGAACAAGGACATGGCAGACCAATTGAATAACTACTTTGGTTCTGTCTTCACTAAGGAAGACACAAGTAATTTGCCGGAAATAGCAGGGGATCGCGGGTCAAATGAGATGGAGGAAATGAGTGAAATCCAGGTTAGCCGGAAAGTGGTGTTGGGTAAATTAAATGGATTAAAGGCCGATAAATCCCCAGGGCCAGATAGGCTGCATCCCAGGGTACTTAAGGAAGTAGCCCCAGAAATAGCGGATGCCTTAGTGATAATTTTTCAAAACTCTTTAGATTCTGGAGTAGTTCCTGAGGATTGGAGGGTAGCTAATGTAACCCCACTTTTTAAAAAGGGAGGGAGAGAGAAAACGGGGAATTACAGACCAGTTAGTCTGACATCGGCAGTGGGGAAACTGCTAGAGTCAGTTATTAAAGATGGGATAGCAGCGCATTTGGAAAGTGGTGAAATCATTGGACAAAGTCAGCATGGATTTACGAAAGGTAAATCATGTCTGACGAATCTTATTGAATTTTTTGAGGATGTAACTAGTAGAGTGGACAAGGCGGAAGCAGTGGATGTGTTGTATCTGGACTTTCAGAAGGCTTTCGACAAGGTCCCACGCAAGAGATTGGTATACAAATTTAAAGCACACGGTATTGGTGGTTCAGTATTGATGTGGATAGAGAACTGGCTGGCAGACAGGAAGCAAAGAGTAGGAGTGAAGGGTCCTTTTCAGGATGGCAGACAGTGACTAGTGGGGTGCCGCAAGGCTCAGTGCTGGGACCCCAGCTATTTACAATATACATTAATGATTTGGACGAGGGAATTAAATGCAACATCTCGAAGTTTGCGGATGACACGAAGCTGGGGGGCAGTGAGAGCTGTGAGGAGGATGCTCGGAAGCTGCAGGATGACTTGGATAGTCTGGGTGAGTGGGCAAATGCATGGCAGATGCAGTATAATGTGATAAAAAATGTGAGGTTATCCACTTTGGTGGCAAAAACAGAAGGTAGACTATTATTTGAATGGTGACCGATTAGGAAAAGGGGAGATGCAGCGAGACCTGGGTGTCATGGTACACCAGTCATTGAAAGTAGGCATGCAGGTGCAGCAGGCTGTGAAGAAAGCGAATGGTATGTTGGCATTCATAGCAAAAGGATTTGAGTACAAGAGCAGGGAGGTTCTACTGCAGTTGTACAGGGTCTTGGTGAGGCCACACCTGGAGTATTGCGTACAGTTTTAGTCTCCTAATCTGAGGAAAGACATTCTTGCCATAGAGGGAGTACAGAGAAGGTTCACCAGACTGATTCCTGGGATGGCACGACTTCCATATGAAGAAAGACTGGATAGACTTGGCTTGTACTCGCTGGAATTTAGAAGATTGAGGGGTGATCTCATAGAGACTCACAAAATTCTTAAGGGGTTGGACAGGCTAGATGCTAGGAAGATTGTTCCCGGTGTTGGGGAAGACTAGGACAAGGGGTCACAGTTTATTCTTTGTTTATTAAATTGATTTCTGACAGTTATTTATGAAACTTTGTTGTTGTCTATGAGTACAATTTTTTCTCCAGCTTCCCAGTTCTTCAATATATCTGATCATGCCCAGGAGATTTATCTACCATCATAAGTCTTGGGATATTTTGCACTGCCTCACACAGACTGTAACACAGACTGTCCTTAAGATAGCTTTATTTACTTTTCCAAAGTTCCCTAGTCTTCATGACATTCTCCATGGTTTAAAAAAAGGGAGAAATATTCATTGAGTCATTTAACTGGAGACAAGCTCAGCACTCCCAAGTGAAGGTATTCTGTTTGGCTAATCATACGGTAATTGCACTGTTATTAGTCTCATGGAGTTTACTGGAGAAGGCAAGTTTCCATAAATTATGCTTGCTGGTCCTTAGTTTTAATAGGCTCATCGATTGCAAGGGCAGCAGATAGGGCAAATACAAAGCAATTTTCCCCGATATATTAGTGTATTTTAACATTTTCCCTATTGTGTTTAAATTTGTCATTTTTAATTTCCTTTAAATTTTTCTTACAGTCTGATTAGTAAATGTTGGTTGGGTATACTATCTTTCTGATGCCCTGAAAACCCGTTAGTTGGCTCAAAATAAATCTGAAGGCGAAACCGATCAGTTTCACTTGGAACCTGGTTTGATTCAGGTTCAGATGTTCTTGCCGAATACCAGAAAATTACTTAATTAATTGTGAAAATAGAGCTTTAACATCACAAAAAATCCATTTAATTTGCTGTCATTATTTTGCTGCCCATACAAGATGGTTTTTATACCCAAAATATTAGACTGTGTAAGTAATGTTTAACTCTTTATAATTGTCCAGAATGCAAGTGACTACCAGAAATGTATTATTTAATGGCAGTACCCTCACCAGTAGCTCAAAGAAACATTTTAAATTCATTGTGTTTTATCTCAGTTTTAAGTGGCTCATACAATTTATTACAATATTTGGCAATAGTATGCAGAGTCATAACATCTTTATAAATAAAAGTAATGCAAAACTTGATGGCAACTAACAGCTAAGTTGAATGGCCTTAATTCATTTTTGATGTCAGTATAAATCAGTTTGCAAGTTGCTCTTAAAATAGCTTCCTTTTTAATTTTCTTGTAATGTAATTTGTTATCATTAATATTATTCTGTAATAATGGGACATATTGTACAAGTCAGATTTACTGACATTTGTACCCAGCTCTACATTTTGCTTGTAATGCTTAGTTTAAGTTATTTACTTTTCTCTTTATCAATCTTGGTGCTTTTTAAGAAACAAGATAAAATAAAACGCGGAACTCAGAAGTATTTCCCTATGATGTTGCTCCAAGGAAACTATAGATAGATCCTACAACTGGAAACACAAGAAAATCAACTTAATTAGCCTCAAATTGTTTTCTAAATTGGGTTCATGAACAAGATTTACACCTAATCTGATCTGCTGTTCTCTTTTCAATATAATATGTATTTAATTTGTTTCACTCTTCTGAAGAAGTTAACCTGAAGTACTGGAATTAATGTAGCAATCGTGACTCTGGAAATTTCCAAGGCGCTTCACGATCAGTAAAGTACTTCTGCAGAGCAGCCCATTGTTGCAATGTAGAACATTGTAGCAGTCTCTATAATGTATGGAAAGGACACACCATCAAAAGTCCAATCACGAGGCCACTGCTCCAGATCCAAAGATATGAATGAAAAGCAGCAGTAGGCCATTTGGCTACTCTGCCAGTCACAAAGACAGCAGATCTAATCGCAACCTCAGCTCTACATTCCTACCCTAACCTGGTAATGTTTCACCTCCTTGTTCATCAGGAATCTATAAATCTATCTTAAATATTGCGCCCACTGCCCTTTGAGAAAGAGTTCCAAAGATTCACGATTTTCTGAAATAAAAAAAGTTCTCACCTCAGTTGATAAAAATGAGCGACCCTTATTTGAACAGTGACTACTAGTTCTGGATTCCCTTCAGGATAAGTCCTCTCTATATCCACTCAGTCATGATCCTTCAGGATTTTAAGTCACCTCTCCAGCATAAGCCAGCTTTTCACATAAGACAACCTACCCATTCCAGGTATTAGTCACTATCCAAACTACTTCCCACACATTTACATTTTCCCTAAATAAAGAGCACCAGATATTGTCTCGACATCAGTTGGGGAACGAAGTATTGAAGTTAGGACATTGTGTTACAGCTGTACAAGACACTGGTGTGGCTGTATTTTAAAAGTTGTGTTCAGTTTTGGTAACCCTGCTGTAGGAAAGATGACATTCAGCTGGAAAGAGTGCAGACAAGATTTATGGGGATGTTGCCAGCACTTGAGGATCTGAGCTATCGGGAGAGGTTGGGCAGGCTAGGACTTTATTATTTGGAGCATAGGAGGCTGAGGGTTGACCTTTTAGAAATATAGAAAATCATGAGGGGTATAGATAGGGTGAATGCAGTCTTTTTCCTAGGGTTGGAGAATCAAGAACCAAGGATGTAGGTTAAAGGTGAGAGCAGAAAGATTTAATAGGAACCAGAGGGGCAACTTTTTCCACACAGAGGGGATAGAAACTTGGAAATATTGAAACTAGGTGCAGGAGTAGGCCATTCAACCTTTTGAGCCAGCACCACCATTCAATATTATCAAGGCTGCTAATCCAAAATCAGTACCCGTTTCTGCTTTTTCCCCATATCCTTGATTCCGTTAGCCCCAAAAGCTAAATCTCTCTTGAAAACTTTCAGGGAATTGGCCTCCACTGCCTTCCGTGTCAGAGTTCCATAGATTCGCAACTGGTTAAAACAATTTCCCTCATCTCAGTCCTAAATGGCCTATCCCTTATTCTTAAACTGAGACCTCTGGTTCTGAACTCTCCCAACATGGGGAACATTTTCCCCGCATCTAGCCTGTCCAATTCCTTGAATTTTATATGTTTTTATAATAATCCCTCATCCTTCTAAACTCCAGTGAATACAAGCCCAGTCGACCCGTTCTTTCATCATAAGTCAGTCCCGTCATCCCGGAAATTAACCTGGAGAGCCTACGCTGCACTCCGTCAATAACAGAATGCCCTTCCTCAAATTAGGAGACCAAAACTGCACACAATACTTCAGGTGTAGTCTCATCAGGGCCCTGTACAACTGCAGTACGACCTCCTTGCTCCTAAATCCTCTCGCATTGAAGGCCAACATGCCATTTGCTTTCTTCACTGCCTGCTACAACTGCATGCTTACTTTCAGTGACTGACGTACAAGGATAACCAGGTCTCGTTGCACCTCCCCTTTTCCTAATCTGACACCATTCCATAATAATCTACCTTCCTGTTATTGCCACATAAGTGGATAACCTCACATTTATCCACATTATACTGCATCTGCCATGCATCTGCCCACTCATCCAACCTATTCAAGTCACCCTGCAGTCGCGTCCCAGTCGCTTCCTGGCGGGGACGCGACTATTTCTCCAAGTCGCGTCCTCGCCCCCCACCTCGCGGCCTACCACCTGGATCCGAGCGGCCTTTCCTGCCGGGGACTGGGAACCGGACCAGAGCTGCAACAGCGGCGGCGGCGCAGGAGTCACCACGGAGCGGGCGATACCTACCTGGGTCGCCGTTGGAGCTCCGGAGCATTGGGCCGCTGCTCCAACATCGTGGAGCTCTGGTCTAGAGAGCTCCCAGCGCGGGCGGCGCTGACCGTCATCGTGGAGTCCTGGGGCCCTTTGCCGAGGGTCTCCACCGTTGCATCTCCACCCGGCGCGGCCAGTGGACTTTGGGAGCTGCGGACCCCGGTAGGAGGGGGCCGACTCGGGGTCCAGGCCGCTGAGGACGTCCTTCAGCCCCGACGACGGACTTACATCATCCCGGGGAGCGGGCCTGAACATCGGGCCGCCTGCAGCGGCGACTGCAGGGGGCTCGGGGAGGCCCCGACCACGGGTGAACAGTGGGGAACATCAGGGGAAGAGACTGACTTTGGTGCCTTCCCTCACAGTGGGAAATTTTGATCCTGCTGTGGGAGGATAGTTTATGTTGAATCCTATCTACTCCATGGTACACAAAAAGCTGGAGAAACTCAGCGGGTGCAGCAGCATCTAAGGAGCGAAGGAGATAGGCGACGTTTCGGGTCGAGACCCTTCTTCAGACACGCACCGCCTCCACTTGGACCCCCCCTCGTAGCCTTCCGGCTCTAGAACTTTAGTTCTCCTCCTATCTACTCCATGTTGTGTTCTTTATTTTTAACGTATGGCTGTATGGTGATTTAATTACGCTGTGCCAATTGGCACATGTGACAAATAAATGCATCTTATCTTATCTTGGCATCCTCGCAGCTCACACTGCCACCCAGTTTTGTGTCATCCGCAAACATGGAGATCTTACATTTAATTCCCTCGTCTAAATCGTTAATATATCTTGTGAATAACTGGGGTCCAGGTACTGAGTCTTGCGGCACCCACTAGTCACTGGTGACTGGGATGGTGAGCTATCAGAGGAAGTAGTTGAGGCAGGCAAACTTACAACATTTAAAATACATTTGGACAGATACACAGATAAGAGCTGTTTTGAGGGATATTTGCTAGCATGGGCAAATAGGAATAGCTTGGACTAGCTACACCGAAGGGCCTATTTCCGTGCTGTCAGTTTATTAACATTGACAGCTTTAATGAATTATTAAAAACTGTTCTACATCTTGCAAGGAATAAAATATGATGGCCAATGAACTCCTCTGCAAAGAAAATGCCGTGGAATATTTTACACCCACCATATGAAGTAGGCAAATAGACCATTACTTTAACATTTAATTTCAAAGGCAGCACTTTTGACAATGCAATTTTCTCACAGCACAGCAATTCAGTGTCAGCCGAGATTAACCGCTCAGGTTTTTGGAAAGATGTCTGACCGCATCAATCAAAAGCACGACTGTTAGTGATACATTGCTGGTACACAAAAGGCTGGAGAAACTCAGCGGGTGCAGCAGCATCTAAGGAGTATTGCTGACAGCTTAGTCTCAGTTTACGCATCATGTTTTGATATCACAAATGGTATAAAAGCTACACTAAAATATACACCATTAAGAAAGATAATACACATATATGATTAATCCTTTTGTCATGGTAGACAAAAATGCTGGAGAAACTCATCGGGTGAGGCAGCATCTATGGAGTGAAGGAAATAGGCGACGTTTCGGGTCGAGACCCTTCTTCAGACAGGTCACGGTGTGTGGGAAATGATGTGTAGGAAAGAACTGCAGATGCTGGTTTATGTCATGGTGTATAGGAAAAAACTGCAGATGCTGGTTTACATCAAAGGCAGACAAAAATGCTGGAGTAACTCAGCTGGACAGGCATCATCCCCTGGAGAGAAGGAATGGGTGACGTTTCGGGCGAAGGGTCTCGACCCGAAACATCTTCCATTCCTTCCCTCCAGAGATGCTGCCTGTCCCACTGAGTTACTCCAGCATTTTGTGCAATCCTTTTGTCATGTTAGCTTTCATGCATCACATATCTCAAGTGGTTAGTACAACCTTGATAACATGTCATCTTCTAGTTCTACAAAATAATGATGTTTTGCATTCAGAAGTCATACACCAAATGGAAACAAATACAAATTAAAATGTGATTGAGAGAAAAAATGAATTTGTTGGCTAAAATGAAACTTCAAAATAACACACAGCATGACAAATTTAGGGCTAGTAAAGTTGGGTGGCTTGAAATTGAACTGCAAGTCTTTAATATGCTAAATCATAACTGCTTTTAATACTAATAGGTCAACTACGAAAGAAACCGTGAAATTGACTAAAATCCAGTTTGAAACAGTCAAGGGCATTTAGACATAGAAAGACGGACAAGCGCAAAATGATTCCCCACAGGATCAAACCAAATTAAGCACAGCTGTTAACATTCTACTACAGAGCAATCACAAAAAATGGCAACCCTTAAAGATACTTCCCAACTACAAAATAAATTGTGGATGCCGTAGAAGAGCGGCTGCAGTCAACAGCAGAAGCTTCATGCTTTACTGAGAAATGTAGGCGTAATAAGGCATGCGTTTCTCTGAGGTCACCAAGGACTCTGATTAAGGACAGCCTGCCAGTGGCGACAAGGGGGACATTGTAAAGTAGCATGAGAACATTGCAGGCCCCAGGGTGTGTAGTTTTAATGGAAAATAAATCAGTAATGGTTGTGTCAAATTACAAGACATGAGCACTGTTGAATGTGCCACATTAGTGAAAATAGCAAACTCATGTAGAAGCAAGTCACACTGGTATGACAGCTGCTTGCAATGCTGCATGAGCTACTATTTCTCACCTAGAAAGAAAGGTTCCGAATGTCAACCAAACTATGTGAATGTCTTTGAGAAATTATAAAATATTTTTTTATAAGCAATGATTCCAATTGATATTTGGGGCAGAACAAGTAGGAACTAAGAATCACTCACAAGTTACTATGGTCATCTTGGAGGCAGAAGGTAAAGCATAGAGATTGGTCAAATGCTGATACAAAGCATCTGCTCAATGTTGTCTCTTCTCTTGGATGTCTTTATAGAGGTTTAGCAAAAATTGTCAGCCCATGCAGGAATGAACTATCAGATCAGATCCAACTTTTGCTGAGTGAAAGGTGGCGATTCTTCAATTGTTACAAGCTTATTGTAAACCACCTTTTTAAATGCCAATTGGAAATCCTCGTGCATCAGATTAAATACATTCCTTTCATTGCTTTATCAAAAAAAGCCTGATTCACATTTTTTTTTAAATCCATGGCAGATTTCTTTAATTTATCCCCATTTGGGGTAGCACAGTGGCACAGCGGTAGAGCTGCTGCCTTGCAATGCCAGAGACTATGGGTGCTGTCTATGGAATTTGTACATTCTCCCATGACCGCGTGGGTTTTCTCTGGGTGCTCCAGTTTCTTCCCACACTCCAAAGACACTCAGGTTTGTAGGTTAATTGGCATTGGTAAAATAAATGTAAATTGTTCCTAGTTTAGTTTAGAGACACAGCGGGACCCGGGCCCTTTGCCCCACCAAGTCTGCACTGACCAGCGATCCCCGCACATTAACACAACCCCACAAATGCACGACAAATTTTACATTTATACTAAGCCAATTAACCTACAAACCTGTACGTCTTTGGAGTGTGGGAAGAAACCGAAGATTTGTAGGAGAGTGCTAGTATACGGGATAGCAGGGCGACGCAGACTTGATGGGTCAAAAGGCCTGTTTCCGTGCTGTTTCCGTCCTCACTTCGGTAAATCCGACCTCGCAATGCTGCTTCTCCCTGCCTACAGGCAGCAATTAAAGAGCGCACCCCCAGAGGTGAGGACAGTACAGAGCTGGTCTGGAGGACTGCATCCCTACAAAAACTTTCCGAGTGTTTCCCAATCAGAAACCTTGGATCAACTTTGAGATCCGCACTCTTCTGAAGACCATACATCGGTCATTCATGTCTGAAGATACAGTGGTCTATAAGGAGTCTAGTTCCTACCTTGGTAAGACCATCAAAAAGGCCAAAAGAGACTTCTGCTCCAAGCTGGAGGATGAGACAGATGCTCGGCAGCTGTGGCGGGACCTGAATGCAATCACCTCCTACAAGGCGAAATCAGGAGGCAGCTCGAATGTCGGCGAAACATCACTCCCTGACGAGATCAATGCGTTTTCCGCACGTTTTGATAGGGAGAATACCGATGTGCCTTCCCGAGCCCCCATTCGCTGTGATGGTATTTCAGTCTCAGTCACAGAAGCCAACGTCAGGAAATCCTTCAGAGGGGTGAACCCTCGAAATGCGCCTGGACCTGATGGTATACCTGGTCGTGTTCTAAAAACCCGTGCGGACCAACTGGCTGGAGTTTTTACGGACATTTTCAACCTCTCACTTCTGAGGTCTGAGGTTCCCACCTGCTTTGAAAGGGCATCAATTATACCAGCGCCCAAGAAGAGCAAGGTGACATGCCTCAATGACTATCGCCCTGTGGCAATAACGCCTGTGGTGATGAAGTGCTTCGAGAGGTTGATCATGGCGCAAATCAACTCCTACCTCGACAAAAGCCTGGAGCCACTGCAGTTCGCTTACCGCCACAACAGATCAACGGTGGACGCGATCCCACTGGCTCTCCACTCCACTTTGGACCACTTGGACAACAAAATCTCATGTCAGGCTGTTATTCATCGATTAAAGCTCGGCATTTAATACTATCATCCCCTCCAAGCTAGTTACCAAACTCACAGAACTGGGTCTCTGCAATTGGATCCCTCTGCAATTGGATCCTCGACTTCCTCATTCACAAACCACAGTCTGTTCGTATTGGTGGAAATGTTTCAGACTCGATAACAATCAACACGTGAGCACCTCACGGCTGCGTGCCCAGCCCCCTGCTGTACTCTCTCTATACTCATGACTGCGTAGCCGGTCACAGTGCGAACTCCATCATCAAGTTCGCTGACGACACCACTGTTATGGGACGTATCACTGATGGGGATGAATCGGAGTACAGAAGAGATGGAGCCAGCACAATAACCTGGCCCTCAACACCAGCAAAACCAAGGAACTGATTGTGGACTTTGGAGGGAGTAGGATGGGGACCCACAATCCCGTTATATCAACGGGTCGATGGTTGAAAGGGTTAAGAGCTTCAAATTCCTGGGCATGCACATCTCTGAAGATCTCTCCTGGTCCGAGAACACTGATGCAATTATCAAGAAAGCTCACCAGCGCCTCTACTTCCTGAGAAGATTACGGAGAGTCGGTTTGTCAAAGAGGACTCTAACTTCTACAGGTGCACAGTAGAGAGTTTGCTGACTGGTTGCATCATGGCTTGGTTCGGCAACTTGAACGCCCTGGAGAGGAAAAGACTACAAAAAGTAGTAAGCACTGCCCAGTCCATCATCGGCTCTGACCTTCCTTCCATCGAGGGGATTTACCGCAGTCGCTGTCTCAAAAAAGCTGGCAGTCTCATCAAAGACCCACACCATCCTGGCCACACACACATCTCCCTGCTACCTTCAGGTAGAAGGTACAGGAGCCTGAAGACTGCAACAACCAGGTTCAGGAATAGCTACTTCACCACAGCCATGAGGCTATTAAACCTGGCTCGGACAAAACTCTGATAACTAATAACCCATTATCTGTTATTTGCACTCTATTAGTTTATTTATTCATGTGTGTATATATTTATATATGGTATATGGACACACTGATCTGTTTTGTAGTAAATGCCTTCTATGTTCTGTGTGCTGATGCAAAGCAAGAATTTCATTGTCCTATCAGGGACATATGACAATGAACTCACTTGAACTTGAACCTCTAAACTAATTTGTCTAGTGGTGGATAATTCCAAACAGAATTGTTTCTATAACTTGTTCTCATTACTGTGATCAAAGCAATTGCTGGGATATTTTAAACAAGGAATGACCTACACACTTAATAGAATTTTTGATTTTTTAGTTCTTTCCAGGGACTTTCCAACTACTTACTCCCTTACTTCACTCAGTAGCAAAAAATGCATCCAATCCACAACAGGTTCACCTGGCCCTTCCATTGTTTATCATATTTTAAGCCCATCCTAAATACAATTTTTTCCTTTACCAGAACTTCACATTAATAACTTTACCAAGCTGAACTACCACAATCATGCCCTAACAGTACTTTGATCATAACTTTTCTTTACTTGCCGGAGAAAGTGGCCTGCATAGGCACAGACTCAGACAGAGCAGCTGACGTTTCTTCTAGTCCTAAAGGCCCCAAAGGCTCACCAGATCGGAGGAGTGGAATTACATTCACTTCCACACCTGCTGCAGGTGATGATGGTAAAAGGCATGCATGCATAAGACTTTAAAAATGCTTTTATCTCTCACTAGGCTCAATGGAACCCGTTGGGTCCCAGTCACACGGGAGGCCTGGTCCCCCAACGCAACCCATTCCCCAATGCAATATTCCACCACTCACCTGTTCCCCAAACGCGACGGCGGGAATGTTTTGTGGGGGAGGTGGGTGTGTGGGCTCACCGGTTCCCGGCCCCAGCTCCGACCGCACTCACCGGCTCCAGGACCCAGCTCCAGACTCACTCAGCGGCTCCCGCCCCCAGCGCCTGTCGCGCTCACAGTCCCCTCCCACGAACACATCCCACCCCTGCCCGCGAACACAGCCCGCCCCCGCCTAATATTTCAGTAATCGAAATTTAACATTTCGATCCATTGCAAATTCAGTGTTATTCTATCCATATCTATACAGTATTATTATCTATACTATTATTAAAACTCTCATCTTGTCCTCTTCTGGTTTACGTATTTTTAAATTTGTGCTTAAATGGTGCCCTATATCGCTATGATTTTTTCGCCACCTTGCCCACCGTTCTCCTCTTCTCCAAGCACACCAAGTTTAGTTCCGATCACTGAAATATTAGAAACCTTATGAAGGTTTAAAAAAAAAAAAAAAAAAAAAAAAAAAATCGTGAGATCACCAGATTGGTCTTCTCGCCTGTCAGTCACCATGAAGGTAACGCCCCTTCCGGCTCCCGCGGAGAATAAAATCCCAGAGACGGGGCTGAGTCTGTGAGCAGTGTGTGGGCAGAGAGCCTCTGAGTGAAGTCAGAGTGGGACCGGGAGCCGGTCCCACTCTGACCCCTCCCCTCCCCTCACTCTCCCACCCACCCCTCCCCTCACCCCCCCCCCCCCCATACCCCAACGGGCCCCACTTAGTAATAACAAAAACTCTTATCTTGTGCTCTTCCGGTTTGCAAATTTATTCTATTTGCGCAAAAACGGCATGCAAGTGCGCTACGATTTTTCGTCAACTCACTCTCTTTTCTCCTGTGCTGCAAGTGCAACAAGTTTCGTTCCAATTCGGTAGTATATTGTAAAAGTCAGCGAGGTTTAAAAATCTTTTAAATCGCGCATGCGCAGATCAATCTCCTCTCCTGCCGCGTGGATTGGTCTCTATTCCTGTCACTCCCCGGGACGGTCGCCCTTCCTGCGCCATCACATCTTTACTGGAGCTATGGGTGGCCGGCGGAGGTCTCCAACCAGACACGTGATGGACCGGAAGCTGCCTGTCCCGGCCTGGCGTGGAGTCGGAGATGCCGCCAAACGGAAAGTCTGATCCTGGCAGAGGAGAGTGTCCAGCGCCCACTGTGAGTCCCAAATGCACCGCCATCGCAACGCCCTGCAGCTCCAGCCCCTTCCCCTCTGGTCCCCCTCCCACATGATACCCCCCTCTCCCCCATGACACTTCCCTCGTCTTTTCTCCGAGCTCTTCCCCACCCCCCCCACGACCCACACGCCGGCACAACCGTAGCTGCTGGTGCTTCCTGGCCGAGCCGAGGATCCCAGGCCTGGCTCTAAGGGCGCCGAGGACTGATGCTCTTCCTGGGCACGCAAGAAGGGAAAGGAGCGGCATCCTCAAGAACCTGGGTCGGTGAGGAGGGAGTGTGGGGGGATAGGAGAGGAGGAGTTGGGGAAGGGAGAGGAATTGTGGAGGGAGTGACTGAGGGTAGGCAAAAGGAGCGGTGAGGGAGGGAATGGGGGAACATACGAGGAGAGGGAAAGGAAGAGGGAGGAGGGAGAGTGGGAATGGGGGGGGGGTAGAGAAGGGGGGAGTGGGGGAGGTAGAGAAGGGGGGAGTGGGGGAGGTAGGGAGTGGGGAACAGAGGGAGAGGAGGGCAGTGGGGGAGGTGAGGAGCAGGCACGTGCCGTCAGGGCAGGCAAGGTAGGCACTGCCTACCCTGACTAAAATTATAACATGGTAATAACTAAATATAAATAGGAAAGGCATGGGAGAATTGTGCCTATCGAAGAGATCGATCTCTTAGATAGGCATAATTCTCCGTGCCTTTCAACCGCAGCGCTTGTAACCCTTGAAGGTCTGTACAGCCCACGTGCTGTCAGCGCTGCCTGAAGCCGTCAATGACAAGCGGGGCTGAAGGCAGCTGAAATTCTGCCTTTGCAGCACTACGCATGCGCAGCAGCCTACTGCGCATGCGCAGCGCTAGTTTCTTGGCGGGGTTTTCAAATATGGATTTGCAATATTTTAAGTGTATCTTAGGAAACAAAGAGAGAAGAATGGAGTTTGTGTACCAATAATGTGGTAAGTACATTTTGTGTTTATGTTTTAATGCTGTATTTCCCGGGGTGTGGGGGTGGGGCGAGAGATCTTTTCTCAGCGTTTGGAAACACCATGGCCTAAAAATCCATCAGGCGAGAATGTAATGCTCGGAGAAGGAAAAAGAACCTGGAGGAGTCCGGCCAGGACTCACCCCACATAACCCAGTCCCTCCACGCACTAGAATCTCCCAACCCCTGCAGAGTAGTTAATAAGATGGCTGATCCGTGGGAGGTTGCTGCTGGGACGCAAGTCGGGGCCTGATCAACCCCGGCTGGGTTGCCTGGGCGAGGGTGTCTGATGTTGTGAGACCCGAAACACCAGATGACCCCAGATCACATCACTGAGGATGGGTCCCAGCGCATCTAGAAGACTTATATTTTTAACGCAGTTATTTCTTAAACCTGCAATATATCTCAATTTTCTTTTTATCAACCCGTTCCTGATTGATCATAGCATGTGGATATCTCCAGATATTTTGAATTTCTTGCCTCACCATCCTGAGGTTTCACAAAGTTCAATAATAAATCTGAGACACGTTTCACAGCATGGAAGTCACATTCATGTGCAGAAATCATATTCATTGTAGATCATACCAGACCAGGTGCGGACTCCAACGCAATATTCCACCACTCATCCATAGCCCCCAACTTGCCATGCACGGCTGAGGGGTTCCAGTTGTCAAACGAGAAATCGCCGTTGTGACGCGAGTCACATCAACCCTCCCCCAACAGTGCCTCTTCCTACCCCTATCCTCCTGCATTCCCTCATCCCCCAGCACTCCCTCCCCCTTCTCTTCACCCTCTCTCTTCTGTCCCCTCTCATCCTCCCTCTTCCCCTACCCTCAGTCACTCCCTTCCTCTATAACCTCTCTCCCCTCCCTACCCATCCTCTCACTCTATATCCCTACTTCCCCTCTCCCCCTTATCCCACTCCCCCACCTCACCTTCCCCACTTTCTGCGCCTTTAATCCACAACGCCGGGGGCAGGGCCAGGAAGCAGGTGGGCCTGGATTGGTGGGCATGGTGACGTCAGCAGCTGGCAAGTGGCGTTTATATTTTTAAAATTGAGTTTTGTGAACAATTTTATTCAAAATCTGGGGAAATAATTGACCAAGAAGTGGATTTCTGAACTCATAAGTTAAATCCGTACCGAAATTGTAAAAATCTCCACGTTTTTGCATCTGGTTTTCGAGGAGATACGTTTCAAAGGCAAAATGACAGACACACATATATCTATTATACATGATAGGATATGATAGATGCTACAGGTAAATAAAAAAAATAGAAAAACAATTGACTACATGGAAGTAATAAGAGTTCCTCATTTGAATAAATATTGCTTTAGTTATAAAACTCCATGAAATAAAATGCAGAATTAATCTATTTTATGCCAGAGTCCATTCCTTATGTATACTTACAGAAAGGCTTTCGAAAAGTAGCATTACCATTTTCACCTTTCATGTACATCTTGCTTTAAAAAATACAACTTGCCAAAGTTATCTGACCAGGCCATACCAACCAACTATTGACATATCGTGTATTTCATACTATTTTCACTGCATTCTTAAAACAGCGCACATTGCCTTCCTAAAGTGACATGATAGTAGAAATAAATATTGCTTTGTGACAAAAGTTGCAAAACCAAAGTTCTAAGGAGATTCTCATATGGCAGAATGCCAAGTATGTTTCTTATTACTAATGCCGTGTGAGTGCGAGGGTGTTTTCATACTTAGCACATGTTCAAGTGCATCAAAGTATAACATTTACCTTTTTGCTGAAATATATCTACTCAATGGACCCAACTAATATTGTCAATTGTAAACTAGAATTTCAAATATTACCCTTTGCAGCTGTTCCTGAAATCAAAATCTCATCCTCAATCCCCAAAACACAGCATCTAAAGCCAACAATTTTGTAAAAAACATTCAATTTTATTCTAATACTAACAGCAAGAGGCATCTTTGCAAATGACAATGATACTTCAGTAGTGGGTGAAATGTGGATTTTATACGCCAAAGAGTATAATCTAACAGATTCAGAAACATAAGAATCATATTTGCTTACCAATATGACAATTTAAACCTAGAGTATGGTATGCATAACTTATTAAACAATCCATCAAAAATACAAATACTTATTGTATTTTACACAAGTATCTAGCTAATTCAAATATGTCAAAACAAAACATTCAACAGGAAAGGAACAACCTTAATGGGCCTGTCCCACTTAGGCTATGCGACTAGGCTGTCGCCACATGGTCGCCGGGTTTTCGCCTGTATGGTCTCCCCAGTCGCCCAAAGAGTCGTACCTTTTTTCTGGTTCCCGCTGGATTTTGAAGTGTTCAAAACTTTTCGGTGATAGTTGGTGCCTGTGGGCTTGACGCCAACGATAGTAGCCTGACGTAGGTGTTGTCGCCAGGATGACTTAGGTTGTCGCCGGCGCTGACTTCGGTGAATTCCATTGGCAACTACCTGTGTCAACCAACGACAGGCACGGCGACTGAATCGTCTTAAGTTGTCGCTGACAGGGTCGTACCTTGTCGTAGCATTAAGACGTGGGTGGTCGTCCTAATGGGTCGCCGGTAGCTTGATGTCAACTAGGTAGACATTGTCGGGGGGGGGGGGGGGGTCCAGTAGCCGGTTTTTCAGCGACCTGCTACGACTATGACAGTCGCTGGTAGTCGCCGGAAAATCGCCTAAGTGGGACAAGCCTATAACATGCAACATTTTACTTCAAGCTTTTCCTGACATTATTAGAAATAACCAAATTACATATTCTATAACTACACCTGCCGTAAGACTGTCCAATTTTGGAATTAACATTTGAAGATCACATTAAAACAAAAGTCAGTGTTAATTCACGCTAACGGATTTTTGTTAACTTCCCTTTTAAAAAGTCATAACCTTCAGTTATGACTGACATTCACCAAAACTGAAACTTTAATTTCACATCCTATGAGAGCAAAGCAAAACAGTAATACATTAATGCTGTCAATTTCAGGAGTGGAATTCTTTCAGTCACAACATCAGAATGCAAGAAGGCCCATTTAACACACATATGATATTAAGTACAGTTAAACCTCCTCAGTACATTTATGAGGTGAAAAATCATACAGAAGCTAAATGTAAGTTTTAAAAACTATCCAAGCAATTAACATGAATCTGTGTGTGACGTTGTAGGTCCCCTCCTGGTCTAGTATACTTGTGTGTGTCTGTGTGTGTGTCTGTGCGTGTATGTGTGTCTGTGTGTCTGTGTCTGTGGGGAGACACACACACGGGGGGGGGGGGGAAGAGGGCGAGGGGGGGGGGGGGGGGGGGAGGGGGGGGGGGGGGGGGGAGAGGGCGAGGGGGGGGGGGGGGGGGGGGGGGGGGGGGGGGGAGAGGGCGAGGGGGGGGGGAGAGGGCGAGGGGGGGGGGGGAGCGGGCGAGGGGGGGGGGGAGGGGCAAGGGGGGGGAGCGGGCAAGGGGGGGGAGCGGGCAAGGGTAGATAGGGAGGGGTCATCTCCCTACTCCACAACCCCCCCCCCCCCCCCCCCCCCCCCGCCCCACTCCACTCCCTACCTCCCTCCTCATTGCCCTCATCCTCCTTCCTTCACTCCCATTCCCTGGCCCAGTACCTACCCAGGTAGACAATAGACAATAGGTGCAGGAATAGGCCATTCGGCCCTTCGAGCCAGCACCGCCATTCAATGTGATCGTCCCCAGTCAGTACCCCGTTCCTGCCTTCTCCCCATTTCCCGTGACTCCGCTATCTTTCTCGTGCTCAGCCCAGCCCTGGCTGTAGACTCCAGCCGTCAGCTCGGCCACCGCCTGGGCTCCACTGCAGGCCCCGACTTCATCTCCAGGCCAGTCACCGACTCCGGACCCAGGCTCGTCCTTGGTTCCAGCGGTGACTTCTTTCTTGGTCACGGCCCCATCCCAAGCCCCGGGCTCAGCTCGAGCATCAGGCTTGGTTCCAGGATATATTTGTGGGAATGCGACGGGAAGATGTTTATCACCATGACGGGGAAAATGCGAGTAGGATATTTGAAAATGGGACGGTTGTGGCCCAGCGTTTGGAAGAAGATAGGAAAACCAGATTGACACATAGTTGGCACAAACACAAACAATAGGAAGAGTTTTAGAATTATAGCGATGTAATGTCACCAACAATATTAAAAATTCAGAAGCCTGAACTATGAGATCTCAGCTCCTTCTTATGGAGACACATGCACTTGTCTTAGTGTTATGGTGGAAAGAGCACTGCCAAGAATAGCAATGTGGAGTAAGATGCTTTTCAAATATAGTAATTCCCCAATTTACAGACAATTTTTGCTACGACAGCAACTCAAGTACAGATTTTCATCAATCCATTTTCCCTATGATAAATGGCACACTATTTTGCATCGCAAACCATTGTTTTTGCATAGCAAAAACAATACTTTGATTGTTATAGATTATTTTGAGCATCTTTCAAAATTCCCCAGAACAAGTTCATTCTTTAGAACTACTAAGAATTCCTCAGTACAAGTTCATTCTTTAGAATTACTAAGAAGGCATAGCAAGCTATAACCATTAATACTAATAGAAAGTGGTATTAGTATTATCTTTCATAAGTAAACATAGTTTTCTCTATGCTGTTATGGATTAAGCCCATATCATGTTTCCCAGTGTCCTATAGTTCTGCTTTTGCTTCCACCACCCCAGAAGGATACAAGTGGCACCATAACATGGAGACTCATTGCGTGCACGTCTGGAGTAGAATCTACTATCACCCGAACCTTCACCTTGCACCCCACCAGTCTCTGCATCCAACACATCATTCTCTTGACATTTCCACCACCTTCAACATGATCCCATCATCAGTTACATCTTCTCATCCCCACCCTCTTTGATAGACTACTGCCTCTGCAATTCCTTGGTTTACTCATGCCTTCCCACATAACCCACTCCCTCCCCAGGCACTTTCTCTGGCACGTGCAGGAAATGTAACACCTGTCCCGACATCTAATTTCCATCCAAAGATCCCATCTTCATATATTGCATTATGCGCTTCTTTACATTGTGCAAAGTGCAAACTGGGTGACTATTTCACCGAACACTGCCAAAGCTTGCTGGTGCATCCGGTCGCTCACGATGTTAACTGCCCTTTCCAAAGTAATTCTGTCCTCTGTCTTCTCCATTGCCAGAGTGAGAGGGCCACACACAAACTGAAAGAACAGCATCCTACATTTTGTTTGGGTAGCCGAGAACCTGACATGTATGAACATTAAATTCTCCAATTTCAAGTAGGTCCTCCCTTACCCATTTCGTCTGCTCTTTCTCCCCAGCCCTGTTCGTACACATTTCTCCAAACATCCTGCCCTTTCCCTTCCTCCGTACACTAGTGAGTTCTTTCTTTGGGTCTTCAGATGGCTGAAGAAGCAGATACTGGAACCACAGATTTAATTGCAGGGATAAGCAGGTGGTTTCCCCACCAAGGTGGCAACCTGTGTGTGGCACCTTTAAACGTGCAGAGACTGGTACATGAACAAACAAGGTCCTTGTCAGAGGTAGAGCTGGGACTCCACAACAGTTGGAAGTTTCTCCCTGCTGCAGCCTTCCTTCGCCTCTCACCATTATGCGTGCTCCACTTGCTGGCCAGCCACCATCCTCCACCCGTTTAATTGTTGAGTCTTCTTGGGCTGCACCTTATCAGGAACCTCCCTCTCAACCAGCCCACAATGATCCTACCAGGAGCTTAACTCCAGAAGGTTTAGCTTTTAGGATCTCATGCCCCTGTCCCACTTAGGAAACCTGAACAGAAACCTCTGGAGATGTTGCACCCCACCAAAGGTTTCCGTGCGGTTCCCGGAGGTTTCTGTCCTCCGGCAACCACCTTCAACTAGCACCGCAACCGGCTTTGATAAAAAATCACCGATTTTTAAACGGAAACCACTTTCGACTGACAAAAACCTCCGGGAACCGCACGTAAACCTTGGGTGGGGCGCAAAGTCTCCAGAGATTTCCGTTCAGGTTTCCTAAGTGGGACAGGGGCATAAGGCACACACAAGCTTCTCCACAACATGGTGGCGACCTTCAGTGAAGAAATCCACCAATCTGCCAACCAAACCCCCCCCCCTCACCCGAATCCCACTTTAGGTTTTGCCTCACCACCTGTGTTTTTCAGCTTTCTCTTCCCTACTCCATCAGTCTGAAGAAGGGTCCCGACCAAAAACATCATCTGTCTATTCCTTCCACAGATGCTCCTCCAATATTTCCTTTTTTTTGGCTCAAGATTCCAGCGTCTTTGTTGCTTGCATCTCCATAAAAGACTGGGCGATAGCACTGCTCTCTCAAGATTATTTTACTTTGTTTCTTTCCCCTTTCATTGAACAATGAATGAACTGGACAACGAAACCTTGCTCTACATGAACAACATCCATAAACATTCATTGATGACATGGTTGACGTTTCTTCCTTTGGACCAGGGTATTATTACTTTTGAGGATATTTACCCGCAGCATTCAATGTCATTTAGAATCAAATAATAATGACAAACCCACCGTTTCGAGAAATAGCCCAATATCAAGGTAGCCATAGAATGTATTAATGCCTCTTGGGATTATGTAACTTGTAAAACAATGACTGATGCAGAAAGTTTGAGCCAGAAAAACCTGGCGAAGTGAATCTGTAAAAAAATCCAAAATACACCGTCTTGTATACAAATGATGCTGGGCTTGACAACGCAGCTCAGTATGAAGAATAAGACTTCATGGTATCCTATGCTAAAGAGTTTACAGATGAGTTCGGCTAGAGCTGAGCAATAGTATCACAAGCAACAAAAAGTCACCAAAATAGCACAATCATAAAAAGGTGTACTTCCACATCAAAAAGGTGATAGTCATCTTCAAAGACAACTATCCCACTGTTGTATTGAATGGCAATATGATACAAAATGCTACACTACGCAATAAGGAACTTCCAACTAAAACACTGTCCAGATATCTAATGATATCTTCTTTAAGCCTCATTCATCAACCACCCAGTAAAAGTCACAAGGAACCTCAGCATGAACATTACAAACTACATCAAGCTGGGCCCACCAGAATCAACCAATAATCGGTATTACTACTCTTTCTCTCCCCACCCCATGGAAAACCACTGTGAGGTTGTTCCTCGAAAGGGTATGATCAACATTTTAATCCAAAGTTTCATAAAATTAGCCTTAATTAAATATCAGATGACTTTAATTCTTAAGCTCAGGAATACCGACTAAATTTTTAGTTTTCACTAAATGAGAAAAGCCCTTTTATTTTTGAAATTCTGTTTGAGGAAAACACGTGCCAGGAATGTCTCCTTCGTAAATCAAGGAATTACTATATACAACTATTCTGTTGACATTGTTTATCTTCTTATTGTCCCCAGTCCATCTTAAATTAATTGAGGAACAGAAATGGAAAACCAAGTCAGTCAGCATTGATGAAAATAGAAATCTGTTGACCTACAACATTGAAAACTGGGAAAGCAAGTTTGTCTAGGAATTCATTCAACTAAAATTCACGAGGTTGTTTCATTTGCGATTTTGAGCAGTTAAATGATATGTAATATTTTATATCATTAATCTACTTTTTAAGGAATGATTTTGTCAATTGGTTAATTACAACAAATGAATACGCAAAACAAATAAGCCACATTGAATAGCATTTCAGATTATTCATAATTCATTTTTAGATTTCAAGTTACACCCTGGGTTGCATTTTAAAACGCTGATAACACACCCATACATTAGAAATACTGTGTGCAAGAATCTATCATGGTTATTTTCCCAAAAAGAAAATAGCTCCATAGTATTTTGTCTAAATAAAGTCTTCACAGTTTCTACACCCTTGGGAAAGAAGCTCAATACATAACTGGTTTTGTCATTGATGCTAGTTTTGTGAACAGTGCAGATCAGTTTCATATATAATCCTGACATCAAATAAAAGTGATCTCAGAAAATAAATTACTCATATGTTGCCGTTTTTATCTTTGAGACTTGTTCTAATGCTAGTTTGCCAAATCAAAACGTCTACAGCTATAGCTGTAGAGAGATCAACAAATGTACAGTAGTTACATGAATGATAAACATTACCACCAATTCCTTTTTTCTGGGAGCTTTAACGGCATAGGGATTCTACACAACTTTGCACCAAGGATTTTTAGTCTCAAGGAGTTAAAAATCCCCCCCCCCCCCAAAATAATTAAACGTACACCAATGGCAAGATGGTGTTCTAAACATGCAGTCTTGACCCCGATTTTCACCCGTTTCATACGTTATTATTATGTACGAATATATGCATGTACTTACAATTTTTTTTTTTAACCATAGTAAAGCGTTGTTTCCACATGAATATTTGAGAACATCATGCAAGAAATTTGCTTTTGCTTCTTATGTGTTGCAGGCAGTGATACAAATAGCTAGAACTAACAAAATGTTAGAATTGAGCCACAACTATATTTTTTTAAACTAGGTTTTCTTAAAAACTAAGTTGCTCAGTTGCTAAGCTGGGGAAGAATCCAAATGCCCTTTCCACATCTAAGTTTTTGGGTGAAAAAAAACAAAATGTAAAATTAATATAATTTCTCAGCTGACCAAAATAAATCAAACCAGCTCTTAGTACCACTTGTCTGTCAGCGATGACTTGTGAAACGAGTGCAGTGGTATTAACATCAGTAACAGGGAAAATAACGCATAAAAGATTAAAAATAGAAAATAAGGGCAAATATAGCTGAAAAGTGGGAGAAAAAAATGACAATCAGCAGATAATGTACATTAACATGTGATATAATTTACATTATGCATCCTTGGTTTATTGTGCCAAATGTGCAGGATAAATTAAAAGCGGTACCTCAGGTTAAAACTTAGTTTTGCCACTTTAGATACTTTTCATTTTCACCATAATAGTTGCATTACATTGGGGTTTAGTGAACCATGATAGAAAAGGGAAGATAAAAATGTGAACAAGCCATAGCTGATAGTTATAATTATGAATGGAGGTACTGCACTTGCATTCAATAAGGCGGATTTGAAAAAATGATTGCTAAATTATAACCAAACACAATGCAAAGCCTGGAAAATGGAAGAAAATGCTCCAAAAACACCCCACATACTATTTATCAAATTAAAATACATGTTCCATGTTATTCACGCTTGCAGTTGGTCCCGTGTACAGGTGTTTTTTAAAGTTTCACAAGACCTTTTTTCACCTTTTCAAAAATATGCGACCATAAACTTCAAAGCAATAGCTTTCAAGTCATACAGCAGTTGAGATTTGAAAAGGCATGAAAGTTTTCCCCTTGACCACCATTAGCAAAGTTGAAATATTAAATTACTCACTCCCACCATTAAATAACATAATTAAGATCTGGTCAATCAAAATATTGCGTCAGGTGGTAATCTCAATCTATATCACCGTAAGGTGCATTTTAAAAAGAATGTATGTAATAGCGCAACTTAATCCAGTTGACCCTACCTTTTCTCAGTCATTTCAAGGTCAGATGTAATGGCAGACTATCACTTTAGCTGTCAGACATGTTGCATGGCAAATGAAGTCACATTACAGGTGAAGGATAATTCAAGAATGAACCAGAAAATATACAATACACTTCATTCATTTTGTGACTTCCCACTATCACCAAAGGTCAAATTAATCTTTATTTTTCACATTATATTGAACGAAATGCCTTGTGATGAATGTAGCAACTGAGCTGATCAGTAACTATCCCCCAATTTCACCTATGTTTCTATCTTGTCCAAATTATCTGAATAGGAATCTGAGCTCATTGGCATCTACTTAACATTCAGAGTGTCAATTCTGAAATCTCAGGTCCTATTCTCACCCCTGGCAAATTCAGAGTATAAAACCTAGAATATAGAAGTAAATGACAAACTAATTCCAAAACACAGTAAAGTTTACCTCTGCAGCCAATGTGTTCACTTAATACCTGTGAATAAATTTTCTCTGCATTTAACTGTTATGCACAAATTTGGGAATACTTTGATATTAACTCCAACAATTAATCTAATCTTGTTCAAATCACAAGAGTGCAAGTTAATCTGCACTCCTTAAGGGGGAAAAAAAACCCCATTGGTTTCTAAAGCTCAAATTAAGAAACTACTTTTAAAAGTGGTCTAAAAATAAAATTCATGAAAATGTATTGACATGTAAAACTAGATTTGAAAGTGGTCTGAAAAGTACATGTCTTTCAGTGGTCAAAGGGTTAAAAATCTATTTTTCATGCCCATTTCTGAAAAAAACGAGACAAATTCTCAGTTTCTATTCAATTTGTCTCTTCTGTCATTCCCTCATGGATATATCAATGTTCTTCATTTACAAATGATATGCAAAACCTCTGCAGTTTCTTAGATGATTACAAAGTTAAAGGCATTTATGATTTAGGAATAAATGATTTAGGCCTAACTAGAAAATCATGGTAATACAGGGAAAGGATTCTCCATGGTCCTAGTGCTTTGAGTGTAATTTGTTATAAAAGCAACACCAGTTTAAAAAAAAACTGTTAGCCACTGCAATGAAGTAGCAGTAAATGTAAATATTTCTGAAATAAAAGTATACACAAGACTCATCTAGGGAAATATAACATTCTCTTTGACTGAAGACATGTTTGACCATTACTCCACACCACCAACAATATTTTAAAATCCATTAGAACGCAAGTCAGGGTATACATTTTAAACTCAACTTCATTTCATCTATTATGTGTTTTGCTGCAGTAGCAAGAAGAAAAATTCAAATCACCAATCTCAGCAGCAGCTTAACTTCAATTTATTAATTATTTCAACCAAAGTTTCTTTCATCCATGAACATTAAAATGCAATAGTTAGAAATCTTAGTTCAAATATTATAATCTGATGCAGATTGATAATCCAAGACATCATACCAAAAAAACCTCGCAAAAAAACAGTGGTATTAATGGCTATAGATTTATTTATTTTTAGTTTTAAATAATACTTAAATTACATTTAGGGCTTTTGAAATTGTTAAAGTCCGTTTTAAAGTCAATTGAGTGCATAAATCACTCCAATATTCTCTCCACTTACTCTTAACAACCTCCCCCCCCCCCCCACTTAAACAGCTACGGTACCAATTTAAAAAACAGAAAAGCAGATTATAGGATGATATGAGAGACCATTAAAGTAACAATTGAAGAGTTGAGTAAATTTACATTTGCTTTGCTGTATTACAATGTTATTTTGGAAAACATGAAACCATTTTGCACGAAAATGGGAAGTTATCTTCTGCTCAAGTTCTGCCAAACATGTTACCATCATTTAATTAATTTGAATCTTCCTGAATGATCTGATACAGAGTAATTCTAATTCAATAGATTATAGAATAAAGTTCTTGAAGATTGCTCTCCTTCTTGCCCTCCAAGTAAAAGTGATCTCAGAAAATAAATTATCCATATGTTGCCTTTTTTATCGTTCCATGTGAAGAATATAGTGTATTGGTAGGGGAGGCAGGGAAGAGGGACACCAATTACTTTAAGCTACCTGAACATTAAAAGATCTGAGATATTCTGAAAGAAATCATCATTTCTATTTCAGAAACATGCTAATACAGCTTTATTTTCCTGGACTAATTAGCAACAAATTAGATAGTTATATGACAAGTATAAAATATGAAAACTTCGTAAGGCATCACTTTTCAAACACCATATGTTTAGTATAAACTGCATCCAAATCTGTGTTGTTAATAACACTGCATATCCAAGACATTTTCATCATTACTATGCAACTTATTTAGATGATCATTTTGGTAAACTACATCCAATGACATTATTCAATCTATTGATTGCAATCATAATAACTTTTACACTTGAATGAATTAAAGTAAGAATAACATCAATAAGAAAAAATGATTTAAATTAACATTAAAACAAAAGTATAAAGATTTTTCTAAAGAAGCCATGTATTTTCAAGCTTGCTAAAATGTGTAATATGCCTGGTGCAAACAGCAAAAGCAGAAAATTTAGAAAGATGCATGGAATTTTTTACTATCATGATATCTTGTATATTTTTCATTTTATTAGACTATCAAAAAATGGCAAGATATTAAGGTACTCCAACTGACATCATTAAAGCTAATTTACAATTTTAATACGAGTAGGGGACCAGCCTTCCATATCAATCTTGTTATTATGAAAGTTCTTTCTCGCATTTTTAATTGCATTAAACATACTCTAATCCTTCTCCAACGTTAGCTCAAAGTTTTTTTTTAACTTTCTAAACTTTTTTTCTACACACACTCACCATTTGCACCAAGGAATTGATAATGAAAAGGTTTATGAAATTGCATTAAAATACTGGTAACATCTTAATATTGTTATTGCCAAAACAAATCAAAATTATTTGTGCTAAAAATGTTCCTTAAATGTACTGCTTTGTTTCTATTAACAACGTGGAAACATTTCAGATAATCTGCAGCATGTTCCATCTTCACCCAAAGTCGGGAACTGGGGGAGCGGTGGGTCTGCAGGAAGGGTGGGGAGGGGAGAGATGCCTTTGTCTTTTTACGATTTAAAAATTAGATTGACAGATTATTTATATTTATATATATTATATAGTGTGTGTGTGTGTGTGTGTGTGTGTGTGTGTGTGTGTGTGTGTGTGTGTGTGTGTGTGTGTGTGTGTGTGTGTGAGAGAGAGAGAGAGAGATATGTTAAAATATGTTAGCCCCATCTGTCTGAAACCAAGTGTAATTCCAACGAGTAGCATTTAGGATTATCCCAATGCTTCCTCCCCGGACTAAATAATAAACTCGACAAGAATTATAGCAACTTGCATTCAACAAATATTGGGGGATATATATTTAAATATCTAGAAAATTTAGTCATCTATGAGGTTGGAATGAATCCCCACCAGTTCTATTAATTTAATTTAGGTAAACGTTAAAATATTTCTATACACCTATATTTTTCAAAATATGGAATTAAATTGCCAGATGAAAAAAAAATCCTCAAACGTCCCATTCACTGTACAAAATACATAGCAATTTCAATAGATTTAATATATAAAGCTATTTTGCACAGCATTGATACGACTGCGCCATCAGCTTTCAATATCACTTCGTGATATCACGTTACATTGTTTTCTCCCGAATTTAATTTTCTTAAACGCACCCTAAATAAACCTCCGATATCAGCCGATATAGGTTTTGAAAAAAATATCTAAGAATTCATGCACAATAGTCACTTGCGCCCACGCCAATGAGGAGAAAAAGTTGAATCAAACACCATTATTCTCTAAATCATGTTCCAAAAAAAATTCGAAATTCAATTTAAAAGGGGACATTTCCAACTGCCTACTTAAGAAAATCCGCAAAGATATTCGAGATAAATTTAGTTTGCAAGGGGAAGAGGGAAAACTGCCACTTGCTTACCGAGACGGCTGTGTGAAGGGATGCGATAAGGTTGGCAACAGATTTCTGAAATTGGGCTGCGGCATTGACATTTACAGTAATATTGAAAATAAAGATCAATTGAGCAGGCACCTCGAATCGCGAACGCCGGCCTCGGTCAGGGAAAGAGTCACGATGTTACGTGTTGTTTCAATTCTCGGAATTAATCGCTTTTCAAATGTTGGTAAATTTAAAAAAAAAGATGCAAATTGGAACAAGTGTCCGAGAGTAGTCCGATTTGTGACCGTGTCTATTGACCAGTCCGGGGACTTTTACTACAGTTACTGTAGCCGGGACAGTAGCAAATTAGTGTCAAAATTAATTAATTTCATATACAGTTTGCACGAATGGAGATAGAGAGATGCGCATATCAGCCTTGAACTTGCTTGCGCTTAATCATAAAACTAGTCCGCCGAACAAGACGAAGGGGCTATCGTGCGAAACCGCAACTGGGGGAGGGGGCTCGACCACATCTAGGGCGAGTGGATGTCAAAGAAAGTCACTGACACTCAGTTAAACCCCTTCATCCACCTTCGTGCTGATCTCCCCTACATTTTGTCTTCTCCACTACCCCACAAAAAAATATTATCGACTCACATAGCCTACCAGTATTGCCGCAAGACAATGTCACTTAATAGCGTTCAAAAGTTTAGACTTACTTCACCACTTTTTTTGTTGGAGTGTGCAAGCGGTTTCAGGAGACAAATACTGAATTAAAACACGAAAACACAGGACGGGCGGGGGTGCCTCCTCCCGCACAAAAATAAAAACCAAACTTTAAAAACCAGCAGTATAAATTGGGAGCGGTTATAAAAGAGAAATATCCAAACCTCCTTCTTCCGCACTATTCTGCTCCATCCATAGTGCAGCTGTGGTTCGGGCGAATTAATTGGGGAGAGCGAGTTCCTGGTCAACGGACGGTTGATTTGGAACAGGAGTTCCAGCTCAACCGGTTTACCTGTCTCCGACCATCAATGTTGGTCGTGACTTAAAAGTCCAAACCTACTACTCCTTCCTCTATTCCTCTCCCGCTTCGCCCCAACCCTTTTCTTTTTGTCTGTCCCCCGCCCTCCGACGTGCCATTTTCACTTTCACCCCGCTCGCATCCTGTCTCCAGCTCCTTCTTCTCCGCCGTGTGCTGTTCTACTGTGGGTCTTTTTTTTTGCTTCAAGTCGAAAATGGCGCCGAAAGCCGAGATTCGACTCAAATTCGTTAGTCGCGGGAGGAGGAGGGAAGGATATGCGCGCGGCATGCCGGGTAAGCAGCAACTTCGCGCTGACAGTTTGAAATTGGGCTCCAACGGTAGCGGCTCGAGAAGCTGCTGGGCCAACGGTTCCGCAGGGGGCTCCTCGGACAAACCGAGCCGCCTCAAGCACCACACCGGCTCCCAACCGCACCCTTTCAGCGCAGCTTGCCACAACGCGCGCTTCACTAAAATTGCCTCCGACCAGGCATTGGACTTAATACGCCGAATTTGCGTACCTGGCCCACTACTTCGCAGGTCTGTTGGCACTTGTCTTTTTTTTAAAAAAAAGAACAGAACTGTCATTTTTCAGATACATCGACGTATGCCGCCTCAATTCATGTACCTTTTTAATAATTAATCAAGAACGTTAAAGAACGATGATGAGCTTTGATTTTTTTTAAATAACACCCTACATTTGATAGTTTATTTTGGTGCTAGGTGCCTCCAAGCCTGCATGTGGTTTCAATAACTTTTTAAAATCTGTGCGTAAAGTTTATCAATAGACACCACATTAATTTTGAATCCCAAACATGTGCTTGATTTAAAAAAATAAATAAGTGCATGCAGTTGTTGCACCAAAGATGTAAGTCTGAATGTACTGGCTTGAAAGGCTACAAAGCCCTGACAACACTCTGAATTTATTATTGTCTGGGTCTCAAATACCTCATCAGTCGATTGATTTGAGAAGATCTGGTAAAATTAAGACGGTTATGGTCATCCCAGTAATAAGGCTTCAAGCTTAAAATGTGAATAATTTCAAAATGACTGCCAGGACTAGTTGTCTTCTGACAGTCACTAGCAAGCTCTCACTTGTGTTCTGCTAATCACTCTGTTGCTTCAGTGTCTTTGTGCAAAGGGAGAAATAAACTCAACAGTTGTGCTAGTTATTTCATTTTCCTTACATGGGCTACTTGGATGTGAACATTTAAAGGACATGGAAGATTTAAAAAAAACCCTAAATGCTTGTTTCATCGTTATTAGGTTGCAAATAATGGATCTTAACGTACAACTTTGGAACAACCAGCCTAAGAATGTGTTTCCCTCAAATGCAAATAGAAGGGACCAAAGATGAATGAATAACTGCACTCAATTGCACAAGCATGCCACAAGATTGTACAAGGTCTTGATTGTACATCATCCATATGTTGCAGTTTGAACACTTGGGTCTAGGGTAGACTGTCACATCACCCAAAACAATTCTGAATTTGAAGGTTAAAAAAACTAGATACTGGAAATCTGAAACAAAAACAGAAAATACAGGAAACACTCAGCAGACCAGATTGCATCTGCGGAAAGAGAAACAGAATTAACATTTCAGGTGGAAGACTGAAATGTTAACTCTTCTAACAAATTCAGGAGTGACGATTCTTCAGTTAAAGTTAACCCTGTGAACTTTAAATCCTAACTCCATTGCGGGGTGATTTTCCTGATTGCAATTACAAATCTGGCCCTTTTCTCTTGATATTTCAGCTCAGACTCAAATAACTGGAAAAAGGGTCCTTTGGTTCAACTTGCCCATGCTGACTAATGTGCCCCATTTCTGCTAGGCCCACCAGCCTGTGTTTGGCCCATATCACTAAACCTTTCCTATCCATGTGCCTGTCCAAATGTCTTAAATGTTGTTACAACACTTCTTTGTAGGTTTTTCACCCAATGTGTCCACTTTGGCAAGAGTTTGGTGGTACAACTAAGTTATAATCATGTTATTTTCCCAATTGCAATTAAGATATCAGGAAGGATTGGCTATATATTGAAATCTTGGCACATAAGAAATGCAGAACTATTCAAGTTGGGACATTGTTGCAAACTTTGGTGACCAGAATTTGATCTGCATTACCAGAGGTTTAACAGCAACAAACTCCCTTTTCTTCTCAGGTTGGGCAATTAGTAGATGCATGGGAAATCTAAAATGTTTATTTGTTTCAAAAAATTTAAAGAAACTAAGAAAATTTCCTCATCTAGAAGTAAAATGATAGTGATCTGAATATATCGTTTGATGGGTGTATTAACTAGAAGAATCGACAACAACGTGGATAGGTGACTCTCTCGGCTTGTAATCATCCACCAGAAGCAACCTTAGCTAATAATCCTGACAGTTCTGCTCTTAAAACAACTAACAGTAGCTGCTGCTCACAGAACAAAATATTCTAAAAAATGTTTTACCCAATTTATACAAAATATATTAAAACTGTGGTTACAAACATTATTTGATTAATTGTGCACTGATTAAACCAATCCATGTTATTCAGTATCACTGTGATTACTATTATAATCATTTTAAATACATTGTAATCTTGATCAAGATAATGTTAGCAGATGTTGTTTGCGTACCTTAACAGATTTATCTTGGACAAGAATGAAGTAGTGAAAGTATTTACAGGGTTTTAGATAATCTTAGTCCACCAAAATGAGTGCATTTTTCTAGCCAGGAAGTATAGGGTTAACCATCGTGACACAGGGCACAATGGTAGTGATGGTTGGAGTTGACGGTTACAATCTCCCAGAATACACAAATTGTGAGGAGGAACTTATTTCTATACTTTGTGGGCAAAAGTTTCCAACTTCAAATTATTTGAGCAGAGGTTTGTATCCTCCGTGCATCTTCCAATTAAAGTGTAAATGTTTCAGTAGGCCAAAGGCAAATTCTATTAGCAGTGATGAAATACAATTTAGAAAATCAATTATTGTTATAATTGGTATGTCTACAGATCATTCCTACAGATAGTAGCTAGAACTGTATTAAAACTACAGGCTAACCTTTCCTAAGTTTTTTAAAAGGGCAGAATCCAACCTACTAGCATGTCTCCATTTTTCTTTTTGATAATTAAAGGAACAAGACTAGCAAAGATCATTTGGGGGGGGGGGGGGGGGAGGCACTAAACAAACTGTTACATCCTTACTAATTTCCATAGATATGTAATACCAAATTTTTATGTCAGCAATATTTGGTTAATAGAATGTTAAGCATTCAATGTGAGAGGCGGCAAGCAGGTGTTGGAATGGAGTGGGACTCTTTCTGTCCAATAATTGTACTTCCTTCTAATAAAACGTTATGCAGTACCAAGCACATCTTTTTCATTGTCTTAAATATCTTAAACCAAGTCAAGTCAAGTAAATATAATATACACTAGAACATTTTGAGAATATTGAAAGGGGCTAGAAAGAAGACGCGGAGCTATTAAAATGCTAATTAAATATAAAAGTATGGAGCAATATTTTCATACAGTGTATGAACAATACAGAACCTTCAGAGTCTTTTCTAGTGGCATAAAATGAAACGACCAAGGCAAGAAGAATGAACAAGAATTCAGCATTCATTTACGACAACAATCAAACAGATGATAATTTACGACAACAACAAACAAACCGTATGTAGTTTGTTTTGACACAAGTTATCTGGTGGTACCAGTACTAAAATAAAACAACATTTTACAAAAATACTGTTATTTATTTCTAAGACACAAAGATGATGTAGGCAATAAGGTTAAACTAAATAAACAAAAGCTATGGATTATTGCCTCATGAATAACTACAGTATAGTACCTTTTGGTTTAATATATTTGGAAGAAGACATGAGTGGTCTTAACAGACATTAATTTCTATTTTTCTAACTCTCGGAATAAATAAAACAGATGATCCAAAATTAAGTAAGACGGGTACTGTCACAGTTGAATCCGTAGCTAAAAATTCGGAGCTTGTGCTGAGAAGTGTTTTATTTAAACAGACCAATAGGAGGTGGGATTCCAGTTCCACAAGAACGATCAACTGCGCCTCTGCTTTTAGAAAGGAAAGTTGTGAAGCAATTCATAGAGCGTAAATATTCGCCATCAAATGTTTATGTTAAAGTGTTATATCCCTGGGGATATTTAAATATTCACTATCTAAATTAGAGAATCGGATTGTTGCATTGTTCCTGTCAGTTAAGATGCTGAACAATATCGATACATGCCCGTAAATAAATAGGCAAGCAGAGCTGCAGAAGACAGTCGCACACGTTTCTCCAAAATATACTCCACATATTAGACCTGGTTGTATTATTTTTAAAAAGGCCGATAATTGTTAACGGACAAAGTAAACGGCAACAATATTTTAATACTATACATGGCGTTTTACAGTATTTTATCAAGTTATGTATCTGCCGCTTGTCTTAAACTTCCATTCGAACGCACACTTGCCGAGCATTGAAGACTGCGACTCGGTAATACTTTAAATTGTAACCTATCTATCACGGTACCACATTAAAGATCTTAATTTGGAGTGTCGGTGTTTAGAAGAACTGTAGTCATTACCCACGTTTAATAAATAGACAAGGCGGTAAAAGACTGGTATACAATTTCAAATTGAAATTGAAGTATTTTAATTATATTTATTTCCCATGCTTAGGCGAATTTCCCAAAGTCTACTTTGAGTCAATTGGGATTCTTCAATCAGCAATATTGTAAACGGCTTATTGTTTGTAACAAAGTACTCGGCTACAGCGGAAGTACTACCCTCCTTACTATGCCTACGTCAATTGGCTGTGTGACGCTGTCACTGGTCTAATTTGGCATTTTCCTGATTGTAGGTCAACTATTGTTTGGTAGTCTGAACTGTCAATCTGCTAATGCCGGAAGACTACTATGTAGCGATGTAAATACTATAGTAGTATTATTCATTCTATGCATTATTTTTTGAGTTGCGTTTTGTTACCTTAGTCAAGGTGTTTACACAAGCAGCATAATTTCGTGATGACAGATTAATAAGTAAACGGAGAAAGGCACATATATTCTCTCTTTCATCATTCGGTTAAGTTGTAACGCAACCTCAAATAAATAATCACAAATGAACAACATACCATGTTTCTTTCTGCAATCTTTACGGACATCCTGACATCGAATGCCCACTTTTCTCAACGGTTTACCACATACGGAACAAGAATAACCAAAATATCTGGAGGAAAATAAACAAACCGACGTATCATATGGGACTACCTTGTTTTCACCTCAACAATTTAAAAATCAGGTCTGGAATTGCGTCATCCCATCGCTAGGTATCGGTACAATTAGTATCAGTCAAATTGCTGTCCGCTAAGGTACAATTTAATGTACTCCGAAATATTTTCGACTGCGTTATTTGGTTGTACGGTACATATAAGCCACATTAGTTTAAAGACTCCACAAGCTACGTTACTTAAATAACGTAACAAACAAAATAAACCGTAAACGTATTTGATGAAATTGACGCAGGTACATTACAGAACACATGTATGTACTTTTTGATAGAAGGAAACAAAGTGGGACACTTACAGATTCTCGTAAACCGATACTTCATGTGATCCGAAAGTAACAGAATGTATGCTATCTGGTATAACGAATTTTCATAAACATCGACGTTACATTTACCCCCACTACAAAGCTTACCCTTTTATGCAGTTTCAGCAAGCTTCAAGGAAGTTGTCCTTTTGTTCTACTATTTATAGATTGCGTCAACATTGCGAAAAGGGTAGGCGGAGCGGTTCCTGCAGGAAAGCGCGCAATACACGCGACCTACCATCTAGTCGTAGTAAACTAGCAGGTCAAATTATCTCACGTGTTAAATCATATGCAATTGGAATTTATATCTCAGAGCCGATCAATTTGTGTAATAGTGTTATGATGGGGTCATTTACAAATATATATCTTTGTCTTACCGATTGGTGTGTACGCGAAGTGAAAAGGTCGGATGAAACATAATGTACATGCTTATTTAAACTTAGTTTTTAGATGCTATGAGTTGTGCCGTTGCTGCTCAAACACTATTTACTGATGCTCATCAGTGTTAGTGGTGTTAAATTTTTGTTTGCAAGGCAAGGGAAGTGATAATACGTGGAATGTTTATATTTAGTAACAGGGCGTTGTTGCTTTGTGTAAGCATAAATTAAATACAAAAGTCACGATTTACTGCTGCTACTTTACTAAAAGTAACTGCATTGCTGTGTGCTGATCCAAGACGATCTACATGCTACAAGATGAGCTAGAGAGCGTGATAGCATGGTGTCAAGTCAACCACCTCTCTCTCAATGTCAGTAAAGGGAAGGAGCTGGTCATCGACTTCAGGAAGTGGGGTGGAGTATAAGCCTTATGGGCCTGTCCCACTTGGGTGACCTTTTAGACGACTACAGGAGACTATGCGGTCGCCACATGTTCGCGGATGGTTGCCGGGCAGTCGCCTTCATGGTCATGAGTAGTTCCCGCATTCTCGGAACTGGTCGCCGCTAATTTTTCAACATGACCAGTGAATTTCATTGGCTCATTGGGGTAAAAAAAATGTAAACAGTAGTTTTCAGAACCAAAGATAATCGACCGGTAATGTTAATGTCCGCCGAGCTTCACAGCCGTGTATCTCTGGCTTCTTAAAAGTTTTCTCCACTCCTTCTCCCCACCCCCCCTCCCCCCCCCCCCCCCCCCCCCCCCCCCCCCCCCCCCCCCCACCCCCCCCCCCCACCCCCCCCCCCCCCCACCCCCCCCCCCCCCCCCCCCCCCCCCCCCCCCCCCCCCCCCCCCCCCCCCCCCCCCCCCCCCCATTTCTTTTAAAGGACTTACGTGGCCGTTCCCGTACACTGTGCTTTCACTGTCTTCATTACAGTGCCAACCTTCCTGTTCATCGTGGTGTGTGTCTGTATCACATTGGCTTTGCGCCGTGTGAATTTCACTCAGATAGCGCTCCCCCCGCTTGCCCTGTCCCCAGCCTGCATAACTGGCTGGTGATGGAAGCGATGTATGTGTGTGTGTGTTCCACTCTGACAGTCGCCATTCCAGTCGTCGGTTTTTCAGACTTGACAGTCGCCGGCAGTCGCCTGAGAAATCGCCTAAGTGGGACAGGCCCATTAGTCTGCATCAGTAATGACAAAGTGGAGATGGTCTAGAGAGCTTCAAGTTCTGACGCATAAATATCACCAACAATTTGTCCTGGTTCGACCACAATGACACCACAGTCAAGAAAGCACACCAACATCTCTACTCCCTCATAAGTCCCAGGAAATTGAGCATGTCTTCAATGACATTTACGAATTTCCAAAGCTGCACCACAGAGAGCATCCTATCCATATGCATCACAGCTTGATATGGCTCTGCCCAAGACAGGTAAACTTGAAGAGTTGCGAATGCAGCCCAGTCCATCATGCAAACAGGCCTCTCCAACTTCTACCCCATCCCTCTGACTCCATCACAATGCCTTGGGAAAGCAGCCAGCATAACCAAGAACCACTTGCACCCGTTATTCTCTCTTCTTCCATCGGGCAGAAGATAAAAAGCTTAAAAGCACATACCACCAGATTCAAGAACATCTTCTTCCCTGCAGTTATCAGACCCCCAAATGCACCTTTCATGTGCTAAGAATGAATTCCTGATCTTCCAATCTACCTCATTGCTGCCCTTACATGATTTTTCAATCTGTACTTTCTCTAACTGTAACACTATATTCTGCACTCTATTTTCTGTTTTGCACTTCCTGATGTACTCATGTATGCTTTGATTTGCCTGGATTGCATGCAAAACAAAGTTTTTCATGATACCTTGGTACCCAATACCAACATTACACAATTATTGGAAAGTTATTCATTAGATGATTCCTATTAGATGTACGGTTTACAGTTTAGCTTATTGTCGCAAGTACCGAGGTACAGTGAAAAGAGTTTGTTTCGTGCTATCCAGTCAGTAGAAAGACAATACATGTTTACAATCGAGCCATTTACAGTGTATAGATACATGATAAAGGAATAACGTTTAGGGCAATGTAAAGCCAGCAAAGTTCGACCAAGGGTAGTCCGAGGGTCACCAAAGCGGTAGATAGTAGTTCAGCACTGCTCTCTGGTTGTGATAGGATGATTCAGTTGTCTGATAACAGCTGGGAAGAAACTGTCTCTGAATCAGGAGGTGTGCGTTTTCACACTTCTATACTTTTTGCCTGATGGGAGAGGGAGTGGCCAGGGTGCGACTCGTCCTTGATTATGTTGCTGGCCTTGCCGAGGCAGTGTGAGGTATAAATTGAGTCAATAGAAGGGAGGTTGGTTTGTGTAATGGTCTGGGCTGTGTCCACAATTCGCTGCAATTTCTTACAGTCTTGGATGGAGCTGTTCCCAAACCAAGCTGTGATGCATCCTGATTAAATGCTTTCTATGGTGCATCTGTAGAAGTTGGCGAAAGTTGTAAGGGACATGCCAAACTTCCTAAGCCTTCTAAGGAAGTAAAGGCTTTGGTATGCTTTCTTGATCATTGCTTCAATATGGATGGTCCAGCAGAGATTGTTGCTGATATTAACTCCAAGTTAATTTGAAGTTTTCAACCATCTCTACATCGGCACCGTCAATGCAAACTGGGGTATGTGCACCGCTTCACTTCCTGAGGTCGATCACTATCTCCTTTGTCTTGCTGACATTGAGAGAAAGGTTGTTGGCTCGACATCAGGATACGAGGTTCTCGATCTCCTTCCTTTACTCCGTCTCGTCATTATTTGATATCCGGCCCACAATCGTGGTGTCGTCTGCGAATTTGAACATTGAATTAGGTTGTACATGACTGCACAGTCGTGGATGTACAAGAAGTAAAGAGGGGACTGAGAACGCATCCTTGCGGAGCTCCCATGTTGAAGATTATCTTAGAGGATGATTTGTACCCTATCCTCACTGATTGGGGTCTGTTGGTCAGGAAGTCGAGGATCCAGTTTCAGAGATGAGTGCTAACACCAAGTCCAGTGGACCGACCTGTTGTGTTAGTAGGCGAACTGTGCAAAAAGATGGAGGAAATGACAATAAATTGCCATTTTCGTGGCGTAATTTCCAATTGTATTGCAGATATGCAGTAGAGAACCTACCAGCAGCCCTATATAAGACTTTGCTTTTGTAGCACATTAGTGTACATCGTGAGGTTTGGAATTTTGCTTGCATTTTTTCTTTAATCTGCATATATCACAATTCATGAAAGAGATCTGAAAGAGATATTTATTTTCCTGTCATCAAATGAACATCTTTCATTTATGGTGTAATATTGATATTGGTATTGGTTTATTATTGTCATGTGTATCAAGGTACCATGAAAAACTTTGTTTTGCATGCAATCCATCTGGAAGTGTAAAACAGAAAATAAAGAAATAAAGAAAACATATAGATTAATGACAGATTGCTATTACTAAGGATAAGGTGCTTGGGAAGCTGAAAGGCCTGGGTGCGGACTCACCTCAGGGTTCTGAAAGAAGTAGCCTTGGAGATTGTGGAGGCATTAATGGTGATCTTTCAAGAATCACTAGTCAGAAGTGGTCCCTGAGGACTGGAAAATTGTAAAATGTTACTCTGCTGTTCAAGAAGAGAGCAAAGCAAAAGAGGGGAAACTATAGGCCATTTAGCCTGACTTCAGTGCTTGGTAAGATTTTAGTGACCACTAGACCAAGTGGGACCCATCGGGTCTCTGTCACACGGGAGGCCTGGTCTCCCAACGCAATTACCTCGCCATCCCTCCTCCTAACCCTATCCTCCATTCCCTCTCATCCCGCAGAACTCCCCCCCTCCCTGCTCTTCACCCTCCCTCTTCTTTCCCCTCTCCTCCTCTCCTACCCCACTGCCTCCCTCACCTCTCCCTCCCTTCTCCTACCCTCAGTCAATCAAAATTGCGATTTTGTTTAAATATGAAACCTCCCCCCCCCCCCCCCCCCCCCACAATGAAAATCGCGAGGTTTTTTAAAGAAATTTTTTCTTCCGCATTTTTTCTGTGTAAAAAAATCACAATATTTTTTCAAATGAAACCTCCCCCCTATCCCACCCCCCCAATGAAAATCGCTATTTTTTTTGTAAACGAAACCACCCCCCAAGAATTTGATTAAACCGGAGTTTATTTTAAAATCATGATTTTTTTAATGTAAATGAAATGCGCAATTCCATTGTTTTCATTGTGAATGAAAACGGAAGAATTTGAATAGGACGCAATTTTTTTGAAAGAGTAATTTTTAATGTAAATGAGATTCAGGATCCCATTGTAACATATGCTGCTAACGGGCAGTGCAGATGGACTTGATTTTTGTCAAAGTGGTTTTTGTAAAGTTTAAAATGTGAATAACTTGTAAAATATACCATCAATCTGAACAAAACATGCCATAGCACACCCCAAGACAATGGTGAGTAAGGTTGGCCAAAAACTGTCCAGTATTGTGTACCGCTTTGGTGTAGTTTCAGGTTCACATTCATCACTCACACGCACGCTCACATACAAACAAACAAGATGAGAGTTTTAGTAATATACTAGACCAAGTGGGACCCATTGGGCCCCTATCACACGGGAGCCCTGGACCCCAACGCAACCTGTTCCCCAATGCAATATTTCACCACTCATCCGTTTCCCCAACGCAAATGGTCCCCCCAATGCAATATTCCACCACATCCAGGCGCAGGGGCAGCTCATTTCCCCTTATCCACCCTCCCTCTTTTTAAACTTAAAAATCAATTGCACTTGCTGCCATTTGCTGCCAGGACTCAGTGTCATGGGATTTGCAACATTGTAGCGGGCAAGGCTACAATCCCATTGTGACATTATACCTGTAACTGCCACTGCAACCTCAAGTTATTGTTTTCAAAGTGGGGTTTTGTAAAGTTAAAAATGTGAATAACTTGTAAAATATAACATCAATGTGAAGGAAACTTGATATACCAGACCACAGGACAATGGTGAGTAAAGTGGTCCAAAAATTGTAGAGCTGCTGTGTACCGTTTTGGCGTGGTTCCAGGATCACATGGGCACACATGCAGTCCCACACACATACGCATAGAAACAAACAAGATGAGAGTTTTAGTAATATACTAGACTAAGTGGGATCCGTTGGGTCTCATGTTCACATGGTAGGGCTGGTCCCCCAACGCAATATTCCACCTCTCCACCAATTCCAATATTGGTGGCCATGGGGGGGGGGGGGGGCGGGCTTTCTGGAGCACTAGTATGGGTGTTGTGGGCTGAAGGGACTGGTTTCCAGAGCGATAGTATGGACATTGTGGGCCAAATGGATTATTGGGCTGGCAGCTCAGTCACTCAAGCCTGGTGTGCTGGCAGCTCACTCACTCATGGCTGGTGGGCTGGCAGTTGACTCACGGCCATTCCTTGAAATTCCATTTCAAGCAGGGTGCAAGGCCACCAAATTCAAATGCAGTTTCATACCATTTCAAGCAGGGTACAAGGCCACTAAATTCAAATGCCATTTCATACCACTTCAAGCAGGGTGCAAGGCCATCAAATTCAAGTGCAGTTTCCTACCATTTCAAGCAGGGTGCAAGACCACCAAATTCAAGTGTCGTTTCCTACCATTTTGAGCGGGGTGCAAGGCCACCAAATTCAAGTGCAGTTTCCTACCATTTCAAGCTGGGTGCAAGGCCACCAAATTCAAGTGCAGTTTCCTACCATTTCAAGCAGGGTGCAAGGCCACCAAATTCAAGTGCAGTTTCCTACCATTTCAAGCTGGGTGCAAGGCCACCAAATTCAAGTGCAGTTTCCTTCCATTTCAAGCAGGGTGCAAGGCCACCAAATTCAAGTGCAGTTTCCTACAATTTCAAGCAGGGTGCAAGGCCACCAAATTAAAGTGCAGTTTCATACCATTTCAAGCAGGGTGCAAGGCCACCAAATCCAAATGCAGTTTCATACCATTTCAAGCAGGGTACAAGGCCACCAAATCCAAATGCAGTTTCATACCATTTCAAGCAGGGTGCAAGGCCACCAAATTCAAATGCAGTTTCATACCATTTCAAGCAGGGTGCAAGGCCACCAAAGAGAGAGAGTCATGACCTCTTCCTCCCCCATCTTGCAGAGACTGAGCCACGCCCACGTCAAGGTTTTATAGTCCCTGTCCCTCCCACCAGAAGGGGCGTGGCGTTCATGGCATGATTGACAGGAGAGAGAATCTCAACATTTTTTAAACACTAATTCTTTTATTTTTCATCGATGGGAAAAATCCTCGGCACCTGATGATAGGAGGGGGACTCTGAATAAGATGGCCAAAATGTACAGCCGTACACAGTAGCGTTTTTTTCTAAAATCAATACACAGCGCAAACAGGAAGTGGTCAAGAATTAGACTTTTAATTATATATAAGGCACGCCACTTTTCAATAAGGCACACCACTTTTGCATTTTCAAACCAACACTTTTGCATTTTCAATCCAAAACCACTTGCATTTTCAAACCAACCACTTTTGCATTTTCAAACCAAAACCACTTTTGTATTTTCAAACCAAAACCACTTTTGCATCTTCAAACCACAACCACTTTTGCATTTTCAAACTACATTTACAAACTACATTTTTAAACCACATTAAGGGCATTGACCATATAACCATATAACAATTACAGCACGGAAACAGGCCCTCTTGGCCCTTCCAGTCCGTGCCAACCATTTGTTTTCCCCTTGTCCCATCTACCTGCACTCAGACCATACCCCTCCATTCCCTTCACGTCCATATACCTATCCACTTTACTCTTAAATGTTAAAATCGATCCTGCCTCCACCACTTGTACAAGCCTGCCTTGTACAATTTTAACATTACTTCCCTACTATATTAAATGCTCTGATTTATAAAGGCCAGCACACCAAAGGCTTTCTTTACCACCCTATAAACATGCGATTCCACCTTCAGGGAACTATGCACAGTTATTCCTAGATCCCTCTGTTCCACAGCATTCCTCAATTCCCTACCATTTACCATGTACATCCTATTTTGATTTGTCCTGCCAAGATGTAGCACTTCACACTTAACAGCATTAAACTCCATCTGCCATCTTTCAGCCCACTTTTTCAAATGGCCCAAATCTCTCTGTAGACTTTGAAAATCTACTTCATTATCCACAACACCACCTATTTTAGTATCATCTGCATACTTACTTATCCAATTTTCCACCCCATCATCCAGATCATTGATGTACATGACAAACAACAGTGGACCCAAACACAGATCCCTGAGGCACCCCACTGGTCACCGGCTTCCAACCTGACAAACAGCCATCCACCATTACTCTCTGACATCTCCCATTCAGCCACTGTTGAATCCATCTTGCTACTCCGCCATTAACACCCAAAGATTGAACCTTCTTAACCAACCTTCCATGGGGAACATTGTCAAAGACCTTACTGAAATCCATATAGACAACATACACTGCTTTACCCTCATCAATTTCCCTAGTTACCGCTTCAAAAAATTCAAGAAGGTTTGTCAAACATGACCTTCCAGGCACAAATCCATGTTGACTGTTCCTGATCAGACCCTGTTTATCCAGATGCTTATATATATATTATCTCTAAGTATCCTTTCCATTAATTTGCCCACCACTGACGTCAAACTAATAGGTCTATAATTGCTAGGTTTATTCTTTGAACGCTTTTTAAACAATGGAACAACATGCGCAGTACGCCAATCCTCCGGCACTATTCCCGTTTCTAATGACATTTGAAATATTTCTGTCATAGCTCCTGCTATTTCTACACTAACTTCCCTCTTATCCACTTTTATATTTTTCAGAAGTGTCAGTACTTCCTCCTCTGAATCTCAATTGACAGGTCAGTAAAACTCACAGTTTAGTAGACATGTGCTCAGTTTTAATAACAGCTCAGACTGAGAGTTGTCATCTTGCAAAGACTGAGGCAGTCCTCACTTCCGGGTTTTATAGCCCCTCCCCCTCCCACCGGAAGGGGCGTGGCCTACATGGTCTGATTGACAGGAGAGAGAATCTCAAAATGTTTTGAACCTTAATAAGTCTTATTTTAATCGATGGGAAAAATCCTCTTGTCCTGCGCAGCGGAGGGGAACTCTGAGTAAGATGGCTAAAAATCACAGCCGTAAGTGGTAGCGTTTTTTCTAAAATCAATATGCAGTGCAAACTGGAAGAGGTCAAGATTTGAGCTTTGATTATATAGATATATAGATTATAAAGGATGAGGTTTCCAAATAGTTAGAAGCACATGATAAAATATGCCTAAATCAGCATGGTTTTGTGAAGGGGAGATCTTGCCTCTGCATTTTGTTGTCTCTGTATTGTACACTGCACAATGACAATTAAAGATTGAATTGAATTGAATTGTATTGTTGGAATTCTTTGAGTAAGTAAATTACTGGATAGACAAAAGAGAGTCACTGGATGTTGGTTACCTAGATTCTCAGAAGGTCTTTGATAAGGTGACCCACGAACCTGCTAAAGAAAATGAGAGGGTGCACAAAAGGCTGGAGAAACTCAGCGAGTGCAGCAGCATCTAAGGGGCGAAGGAGATATAATGAGCCCGTGACAGTTGCTAGCCTGGATAGATCTTGGCTGATTGACAGAAGGCAAACATTGAGAATAAAGGGGGCTATTTCAAAGACAATTCTATTCGTCACATGCACCCGAAGGTGCAGTGAAATGAATTTGCCAGCAGCGATACACTTAAAAAGAACACACAATCTATCTTGACCACTTCCGGTCTGCGCTGTATATTGATTTTAGAAAGAATCTTACCCTATATCGCAATGATTTATGGCCATCTTACTCACAGTCCTCCCATGCTGAGGTAGCCCCGAGGATTTTTCCGATCGATGAAAAATAAAAAAGTTATGAGTGTTTAAAAAATCTTAAGATCAGCTGATTGGTCCTCTCGCCTGTCAATCACCATGATGAATGTAACGCCCTTTCCGGGGGGAGGGCAGGATTATAAAACCCCAGATGCCTGGACGTGAGTCAGTCACTCTGAAAGCTCGCAAGGGAGAGGCCACAACTCTGATTCTGCTGTGAGTCTACTGAACTGTGAGTCTGCCTTTTATGTGCTTTATGTAGTTATGTGTTTTATGTGGTTATGTGCTTTACGTGGTTAACCCTTTATGTGCTTGCAGTAAATGATTTGTTAGCCAGCAATGTGCTTGCAATAATGATGATTTATTAAACCGTAATGTGCTTGCAATAAATGATTTGTTAGCTAGCAATGTGCTTGCAATGAATGATGATTTGTTAACCCTTAATGTGCTTGCAATAAATGATTTATTAGCCAGCGATATGCTTGCAATGAATGATGATTTGTTAATCCTTAATGTGCTTGCAATAAATGATTTGTTAGCCCTTAATGAAAATGAATTGTTTGGCCTGCCCTGTGCTTGAAACTGAAATGGAAATGGAAATGAAATGAGTTGTTTGGCCTGCCCTGTGCTTTTGCTTTGGCTTTGCTTTGTTTGAGCTCACCTGAAATGAAAGCAAATGCATTGTATTGTTGGCTGGCCCCGCCTGCCCTGTGCGTTTGCTTTGCCTTTGCTTTGCTTGAGCTCACCTGAAATGAAAGCAAATGGATTGTATTGTTGGCTGGCCCCGCCTGCCCTGTGCTTTTGCTTTGCCTTTGCTTTGCTTGAGCTCACCTGAAATGAAAGCAAATGGATTGTATTGTTGGCTGGCCCCGCCTGTCCTGTGCTTTTGCTTTGCCTTTGCTTTGCTTGACCTCACCTGAAATAAAAGCAAATGGATTGTATTGTTGGCTGGCCCCGCCCTCCCTGTGATTTTGCTTTTGCTTCATCATTGCTTTGCTTGACCTCACCTGAAATGAAAGCAAATGGATTGTACTGTTAGCTGGCCCCGCCTGCCCTGTGCTTGACTTGAAATGGATTGACTGGACATGAAATGGATTGAAATGGATTGTTGGCCCTGCACTCACTTGACCAACAACACCCATGCCAGCGCTCCAGACCCACCAACCCCCCCCCCACTGGCCACCAATATTGGAATTAGTGGAGAAGTGGACTATTGCATTGGGGGACCGGCCCTTCCATATGTACCTGGGACCCAACGGGCCCCACCTAGTCTAGTACACAACAAAATTTAACACAAACATCCACCACAGCATTCTTCACTGTGGTGGAAGGCAACAAAATTCAGCCAGTCCTCCTCCTTTGTACACCCATGGTCGGGGTCAAAAACCCTCTGTAGTCGCCGCCACGGGCGGCCCGATGTACAGACCCTCCCATTGGGATGACCAAAACTCCGACGTCCGGACGGTCAAACACACTCCGCGGCTTGGAGGTCTTGAATCGGCAGTTTCCTACCGGAGACCGAGGCTTCAGGATATAACCATATAACCATATAACAATTACAGCACGGAAACAGGCCCTCTCGGCCCTTCCAGTCCGTGCCGACCATTTGTTTTCCCCTAGTCCCATCTACCTGCACTCAGACCATACCCCTCCATTCCCTTCAGGTCCATATACCTATCCACTTTAGTCTTAAATGTTAAAATCAATCCTGCCTCCACCACTTCTGCTGGAAGCTCATTCCACACAGCCACCACCCTCTGAGTAAAGAAGTTCCCCCTCATGTTACCCCAAAACTTCTGTCCCTTAATTCTCATGTCATGCCCTCTTGTTTGAATCTTCCCTACCCTCAATGGGAAAAACGTATCCAAGTCAACTCTGTCTATCCCTTTCATCATTTTAAAGACCTCAATCAAGTCCCCCCTTAACCTTCTGCGCTCCAAAGAATAAAGACCTAACTTGTTCAACCTTTCTCTGTAACATAGTTGCTGGAACCCTGGCAACATTCTAGTAAATCTCCTCTGTACTCTCTCTATTTTGTTGACATCCTTCCTATAATTAGGCGACCAAAATTGTACACCATACTCCAGAATTGGTCTTACCAATGCCTTGTACAATTTTAACATTACTTCCCTACGCCTATATTCAATGCTCTGACTTATAAAGGCCAGCACACCAAAGGCTTTCTTTACCACCCTATCTACATGCGATTCCACCTTCAGGGAACTATGCACAGTTATTCCTAGATCCCTCTGTTCCACAGCATTCCTCAATTCCCTACCATTTACCATGTACTTCCTATTTTGATTTGTCCTGCCAAGATGTAGCACTTCACACTTAACAGCATTAAACTCCTTCTGCCATCTTTCAGCCCACTTTTTCAAATGGCCCAAATCTCTCTGTAGACTTTGAAAATATACTTCATTATCCACAACACCACCTATCTTAGTATCATCTGCATACTTACTTATCCAATTTTCCACCCCATCATCCAGATCATTGATGTACATGACAAACAACAGTGAACCCAACACAGATCCCTGAGGCACCCCACTGGTCACCGGCTTCCAACCTGACAAACAGTCATGTTGTAGGCCGCGGGCTGGCGGTCGGAGCTCTTCTCTGGCGATCATTGGCAAAGGATATCAGGCTCCGGATGGTAAGTCGACGGCCCACCCGCGGCTAGAAGCTCCGCAGACCGTGGCTTCAGGATGTTATAGGCTGCTCCTGATAGTAAGTCCACACCACGCCTGCGGCTAGAAGCTCCACGGACCACAGCCCCATGATACCAAAGTCACCAGGCCAGCGATCAGAGCACTCCTCTCTGGCGACCCCCAGCAAGGTTCACCCCCGCTCCGCGATGGAAAAGTCTACGCTGCGCCTGCTGCCAATGCTCTGGGCCCGACTCCGGGAAAGGCCGCTGCAATCCATGCTGTTAGGCTGTGAGGGAGGCGATATGGAAAAAGTTGCCTCTCCGTGGAGGAGGCGACCTAAAGCGATTTCCCCCTTTCCCCTCCCCACCACCCCCACACGAGACACACCAAGAGACACCTAAACTATAATTAGACACACCAAAAAAATGTTGACATGACAAACACGCTGCTGGCAGGGCAGCCGACCTGCAGCATCCCCACCGACTGGACAGGAGGCAGCACACATGTCAGTGAAACTTTACTCCCTGACGAGCTCAATGCGTTTAAAGCATAGGGAGAACACTGATGTGCCTTTCGGGCCCCCATTCGCTGTGATAGTATTTCGGTCATGGTCATTGAGGTTGATGTCAGAAAATCCTTCAGAGGAGTGAACCCTCGGAAAGCGCAGGCACCTGATGGCATACCCGGTCATGTTCTAAAAACCTATGCGGACCAACTGGCTGGAGTTTTTACGGACATTTTCAACCTCTCACTTCTGAGGTCTGAGGTTCCCACATGCTTTAAAAGGGCATCAATAATACCGGTGCCCAAGAAGAGCAAGGTGACGTGCCTCGATGACTATTGACCAGTGGCACTAACGTCGGTGGTGATGAAGTGCTTTGAGAGGTTGATAATGGCACAAATCAACTCCTACCTCGACAAAATCCTGGACCCACTGCAGTTTGCTTACCGCCACAACAGATCAACGGTGGATGCGATCTCGCTGGCTCTCCACTCCGCTCTGGACCACTTAGACAACAAAAACTGATATGTCAGGCTGTTATTAATTGACTACAGCTCGGCATTTAACACAATCATCCCCTCCAAGCTGGTTACCAAACTCTCAGAACTGGGTCTCTGTGCATCCCTAAGCAATTGGATCCTCGACTTCCTCATTCAGACAACAGTCTGTCCGTCTTGGTGGAATTGTGTCAGCCTCGATAACAATCAACATGAGAGCACCTCAAGGCTGCGTGTTCAGCCCCCTGCTGTACTCATTCTATACTCATGACTGCGTAGCCGGTCATAGTGCGAACTCAATCATCAAGTTCGCTGACAACACCACTATTGTGGAACGTATCACTGATGGAGAATAGTACAGAAGTGAGATTGACTGTTTGACCAAATGGTGCCAGCACAATAACCTGGCTCTCAACACCAGCAAAACCAAGGAACTGATTGTGGACTTTGGAAGGGGTAGGTTGGGGACCCATAGTCGCGTTTATATCAACGGGTCAATGGCGGAGAGGGTCAAGAACTTCAAATTCCTGGGCGTGCATATCTCTGAAGATCTCTACTGGTTCAAGAACACGGATGCAATTATAAAGAAAGCATATCAGCGCTTCTACTTCCTGAGAAGATACGGAGAGTCGGAATAACAAGGAGGACTCTCTCGAACTTCTACAGGTGCACAGTAGCGAGCATGCTGAGCAGTTGCATAAAGGCTTGGTTCACCAACTTGAGTGCCCAAGAGCGAAAAGACTGCAAAAAGTGGTAAACACTGCCCAGTCCATCATCGGCTCTGACCTCCCTACCATCGAGGGGATCTATCACAGTCGCTGCCTCAAAAAGGCTGCCAGAATCATCAAAGACCCACACCATCCTGGCCACTCACTCATCTCCCCGCTGCCTTCAGGTAGAAGGTACAGGAGCCTGAAATCTGCATCATCCAGGTTCAGGAATCGCTCTTCCCTACAGCCGTCAGGCTATTAAACACAACTCAAACAAAACTCTGATCATTAATAGCCCATTGCACTTTATCTGTTTATTTATGTGTGTGTATATATATATATGTATAAATATATTCATTGGTATATGGTCACATTGATCTGTTCTGCGCTGTATTTATTTATGCTTACTATATTCTGTTGTGCTGAAGCAAAGCAAGAATTTCATTGTCCTATCTGGGACACATGACAATAAACCCTCTTGTATCTTGTAGATTCTGGTTTACTGCCAGTGACAAGTGGTGTTCCACAAGGATCTGTGTTAAGACTGTTGCTCTTCGTGTTGTATGTCAATGATTTGGACGAGGGAATTGAAGGCTTTGTGGCCAAGTTTGCAGATGATACAAAGATTGGTGGAGGGGCAGGTAGTGTTGAGGAAGCAGGGACTCTGAAGAAGGACCTGGACAGGTTGGGAGAGTGGGCAAAGAAGTAGCAGATGGAATACAGAATAGCAAAGCGTGCACTCATGCACTTTTGTAGTAGGAATAAAGACATAGACTATTTTCTAAATGGGGAGAGGATTCAAAAATCGGAGGTGCAAAGGAACTTGGGGTGCTAGTGCAAAATTCCCAAAAGGTTAATTTGCAAGTTGAATCGGTAGTAAGGACGGCAAATGCAATGTTAGCATTTATCTCAAGAGGACTAGAATATAAAATCAGGGATATAATACTGAGGCACTGATCAGACCGTATTGGAGTGTTGTGAGCATTTTTGGACCGCATCTCTGAGGAGGGATGTGCTGGCATTGGAGAGAGTCCAGAGGAGTTTTACGAGAATGATTCTGGGAGGATTGGGTTAAAGTATGATGAGTGTTTGACGGCACTGGGCCTGTTCTCACTGGAGTTTAGAAGATGAGAGGAAACCTCATTGAAACTTACTGAATAGTGAAAGGCCTGGATAGATTGGATGTGGAGAGGATGTTTGCACTAGTGGAACAGTCTATATAGTGTTATAGTTACACAATGCCACAATGAGGTAGATTGGGAGATCAGTTCATTCTTAGCACATGAAAAGTGCATAGACACACTGGTCAACCTGAGGAGTACCTTCAGCAGCAGACTGGTTCCACCAAAGTGCAGTACAGAACGCCACAGGAGATCCTTCTTCCCTGTGGCTATCAAACTATACAACTCCTCCCCCTTCTGTCGTGGGGTGGACTGACTCTCCTCCCCCAACCCCTCCCCCCCAATCTTTGCATATCCCCAATCCTTTTCACTCATCACTTTAATTTCATGTTTCACGTACAGTATTTTGTGTTTTATGACTGTTGGCAGATCAATTTCCCTCCTGGGATAAATAAAGTTATATCCTATCGTATTCAAGAGTCTGATAGCTGCAAGAAAGAAGATGTTCTTGAATCTGGTGGTGTGTACTTTTAAGCTTTTTTATCTTCTGCCAAATGGGAGAAGTTGAATGATAGGGGTATGAGTGTTTTTTTTAAATTTAGTACTCGTGCTCACTAAAAGCACGGTGCATTCCCAGAAAAAAGCAAGATTTTTAGCATTTTCGATCTTTATATGCCACTAGGAAATGTTTTACCTCTGACGTTATGTCATGATTTTTATTAGCCTTAGATTAATGCTTATAGAGTGAAACTTGTACAAATAACTTCAAAACACTGCAAATCTTTTATGCCAGTGACATCAGGAAATAAACTTGTTAGTTCTTCACAGAATACCTAGCTTTTATGAAAGTTTTCTCCCTTGAAATGTGACTACCTACAGAACAATTTACACTCAAACTACATTCTTTATCATTTGTTCATCACAAATGGCCTCATTCTTCAGAGAACGGGGATTCCCCTCCCCCACTATTGATGAGGCTCGCACCAGGGTCTCCTCCATACCCCGCAACACTGCCCTCGCTCCCCATTCCCCCACTCGCAAACAGGGCAGAGTCCCCCTGGTCCTCACCTTTCACCCCACCAGCCGGCAAATACAACATATAGTCCTCCGCCAGTTTCGCCACCTCCAACGTGACCCCTCCACCCGCCACATCTTCCCATTTCCCCCCTGTCTGCCTTCCGCAAAGACTGCTCCCTCCGCAACTCCCTTGTCAATTCTTCCCTCCCCTCCCGCTCTACCCCTTCCCCGGGCACTTTCCCTTGCAACCGCAAGAAATGCAACACTTGTCCCTTCACCTCCCCCCTCCACTCCTTTCAGGGACCCAAGCAGTCCTTCCAGGTCCGACAGAGGTTCACCTGCACCTCCTCCAACCTCATCTACTGCATCCGCTGCTCCAGATGCGAGATGATCTATATCGGTGAGACCAAGCGGAGGCTTGGCGATCGCTTCGCCGAACACCTCCGCTCGGTCCGCAATAACCAACCCGACCTCCGGTGGCTCAGCACTTCAACTCCCCCTCCCATTCCGCATCCGACCTCTCGGTCCTGGGCCTCCTCCACGGCCAGAGTGAGCAACACCGCAAGCTGGAGGAACAGCACCTCATATTCCGCTTGGGGAGTCTGCATCCTTTGGGCTTGAACATTGAATTTTCTCAATTCTGTTAACCCTTGCTGTCTCCTCCCCTTCCCACCTCTCCCTCAGCCCTCGGGCCCTGGCATTCCCTCTATCTCTATCTCCCTCCCCCACCCCAGTCGCACCAGCTTCTCATTTTCACACCACAAACAGCTTACAATGGCTTGTTCCCTTTATCATCGATACTTTTTTGCATATCTTTCATTCATTGTTCCTTATCTCTCCACATCACCGTCTATATCTCTCGTTTCCCTGATCCCTGACCAGTCTGAAGAAGGGTCTCGACCCGAAACGTCGCCTATCTCCTTCGCTCCTTAGATGCTGCTGCACCCGCTGAGTTTCTCCAGCTTTTTGTGTACCCTACATTCTTTATCAGGTTGCTTTATTGTATTTAAGAAGGGACTGCAGATGCTGGAAAATCGAAGGTACACAAAAATGCTGGAGAAACTCAGCGGGTGCAGCAGCATCTATGGAGCGAAGGAAATGGGCAACGTTTCGGGCCGAAAACCCTTCTTCAGAGTGATAGGGGGTGGGGGGAGGCGGGGAGAAGAAAGGGAAAAGGAGGAGGAGCCCGAGGGCTGAGGGAGAGGTAGGAAGGGAAGGAGACAGCAAGGGTTAACAGAATTGTGAGAAATCAATGTTCATGCCACCAGGATGCAGGCTCCCCAAGCGGAATATGAGATGCTGTTCCTCCAATTTCCGGTGTTGCTCACTCTGGCCGTGGAGGAGGCCCAGGACAGAGAGGTCGGATACGGAATGGGAGGGGGAGTTGAAGTGCTGAGACACCGGGAGGTCAGGTTGGTTAATGTGGACCGAGCGGAGGTGTTCGACAAAACGATTGCCAAGCCTACGCTTGGTCTCACCGATATAGATCAGCTTACATTTAGAGCAGAGGATGCAGTAGATGAGGTTGAAGGAGGTGTCGCACCTGCTTTATTGTATTGCTTGTCACACCTTTTAATGGTAGACACTGCTCATACTTAATGCAAAGTGTCTCTTGGACAACTATTGTACTTTTGCACTTAGTTTATTTACACTTTTTTTGCACACCAAATACTTCCCCTTGCTGAATGAGTTATAAATGAAAAATGGGAATCAGTGTCTTTTCAGGCATCCATATGCATTATATAAAGAGGCATTGCATATAGAACTTGCATTAAAGACCTTACCGACGTCAAGCTAATAAAGGCTCACCATACCATCATATCCTATCTAAGCACAATCTTAGGCTTCTCTGAATAATGTCTACACCCAACAAGACAGTCTGCAACCTCAAAAATATAATCACACATGTGACTGAATGGCTTTCACATTTGCCTTCTTGCTCGGTTCCTCTCCCTAGGATCATTCCAGGCCAAGGTTGCAGGTCTGTGCTGCATCTCACAATCTACTGCTTGTTGACATTGGGTAGCTCATACAAATTCTGCATTCAAGGAGGACAACATTTATTTATTTTTCCTTTGGATCAAGGATTAACACAATTGAATATGAAGATTTACTCGCATAACAGACTTTCCAAAACTACTGGCACTTGCATCTGTAGACTAATTAGCAGGAGTTTTGTTCCTGGCAGAAATCTCCCAAGCAGGATTGCCTGAGTATAGGTCAGGAGAGTCTCGGCATTGTCACTCCATTATCAGTTTATGCTCTCTTTTGGTGGATTTTGGGGCATGCTTGCTGCTTCTCTTAGCCAATCTTCATGCAGTATAATGTAGCAGTGGTGTCTGTGCATGCAAGTGTCCCTTTAAGGGCTGGCTTTATTAGGTTGTAGTTGTGCAGCTAATACCAACAACTGCATAGTACTAAAACACATCAGTTTGAATAAGTTTGCTGTTACACCAGGGAATTCAATAACACTGTTTAATACGGATTGCATTTGAGGATTACAAACCAAAGGGCATTTTTTAAAATAGTGCTAGCACACTTAAACCATAACAAAGGATTTATTTAACTAATTAAACCAGTAACCAAATGTATTGATAGTTATACTTACAAAGTTAAATCACAAATAGGGACTCAGTTGCCTGAGCAATTCTGGGACTGTCATCACCTGTTGGACTATATGGCATAATTGTTCAGTATAAAAAAGAACATTAAGAAAGAGAATTGGCAGTGTTAAGAGCTTTGATATTTTCAACAAACAAATACAAAATCTCTAGGTGTGCAGTTTTCAACGATTCCACTCTTTTTCAGAGCTTTGTAGCCAACAATATGCAATTTTAAATCTTGATTGCTGATCAGTATCAGATAATCATTGCAATATCATGTAGAATCACTTTGCACAACACTATATAGTGCTGCAATGTTACATTCTCAGATGCTTAGCATGTAGATAAACATTGTCAAAATGTGCTTGAAAATGCTTTTGTGGGAATATATTTTGAAAGCAAAACGCCTTGCTCTGGAAATTGCTTTCTTATGTCAAGCCAATTTTTTTTTCTGTGGAGGAATTTCCAAAATTAAAAAGATAACCTGCAATGTTTTGTCTATAATTCTCCCGCATGTTGCTTCACTGGTAACTGAAATGGCAGTTTAATATAAGGTCTGATTTTTGTGAAATAAACCTAGCAAAATATTGCAGTTTGTTTAGTATATGCAGGATGCACAGCAGGACTCAGTCGTTTGCCAAAATACAGGCATGTGACCTACATAATCCTAATTCACTGGTGGCTTGTTTTTTGTGAAAACCACTGAGTCCTGTCATTTTTATACTATTCATTTTGTGCTGCTAAGATACATTCAAACATTTATTGTTTGAAACAGTATTTAGTTTATATGTGACTGCTTTATTGAGCAGATTAGCTTTATCGCCATGATTACAAATTTGGAAATGTGGTTGCTGAAATTTGTTCTGCAGCTAGTGGTACAAAATACGATGAGAATCAGGTACAAAAAAACATCTAATGGAAGAGATGGAGTATAAAAGACAATAATGGAAAATGAAGTAACGGATGACGTAAAACAATCTTTAAGGAATCAAGGAAGGACAGTACAGTAGGGGCATAAGAGAAAAGGCACTAAGAAAAATAATAGGGTGAGAAGGAAAGGAAATACATAATTTATAGGAAACATTACAAATGTTATGATTGGGGTATAGTTTTAATGAGATAGAACAAATATAAAGAATTAACACCTGCCACCTTTGTCTGAAATGAATGTCATTATCCTAATAGTTCAAAGTCAACATTACCTAAATTGCTCACAAATTTTTAGTAGACCTCGTTTCTGAAGTGAACTTTTAGTTGTAACTTTAGAAATCTGGTAAAAATACATTGCATGCTTTTTAGTTACTGTACATACATGTAATTAGCAATAAAAATAATCACCTAAATGATTCTAAATTGCTTAGAAATTTGATTGCGTGGAAAACATTCAATAAAGTGGAAATGTATAGGCCTACGTCATATAGCACCGCTACTTGAAATTTGTGCATGTGTAGTTTGTGCTTCGAATAGTGCTAAACACGATAATAGAGGGTAATTTCAGAGGCCCACCACGTCACCAGGATATAACTGAGGCTGAATGAGGTCATGTCTGCATCTTTTAACGGAGGAAGTTCCCCAAGTATGAGATGAAGACCTTTGGGAAGGTGTTATCAGGGAGGACTGCCAGAACCGATGCTTCAAGAATTCAATTGCATTTGTTAGAAGACATTTAATGATCTCAAGTGCTTGATCCACTTCAGTGAATATATCATCAAATCCCATCCCACAAAATCTGCCAATGTACACTTACATGCAACTTCTGGCTTCACAACCATCAATTCGCTAGCAATGTTCTATATCAGTTACCTAATGTTTAAGTCTCATTGAGCATTCTGAAACTTAGCACGTCTCCAATATTCATGCACATCTCATAACTACAGAAGGAAAGACACAAAATGCTGGAGCAACTCAGCAGGTCAGACTGCATCTCTGGAGAACATGGAAAGGTGACATTGCGGGTCGGGACGCTTCTTCAGATGGAATAGAATTATCCGTCTAATTGTCAAAACACAGAATGAATACAGTACATTGATAGATTTTTGGCAAGTGGGTGAGTCGAGGGATAGGCAATTAGTACCTCAAAGTGGCATTAAAACATCAATCCTGTTTTCATTGAATGGTGGAGGTGGCACAAAGGACTGATTAGCCTTTCCTCCTCCTATACCTTGTGTCCTTGGATGCATTCCATGCTCTTCAACCATGGCACGTTATAGCTCAATGATACTATTCCTCTCTCATTTGCGGGAGAAGCTGCACACAACATCCACAAACAGAAGCAAACTGTCAGGGGGTGTACTCAGGAAATACTCTGTTGCAGGATAAATTATGGACAATCATGGAATTGGCTGCTGCAACTGTACGTAGAGATTGTGGAAGTTGACAGTTCGCTTATATCTGGAAACAGACTGCAGATGCTGGAATCCTGAGCATAGAACTGGTGGAGGAACTCAACGGGTCAGGCAGCATCTGTAGAGTGAAAATGACAGACAAAGTTTTGGCTTGAGACCAGAAACATTGATTGTCCATCTCCCTCCATAGATGCTTTCTCACCTGCTGAGTTTCTCCAGCAGTTAGATTAATGTTTAAATCTGCATTTATTTCTTGTGTCCTATTTCTCCTTTTCTTGGATTTTTTATTTTGGTTTACTACTCATATGTTTTAATTATGCCTCTTTTAGAGTTGTAGAAATTCAGGAGGAAACAGTAAGTGTTGAGACGAACATGCTCCCTACACCACTTCACCAATTGGTGTATGTGGTAATAAATGTCCTTTGTCCTTTTGTCCTTTGTCCCTCTAAAAAGGATTGGATTAGTAGGATTTTCTTTGGACTACACAGGATGCTTTATGTATATTTACAGAAGAGAAAGTTGATGTCAGATACTGAGCGTGTAATACTCATAAAAGTTTGAAAAAACATAGTGAGTGTGGGCAAGAAATTAAAAATGAAATTCGGAAACGAAGAGACTCCCTGAATAAATATTGGACAGTAAAGTTGCTTTCTTACATTCTAATAGTTCGAAAATAGCACAGTGATTCATCTATCATATATATCATCATATCATATCATTATACTTATAAAACTCTGATCTTGGATGTGTGTGTGTGTAAAATCACTTCTCAAAAAAATGACGCGTTACCGATAACAATTTTACATATTCCGGAAGAAATGTTTCCCATGGAGTCCAAAATCGCCTTATCTG
>CM069142.1:43004232-43414232 GCA_035221665.1 Okamejei kenojei
GTCTAGTAAATAATAAAAGTATGATCTTGGATCTGTATGTGTGTGCTTGTTTGTGTGTTTGTTTGTGTGTTATCACATCTTCGCGAAAAAACGATGCCGTAACGATAAATTCCGGTTGACATTCTGGTTCACATATTCCGGTTGACATTTTTCCCGTCAAGTCCAAACCTACTTATCTGAAAATGTCATGCTTTATTTCTCGACTCATTACTGAAAATGTTTAAAAATATGACAAAACCTAGAATTTAAAACGACTGCTTCGCTGATGACCTCACAATAGGACTGCTCCATGTGCCGTTCTTCCACATGCTGCGAGTGACGTCACGCCCCTGACCCCTCTCTCTCTCTTCCCCCCTCTCTCTCTATAGTCTAGTATAAACTGAAACTCTGATCTTGTACGTGTCTATGTATATGTGTGTGTCTGCATATGTTTACATCTTCGCGAAAAACTACGCGATAACATTTTTACATATTCCGGTTGACATTTTTGCCGTCGAGGCCGGGACTACCTTATCTGAACATTTCAAGCTTTATTTCCCGACTTTTTACAGATTAAAGTTGAAAATCGTCAAAAGACATTTAATTTAAATGACTAGCTTTTGCTGCTGCTGTCACAATGGATCTGCTTGGAGCCGTCTCACACACAGAAACTTCCACACGCTTCGAGTGACGTCACACCCCCCGACCTCTCTTCCCCTCCCCCCTCCACCCACGCCAGTGGAAGAAAGGACGAACCCGGAGATGAAGTCGGGCCCTCATCTGGAGACTGCGGCCTCTCTCTGTCTTTACCCTCTCTCTGTCTCTGCCCTCTCTCTCTGTCTCTGCCCTCTCTCTCTGTCTCTGCCCTCTCTCTCTGTCTCTGCCCTCTCTCTCTGTCTCTGCCCTCTCTCTCTGTCTCTGCCCTCTCTCTCTGTCTCTGCCCTTTCTCTCTGTCTCTGCCCTCTCTCTCTGTCTCTGCCCTCTCTCTCTGTCTCTGCCCTCTCTCTCTGTCTCTGCCCTCTCTCTCTGTCTCTGCCCTCTCTCTCTGTCTCTGCCCTCTCTCTCTGTCTCTGCCCTTTCTCTCTGTCTCTGCCCTCTCTCTGTCTCTGCCCTTCTCCTGTCTCTGCCCTCTCTCCCTGTCTCTGCCCTCTCTCCCTGTCTCTGCCCTCTCTCCCTGTCTCTGCCCTCTCTCCCTGTCTCTGCCCTCTCTCCCTGTCTCTGCCCTCTCTCCCTGTCTCTGGCCTCTCTCCCTGTCTCTGGCCTCTTTCTCTGCCCCTCTCCCTCTTCCCCCTCCCTCTTCCCCTCCCTCTCCCCCTCCCTCTCTGCCTCCGCTCCCTCTCTGCCTCCGCTCCTCTCTGCCTCCACTCCCTCTCTGTCCCCCCTCCCTCTCTGTCCCCCCTCTCTCTCTTCCCCCTTCTTTTCTGCCCCCTTCCCTTTCTGCCCCCTTCCCTTTCTGCCCCCTCCCTCTCTGCCACCCTGCCTCTCTTCCCCCCCCTTCCTCTCTGTCCCTCCCCTCTCTGCCCACCTCCCTCTCAGCCCCCCCCTCCCTCTCTGCCCTCCCTCTCCAAGGGAGTGGTGAGTATTGGGACCAATGTGTGAGTGGTTGGGTATTGCGCTTGGGAACCAGCCTCCCCTGTGATTACCACGCGCCCCCCCCACCCGTCAAACTCTACCCCCTCCCTCTCCCTCTCTATCCCCCTCCCTCTCTACCTCCTCACCCTCTCCCACTACCCCTCCCCCCCTCCCTCTCTGGCCGCGCCTGCGCAGTTGTGGGCTATGCATGGGTGGATAGGGCGGGGGATAAGGTAAAAGGAACAAATGAATAATATTAATATAATATCAAGGGTGGGTTAGTGTGTGTGTGTGGGGGGTGGTTAGTGAGTTGGGGGGGTTAGTGTGTGTGACCCCACAGGCCGCCCCTCCCCGCAACTGCGCGTTATGGTGACGGGACACAACAGCTCCCACTTGGTCTAGTATATACTAAATCTCTGATCCTCTGATCGCGTGTGTGTGTGTGTGTATATGTGCGTGTTTTTATATTTTTGTGAAAAAACTAAGCGGTAACAATAACATCTTTACATATTCCGGTTGACATTTCCCCGTCAAGGCCATGAGCACCTTATCTGAACATTTCATGATTTATTTCTCAACTTTTTACAGATTAAAGTTGAAAATCGTCAAAAGACTTTGATTTTAAAACGACTGACTTTCGCTGATGACATCACAATGGGTCTACTCGGTGCTGTCTCACACGCAGAATCTTCCACGCGCTTCGAGTGACGTCACCCCACTGACCCCTCCCACCCCACCTGGGTTATTCAAAAGACGCCGCCGATGGAAGAAAGGACGAGCCCGGAGATGAAGTCGGGTCCTGGACAGGAGACTGTGGCGGCCGAACTCGTGGTCCTCGGTAGGCTGCTGCCACAGGCCGAGCCCGGCGACTGGGCCTGGTCTACTGCCTACGTGACTGGTGCCAAAAACGAACTTGCGGTCCTCAGGAGGCTGCTGCACGGGCCGAGCCCGGCGACTGGGCCTGGGCTGGAGCAGGGCCTGGAGCTGGAATGAGGGCCGAACCCGGAACTTGGGCTGGGGCCGTGACTGGCGCCGAAAAAGAAGGTGCGGCGGCCGAACTCTCGGTCCTTGAGAGGCTGCTGCCCCGGGCCAAGCCCGGTGCCTGGGCTGCAGCAGAGCCTGGAGCTGGAGTGACTCTGGAGTGTCTCTGCCCCTTCTCTCTGTCTCTGCCCCCCCTCGCTGTCTCTGTCTCTGCCCCCCTCGCTCTCTGCCCCCCCTCGCTCTCTGCCCCCCCTCGCTCTCTGCCCCCCTCGCTCTCTGCCCCCCCCTCCCTTTCTCCCCCCTCCCTCTCTGACCCCTCCCCCTCCTATCTGCCCCCATCCCTCTCTTCCTCCCCTCCCTCTCTACCCCTTCCCTTTCTAGGGAGTGGTGAGTATTGGGACCTGTGGGTGAGTGGTGGAGTATTGCGTTTGGGAACCAGCCCTACTCTGTGATGCCGCCCCCCTCAAATAATAACCCCCTCCCTCTCCCTCTCTACCCCTCTCCCCCTCCCTCTCTATCCCTGTCCCCCTCCCTCTCTACCCCCTCATCCTTTCCCTCTCTACTCCCCCTCCCTCTCCCTCTCTAGCCATGCCTGTGCAGTTGGGGGTTATGTGTGAGTGGATAGGGCGGGGGGGTGGGGTAAAAGGAGCGAATGAATAATATTAATATAATATCAAGGAGGGGGTTAGTGTGTGTGGTGTGTGATGCCGCAGGCACTCCCCCCCCCCCCCCAACGTTGAGGGGACGAGACCCAACGGGTCCCACTTGCTCTAGTATTTAACTTTAAAGCTCTAATCTTGTATGTGTGTATACATGCGTGTTTTTACATCTCCATGAAAAAACTACGCGGTAACGATAAAATGTTTACATATTCCAGTTGTCATTTTCCCGTCGAGTCCAAAAGCACCTTATCTGAACATTTCATGCTTTATTTCTCGACATTACTGAAAATGTTTAAAAATATCAAAAGACTTTGAATTTAAACGACAAGCTTTTGCTGACGACGTCACAATGGGTCTGCTCGGCGCCGTCTCACACACAGAATCTTCCACGCGCTTCGAGTGACGTCACCCCCCGACTCCTCCAACCCCCTCCCCATGCCCCCGGGTTATTCAAAAGACGCTGCCGGTGGAAGAAAGGTTGAGCCCGGAGATGAAGTCGGGCCCTGGACTGGAGAATGTGGCGGCTGAACTCGCGATCTTCGGGTCGACGCCCGCCCGCCGCCTCGCTCGGAGTCCATGGGTCGACGGCCACCCACCCGCGGCCTCACTTGGGGTCCATGCCCACCCACATCCTCGCTCGGGACGGCCGCCCGGCACCTGGTGGGGAGGCTGCTGCCGCTGGCCGAGCCCAGCTCGATGCCCGCCCGCCACCTCATGCAGGGGTCCTCGGGTCGACGCCCTCTCTCTCTGTCTCTGCCCTCTCTCTCTGTCTCTGCCCTCTCTCTCTCTGTCTCTGCCCTCTCTCTCTCTCTCTCTGCCCTCTCTCTCTCTGTCTCTGCCCTCTCTCTGTCTCTGCCCTCTCTCTCTCTGTCTCTGCCCTCTCTCTGTCTCTGCCCTCTCTGTCTCTGTCTCTGCCCTCTCTCTCTCTCTGTCTCTGCCCTCTCTCTCTCTCTGTCTCTGCCCTCTCTGTCTCTGTCTCTGCCCTCTCTCTCTCTGTCTCTGCCCTCTCTCTCTCTCTGTCTCTGCCCTCTCTCTCTCTCTGTCTCTGCTCTCTCTCTCTGTCTCTGCCCCCTCTCTCTGTCTCTGCCCTCTCTCTGTCTCTGCCCTTCTCTGTCTCTGCCCTCTCTCTGTCTCTGCCCTCTCTCTGTCTCTGCCCTCTCTCTGTCTCTGCCCTCTCTCTGTCTCTGCCCTCTCTCTGTCTCTGCCCTCTCTCTGTCTCTGCCCTCTCTCTGTCTCTGCCCTCTCTCTGTCTCTGCCCTCTCTCTGTCTCTGCCCTCTCTCTGTCTCTGCCCTCTCTCTGTCTCTGCCCTCTCTCTGTCTCTGCCCTCTCTCTGTCTCTGCCCTCTCTCTGTCTCTGCCTCACTCCCTCTCTGTCCCCACTCCCTCTCTGCCCTCTCTGCATCCCTCTCTCTCTGCCCCCCTCCCTCTCTCTCTGCCCCCCTCCCTCTCTCTCTGCCTGCCCTCCCTCTCTCTCTCTGCCTCCCTCCCCCTCCCTCCTCTGCCCCCCCTCCCTCTCTGCCCCACTCCGTCTCTGCTCCCCCCTCCCTCTCTGCCCCCCTTCCCTCTCTGCCCCCCCCCCTCCCTCTCTGCCCCCCCTCCCTCTTTAGAGAGTGGTGAGTATTGGGACCTATGGGTGAGTGGTGATTAAAATTCAATGGTATGGAAAAATTTGCATGAAGTACACAAATTCTTCTGGCGCCATGTAACCAGTATGCTAATAAACATAAGTTCAAATGTATCAAGCAAAATAAAATGATGTTGTTGCAAAACATCCAGGAAGTGTGGCTGGCTGCACCTATGTTGATAAGGCTGAAAACTGTGCTGGCATTGAGAAGTTTGTGGCATATTGTAGGATATTAACAGACCGGCAGAATGGAAATTACAAGGATGTATTAGAGAAGTTTGGGACTTTTTTTTGAGAAAGATAGCTGTGGGAAGATTTGATTGAAACGCATAGAATGACGACCAGTTTAGACAATTGTGACCCCCAAAAAGGAATTGTATAAGTATGGTAGAGAAAAATATGCTGCAAGGCTGTGGAATAGTTATCAATGGGAGAAAGTTCAGAGTTGTTTTTGTGGAGAATTGGTGTGGACATAATGAATTGAACGGTTTACTTCTGTGCCGTAATTGATCTATGATTCTATGAGATTGTAATTCCCATTTCCGTCATGTTTTGACAGAACCAAGCTTTTAAAAAAGCTCTTAATGTGGGCTGTGAGAAACAGATAGCTGTGTAACAACGGATTCCACAAGTCTGACCACCTGAGGACCTTATTTATTAAAAGAGATGGCTTTTTACAGCAGTTTGTGTGGGATTTTCTCTCAAGAAGCTTTTAAAACATTGATTTTCAGGAAATTGGCTAGGAACAACTAAACTGGTTATACTCAAGAAGTCATTTTCCATGGGATCATTTGTGGATTGACTACTGAAGTTACTGTGAGTATAATGCAAGGTTTGGCTTATAGCAGTAAGGGATAGAGAGTCAGGAAAGGTATTTTAGTGCCAGTTGTTACATTAAGATTATTGTAATTTCAATCTTGCACAAAGGTAATTCACTACAAAAGAAGGAATTCTGCTCTGTCGTTATTTACAAAAATAAAATCCCCAGTCAGAAGTTCTGCACAGCCAGCAGTAATTGAATTACCAACCCTTTGTATATGCAGAGGGCGGAAGAAGACTCCAGTCCTACAGTGTGCATTGTGAGACTAAACTCATTTCTGGGCATCCTACCCAATTGCAACCTCTCCCCCTCCACCCTATTCCAACCTCTGTCCACACCTTCTACCCCACCTTATTCACAATCTTCTGACTTTAAAATCATAATCATATCCCTATTGACTAGCCCAGTCTACCATTTGTCAGCTTTACTACACTTTCCCTCAGTTACTGGATGGGACTATTGTTTGTACGTGGTTTAAAGTGCGAACATTATACAGATGAGATGGTAATACGGTTGTTGTGTTAATGCATCAACATTTATTCCATTTTTGAAATTGTTCTGCATGCTGCTCGCAATTCCCATGACTGGGCTAAATCAGCCTGACCAGGTCTGTACCATTGATGTAAAGCGAGATTGTTGGAGAGGAGGAGACCGTCATAGAGCCTACTACTTGATGAGGAGGCCGACGCGACTAGGAATCCTATCAGCGGTTTATGAAGGAGGAGATGGTTGGCGGAGGGGGTTGGTAGTATTGATGAAGTGGTGACTAAGTAGCACTGGAGCTCAGGCAGTAGGGAGCAGACCTGTATATTGGAGGAAGTGGTCGGAGACTGAGCGTAACATGGGGATTCGGGTAAGTGGGTAGATCGGCTGGGCATTGGAGATTATGTTTGGCTGTACTAGATCGGAGATTATCCATCGGGGAATGCTATTGGGACTGTGGCTGTACATTGAAGTGTGGGGGGAGTTCAGGAGACCTTGGTACATTGGCGAGGGAGCAGAATTTGGGCTGTTGTTGGAGGTTTGGTGTGTAGGGCGGTGCAGGAGACTGACTTTCTGTACAATTTGCCGATTGGAAGTCGTTCGGTCGGATTAGGGTCCGGAGAATAATTCAATGGTTTTACATGTGAGCGGGGGATCAGGATCTCAAATGTATCTGAGGAGGGAGAAATGAAACGGCATAGTAGTGGATGGGGAAGCGAGTGGCGGGCAGCAGCCTTCAGTCGAGATTGGTGTAAAGGAAGAGAGGGGGGTAGGAGATATGGTGCGGCCCAAGAATGCAGGTAACTCTTTTACTGCCCTTGCAGCCTCCCAAATTGGTGCTAAGAAGGTAAAAAATATGTTGTCATGATAGTGCTCAACAGATGCTTCACAAGACATGATCCAAGTTTCTCATAATGTTCCAAATTAAGTGTTGCACAGCAAATGACATTAACGTGTGCTGCCCTGACGCGCAAATTTCTTCCTGGACTAAAACCTTTGCAGAATTATAACAAAATGAGCAAGTCTATCTTTGAAGTATAAATCCAGTTAAATAACTACGTTTCGCCCATATTGTCAAGAGTTAAGCCCCTGTCCCATTTGGGCGACCTCCACCGTGACCTCTGGCCACCTTAAGCGACTAAAAAAACATCAAGGTCGCGGTGACCTACGACTTTCCTTGACTATGTGTACGACCTCCTACGACTATGTTGAAGACCTCCCTCGACTATGAAGAAGACCTCCTTCGGCCTCCTTCGACCATGTTGAAGACTGGCTTCGACCATGTACGTTTTACCCGAGGATGGTCTCTGACAAATTGGTCCATGAATGAGCACGACCCCCTTCCACCTCAGAGGACCACACTGAAAACCAACAACGACTAGTGACGAGTGTCTACAGCTCAAATGATCACCTGATAAAATTATGTCATGTCTGCATTTTGTTCTCACTAAAAAATGCTTCCCAGGTTTTTTTTTTAATCATTCTGAACCATGCAAGCAAGGAAAGAACTAGTTTGAAGGATGTTTGTAAAAATATAACTACAGCAGTAGCCCTTTTGCTTCAGCAGCCTTTTAAGAAAGGCAGAAGGGGAAGAGCAAGGGTGAAGAGGAAGCACAAGAAGAGGTCTCAATGGGTGAATGGAGATGATGTGATGGACTGTCCCAGTACACCAGATGACTGGAAGAGAGTGGTGCTGGGCTTTGACAAAATATGAAACTTTAAGCACACATGTGGGGCAGTGGATGGCAAGCATGCGATTCTTGTCCCTGTCCATGTACCCCTCATTTTCCTTTTCATACAGGATGGCATTCTGCTGGAACCATTCCTCAAGGTCCCCCTGATGAAGGTGTAGGGCATAACCTTCCTACAGCCCTCCCTCGCCACCAATGGGTATCTGCCTCTGATGCTGTGTCAGACACAGGAGAAAGGGGTGCTTTGCTGCCTTCAAATGTGGCAGTAAAGGATGGGGTGGTGGTAGGGACGTATACTACCACCCTGGTCTCCTCCTCCAGGGGTCTCTCATGCAGGGTTACCTCCTCCTGCACTATAACCTCCTGTGGGATCACCTCCTGCCACTCCTCCTCCTGGGTGGGCAACACCTCATGGCAGGTTTTTTTTTAGGGTTGCGCCCTCCCCCTGCACTGCTGCCTTTTTGGTGCCATCTCTAAAACACATCTGCTCTCCAAAAAAACTCTCCAGCTATGAATCAATATGCCTTGGAGTGAAAGAGGTGATGTTCTGCTGTTTAAATTACCTTTTTTTTCTACTGACCTTTTTTTCACCCCGGAGCTATTACCTTCGACCACCTCCAACTACCTATGACTAGCATCACGACCCCACTACGACCGGCTTCGACTAGACCTATAACTAAAAAAATATTGATTTTTCCCACGGCAACCTATTTTTTGTCGCGGTCAATTTTTAACATCTTGAAAAATACTCCGCGACCTAGAGAAGCCTCGACTACGCGGAGACCACTCCCAACCATGAAGGAGAGTGACAAAGACCTCCTACAACCCCGTGGCGACCTTGCCGCGATTATGGGTCACGGACAAACTCACCAGAGGTCGCGGTAGAGGTCGCCCAAGTGGGACGGGCTAGGAATAAAATATTGCAAACAGTTATTGACAGAAAAGATTCCTCCAGTATAAGGCTTGAGTAAAACAAGTGTAGAAGTATGTCAATGATTCTAATGGGAACTCCTCTAAAGGCCTGGATAAAAACGTTTTTTACAGTCGTAGAGGAAATATGAAGAGCAGTGTTTTTTATAGATATATGTAAAACCATAATAAATGTGATTGAGGAATACAAAATAAACATAAGAATTGAGAAGAAAACGTAAAACCAGGATAGAGAAAGCAAATATTGTATGAGTGTAAATTAGACCAGAAATAAAAGTCAGAAAAAAATGTATAGAAAATGAAAATTATGTCCATGGAGTTGATTAGTTTTAATCATAATCATTACATTATTAAAAGAATGGTCATGCTGTCAATTACAAGATTTAATTTTCTGCGACATTTAATTGGCAACAATATGTATATACAGCTATTTCATAAAAAATCTGATGTAGTTTTGTGTTGGATGACCTTTTGAAACTGAGTAATAAAGTGGCATTAACCAACCAACAGCTTGCCACAGTCCATCCTTTTTACCTATTGTGTGTTGCTGAATGATTTGCACATTAATAATAGCCTGCATTGTTTTAGCCACCACTTATTTTTCAGCAGCCTGAGCCATAGTATGTTGGTACATGCAATGACAGTAGAATAGACAAATGATGAAAGAATGGATTGAATGGGCTTATATTCACTTGAATTTAGAAGGATGAGAGGGAATCTTATAGAAACATAAAATTCTTAAGGGATTGGACAGGCTAGATGCAGGAAAAATGTTCCCGATGTTGGGGGAAGTCCAGAACCATGCATCACAGTTTAAGAATAAGGGGTAGGCCATTTAGGACTGAGATGAGGAAAAACTTTTTCAGCCAGGTGTTGTGAATCTGTGGAATTCTCTGCCACAGAAGGCAGTGGAGGCAAATTCACTGGATGTAGTCAAGAGAGAGTTATACATAGCTCTAAGGGCTAACACAATCAAGGGATATGGGGAGAAACAGGGTATTGATTCTGGATGATCAGCCATAATCATATTGAATGGCGGTGCTAACTCGAAGGGCTGAATGGCCTACTCCTGCACGTATTTTCTATGTTTCTATGTTTCTATCCACGTGGTGAAGTTCTTATGCATTTGATTGTTTTGTTTTTCATACCACAGGCTACAGGGAAATAATTATTGCTGTTTACTAACCTGATACATTCATAGCCAAAGGTTTCTATCCTGTAATGCAATGTTTATGTGGACTATGCTATAGAATTTTATCAAAAAAATGATCACGAAATAATCCAGATACTTAATTTGCTAGCCATCCAATTTAGTAATTTTTGTTCCATATCATCTCTGCATTTGGTAAATGTGTGCACTAAGTTACCCAGGGATAAGCAATGCCTACAGGATGCATTACATGCTTTGACATGAGTGTGCAAAAATTTTTGCACATTGAGTGAGATATAATTAGAAGGTTAAGGCTTGAGGAGCTGAATCCCAATCTATCTCCACTCCCCCCTTATCTCACAGTCATCTCACTTGACCGACACTGTCTATCAACATAAGCCAATTACTTCCCTGGCCCACCTTCTCCATCGGCTTTACAGACTGATTCCAGAGATCACCCCAACAACCTATGTTTTCCAAAAATTCAGTCTAGATCCTGTCCCCAGCTCTAGCATCTCCCTGACCCTAGCTAACCAGGTTCCCAACTAGCCCTGTATCTGTATTCTCTCCTCTCAAAACTCAACAGGCTTGCTGAGTTCTACAAAGGCTGGTGTTTGTTAAGGAAAGATTTTTGTCCATGCTATTGCATAGATACTTTTTTTATTCATTGTGATTGAGGCCTTATGTAAGAGAATATCACTGCATGTGTGTCTCACTTTAAAATGGGTCCACAGCATTGGTTTATCTCCCTTTTCTTGGCATTGCACAATTTTTGGCATTGTTTCTTTCATCTTTATAACAGAGCTTTGAAGTTAGATCCTTGAATTTGGTTTGCAAAAGAAACATACTACATTGAAGTAACCTTGGGCATTTTAACTTACAGGTCTTCTTATGGTTTCCCAGATGAATGTTACCCAATCTTGATAACAGTTAGTATTTGGTCAGTAGGCAAGAGAAGCTCTTGAAATATTAGGAGAATATAAACAGGGACACAAGTATTTGATCTCCAGCAGTTGGTAAATGCTTTAGAAAGGTTGGCTGATGTTGTAGAGGGAGACCAAACATAGAAACATAGAAGATTTGGCCCTTCGAGTCTGCACCGCCATTCAATATGATCATGGCTGATCATCCAACTCAGTATCCCATACCTGCCTTCTCTCCATACCCCCTGATCCCCTTAGCCACAAGGGCCACATCTAACACCCTCTTAAATATAGCCAATGAACTGGTCTCAACTACCATCTGTGGCAGAGAATTCCAGAGATTCACCAGTCTGTGTGAAAAATGTTTTTCTCATCTCGGTCCTAAAAGACTTCCCACTTATCCTTAAACTGTGACCCCTATAGCAGTACAAGGAAAGGGTGGGGCAGTGGCTAGAAGGTGATGGGTGGAATCATATGAGGGGTGTAATGATGGTTAAATGGCTCCAGATTGGCAAGAGGAAGGGGATGAAAAAAGAAAACCGGGATTTCCATAGCAATGGAGAAGGTCAGGGGCAGACAGGTCGGTGAGGGAGTGGAAAAGAGTTACACATACACAGACTAGGAAATCACAAAGAGAGTGCTACCTATGGAAAGCAGAAAGAGCGGGAGAGGGAAAGATACGATTGGTGGGGGAGATCACATTGAAGTTGGTGGAAATAAAGAAGGATGATACCTTGAATGCAGAGACATCTTTCACGATGAAGACCAAGGGAATTTTCTCGCTGTTCTGCCAAAGGAGAGGGCTGGAGGTGCAAGGGGGCTTGTGGAAAATGGGTCTCAGGGCTCCATTAGCTATTGTAGAGGGGATGTCATGTTTTGGGAAGAAGATTATTTCAGAAGCTCCAGAGCAGAAGACCATTCCTTGAGTACATATGTGGTAGAGACAGGAAAATAAAGCTAAAAAGTGTCAATGTAGCTGTGACTTAGTGTGTAGAAGATATCAGTGGCAAGTCTGTCGGCTGAGATGGAGACAGAGAGATGCAGAAAATCAAAAACTGTCAAAGATGGTCCAGGTTAAGTTGAGGACAGGTTTTAATCCGCGGCAAAAGTGATGAAATTGAAGAGGGGGATAGGCTGTGTGTGTGTGTGTGGGGGAGGGGGTGTGTGTGGGGGGGGGGTGTGTGTGGGGGAGGGGGTGTGTGTGGGGGGGGGGGGGTGTGTGTGTGTGGGGGGGATGGGGGGGGAGGGGGTGTGTGTTGGCAGGGGGTATGGTGGGGAGGTATGTGTGTGGGAGAGGGGTGTGTGTTGGCGCGGTGTATGTGGGGGGAGGGGGGGCAGCAAGCGTTGTGGAGCCAGAGAGGGGGTGGAAACCTCTGCTGGCCATCCTCAGCTTCAGTAAAGACGCGATGGAAACCTCCGTTGGCCATCCTCAGCTCCAGTTAAGATGTGATGGCGCAGGAATGGGCGGACCGTCCCGCGGAGTGACAGGAGTAAAGACAGATCCACGCAGTGCTGAATGGCAAGAGAGGAGATCAATCTGCTCACCCAACTTTTCTAAGATTTAGAGAGTACTAAACTAAGTGGGACCCGTTGGGTCCCAGTCACACGGAACATTTGGTCCCCCAACGCAACCCATTCCCCAACGCAATATTCCACCACTCAGCTGTTCCCCCAGCGCAACCCATTCCCCCAATGCAATATTCCACCACTCACCCACCCCTAACTGTACAGGCGCCGCTCATTTCCCCTCATCCCCGAGCACTCCCTCCCTCTCCTCTTCATGTGTGAGAGGGGAGGAGGGGAGGGAAGTGGGGTGGGAGGGGAGGAGGGCTGTGTGTGGATGGGGAGGTTTAGGGGGGGAGGGGATGTGAGGCAGGGCGTGTGTGGGGGGGAGTGTGTACGTGGCGGGAGGGGGAGGAGGGATGTGGGAGGTGTGTGTGCGTGTGTGTGTGTGTGTGTGTGGTACATAGGGAAGTGGCTCTAGAAATCGTGGCTGCATTGGTGATCATTTTCCAATGTTCTATAGATTCAGGGTCAGTTCCTGTGGATTGGAGGGTAGCTAATGTTATCCCACTTTTTAAGAAAGGGGGAGAGAATACATGGAATTATAGACCCGTTAGCCTGACATCGGTGGTGGGGAAAATGCTGGTCAATCATAAAGGATGAAATAGTGGTACGTTTGGATCGCAGTAACAGGATCGGTCCGTGTCAGCATGGATTTACGAACGGGGAAATCATGCTTGAGTAATCTTCTGGAATTTTTTGAGGATGTAACTAGGAAAATGAACAAGGGAGAGCCAGTGGATGTAGTTTACCTGGACTTTCAGAAACCATTTGATAAGATCCCACATAGGAGATTAGTGGGCAAAATTAGGGCACATGGTATTGATGGTAGAGTGCTGACATGGATAGAAAATTGGTTGGCAGACAGGAAACAAAGAGGAAGGATTAACGGGTCCCTTTCAGAATGGCAGGCAGTGACCAGTGGGGTACCGCAAGGCTCGGTGCTGGGACCGCAGCTATTTACAATATATATTAATGATTTAGATGAAGGGATTATAAGTAACATTAGTAACTTTGCAGATGACACACAAAGCTGGGTGGCAGTGTGAACTGAGGAGGATGCTTTGAGAATGCAGGGTGACATGGACAGGTTGGGTGAGTGGGCAGTTCCATGGCAGATGCTGTTTAAAGTGGATAAATGTGAGGTTATGCACTTTGGTAGCAAAAACAGGAAGTAAGATTATTATCTAAATAGTGTCAAGTTGGGAAAAGGGGATGTATAACGGGATCTGGGGGTCCTTGTTAATCAATCAATGAAAGTAAGCATGCAGGTACAGCAGGCAGTGAAGAAAGCGAATGGCATATTGGCCTTCATAACAAGAGGAGTTGGGTATCGGAGCAGAGGTCCTTCTGATGGTGTATAGGGCCCTAGTGAGACCGCACCTGGAGTATTGTGTGCAGTTTTGGTCTCCAAATTTAAGGAAGGAAATTTTTGCTATTGAGGGAGTCCAGCGTAGGTTCACAAGGTTAATTCCCGGGATGGTGGGACTGTCATATGCTGAGAGAAAGGAGCGGCTGGCCTTGATGAGAGGAGATCTTATTGAAACATATAAGATTATTAAGGGTTTGGACACGCTAGAGGCAGGAAACATATTCCCGATGTTGGGGGAGTCCAGAGCCAGGACCCAGAGTTTAAGAATAAGGGGTAAGCCGTTTAGAACAGAGATGAGGAAACACATTTTCACACAGAGAGTTTGTGGAATTCTCTGCCTCAGAGGGCGGTGGAGGCCAGTTCTCTGGAAACTTTTAAGAGGGAGCTAGATAGGGCTCTTGAAGATAGCGGAGTTTGGGGATATGGGAAGAAGTCAGGAATGGGGTACACATTATGGATGATCAGCCATGATCACATTGAATGGCAGTGCTGGCTGGAAGGGCTGTATGGCCTACTCCTGCACCTATTGTCTATTGTCTATTTTCTATTAAGCTGGAAAAGATGCATGATTTGTAGATCAGAAGCTGCAGGGTATTTCTCACTTCTCTGTAATCACAACAACACATTGGTACTGCAGTGATTGAGGATGAGCATTTTTGAGTATTTGAAGTATTATGAAATGTTCAAAAGGCACAATGTCAAATTAAAGCTGAGTAAGGAGTAAGCAAGTATAGTGACTCATCAAAAAATAGTAGTTGCATTACTGAATGCCAGAGGGTCATGGAACGTCTTGTTTCAACACCTATTTTCCACTAACTATTGAAAAATTATGAACCGTGATCGTGAGTAAAGATTGGAAACAAGTGCATTAGAAATATAAGGTGAACTTTAGCTGCAAACCATTTCTGGTACATTATAACATAAAAATAGTTAGAGACCAATAATGGTGCCTCCAACTACGATATTTGAACTTTCATTCCTCGTGTTATTGGTACAGATCAGCATGGGATTTTCCGGTTTAAGTGCCCTATTGCAATTACAGGTTTGTAGGGTAATTGGCTTGGTATAATTGTAAATTGTCCCTGATTTATGTAGGATAGCGTAAGTGTGTGGGGATCGGGGGCCGGTGTGGACTCGGTGGGCCGAAGGGCCTGTTTCTGTGCTGTGTCTCTAAACTAAATCACAAGACCAATTGCATAACTTTATTGTATGCTATGAGCAAGCAAAATAAAAACATGGGCAAAGGAAAATATTCGCACCTACATTGCCTTAAATGTTGACTTCGTGCTTGCAGCAGAGGACATGATCCTCAAACCCTTTCACCATGGAAAACAAGAACTGTCCACAAATCAAGGTTATCACGAGAGTAATCCACTATATTTTGGGCACGTTTCATGTCCAGCATCTGAGCATTATACGTGTAAAGACAGTGGCCTATAGCTTTGTTTACTGTCCAAGTGTAATCTAGGATATGTACAACTTGTCAAGATTGTAGGTTCTGCTGTCATTGACACTCATTCAATTATGGAAATGGTTTACAACTCACTCACAGATGGTTCTTTATGGCAGTAGTCAAAAATGAACTAAATTATATTTAGATTTTGGTGGCTAGCTGCTTGAAGTGGCTGATAGTATGACTGATAAGATCTTGTGCTACCACAGGGCCACCATAGAAAAACTGTCCGTTTTTTTACACAGTGTATTGTCAGACAATTTACCATAATTTCAATCTGTTCATTTTGAATGTTTTCTGCACAGCAGCAGCATAAAACATAGATTTTACTTCGGAGTCACGTGAGTGACTACGTGAAGAAGGCCCGCCTGGCGCTGGAACGGCATTACGTCGACGCTGACGGCAGAAGGAAGAGCTGCAGAGGCTAGCTCGTCGACAGCGGTAGGTACGGAACCGGCAGGTAAGTGCAGTTGAAAAACTTTTAGGGTCTGGAAAACTCCGTGCCTGGTGTATTGAACCAGGATTTAAAATAAATTTAAAAACAAAAGTAAAATAAAAGATTAAAATAGAACAGAAATACTCTGTTAAAACAACGGAGTTTGAAAAAGAACGTCCCGGGGGAATACCCAGCGATCGGGACGGGAGATTAATTACGGGGCCGGTTCCGATACTGGTGACCGTTAAAAATACGTTAGGGAGTTTAAGATGCTCCACAAACTTTTGGCAGAGGGGGGGGGGAATTTTAAATAAGTCAGAAAGGCCGTAATTTAAAAAGTTAATAAAGGCCTTCAGACGGAAAATAATGGAAATATTCCCTACCCTACCCTAAGGGGGTTTCACATATAAAAAGGGAAAAAATATGATGAAATATGGTGGGAATATCTACCTCAGATATTTCTGAAGGTAGTCTCCTTGAGGGGGAAAAAACTCAACAGAAACAAGGGCAGTGAAAAATAAAATGCAAAAACTGACCCTAAAAATGCACTGATAGTGGTGGCTGGTCATGAAGTACCCACCACAGCACCAATATATATATATATATATATATATATATATATATACATATATATATATATATATATATATATACACATATATATATATACATATACATATATATATATATATATATATATATAATATACATATATACACACACAGGTGTATGCACAACACCTGAATAAGAAGTGAGGCCTTGGAAAATGACCATGGAAACCAAAAATTAGTTGGTCTCACTAAAAGCTGTTATGGTTAAAACAGCAGAACTAATGATGAGTGAGGCCATGAAAACATGGAAAAAACCACAAGCTGTAATGATTGAAACAGCAGAATATGATAAAACTTTTATGTTTTATAAAGATATCAACGGTGAATCCGTTTATGATATCCATGTCTCAAATTATATGAGATATAAAGAAATACAATTTCAAAGTATTTCAAACTGGTGCATGGCATTACTATTCAAAAAGAAAAATAAAATAAAATAAAACGTTGTGCAAATAACTAATACTTTTAAAATAAAATAAATTGCCATCAGTTTGTGGAGCTCAATGGGAAGAAATATATGTAATTTACCAAATCTGCACTATAGATTCGCAGATCAATACAAATCAGGTTATGTTAAACTCCTGATTATTATGGAATAAACCTGCCTTATGATAAATCAAAGATATTGATTACAAAAGAACAGACTACTGATCTTTAAACTTTGGGGGGAAAAACTATGATCCAATGAAAGATTTGATAATGGATCAAAACAAAGGCAAAGATCTTTAAACTTGGGGGGAAAAACTATGATCCAATGAAAGATTTGATAATGGATCAAAACAAAGGCAGAAGTGGTATAATCCAACATAGCCTTATCCAAACCCATATAATTGGGAAAAGAAGGCTTGAAGTACGTTGAAAAGGTGCAAACATCTGGTTACAAAATAAGTTCATGAAATCTCCAATTGTGGGGGATACAGGTGTATTATGATCATTAATTTAATATAACTAATGGAAGGATTGGTTCACCTGTATAAGAAAACCTTAAAAATTGATTTTTAGGTTTGCACTCAAAAGTAACTCCAATAAAGAAGGGGTACGTACATGTATATTATAAAATTACCTCAGTGTAAAGATTTGATGGTATAAACCATACAAAACATCATTTTATATACACTTTCACAGTGTAAGAACATTTATTAAAATGGAAACATCTAGAACATGGAAATACAGTTGCTATTAACAAAGTGTTAATCAATATTACAGGTGCTTGAAATTAATTAAAGTGGGTCAAGCTGTGCAAGTTAAAACATTGTCCAAAGGATTAAACCAGTTCAAGGCTGTTAAACAGAATACTGAAGGAACAATTATGCTGATAAAAGATCAGCACTTGCACTAATGAGGTCATGGTCATGGGTTATCTTGATTACATTTAAATTGGAAGGTTATAAGAGTCAGCTGCAAATTAGTGCTGCAATTACAAACCTGGTGGAAAGCAAGGACCTGACCCATTACATAAAGCGTATGCTTAGGCATTAATAAAATATTCATAAATTACTATTCTGAATTTAGAAGTAATTCAGCACCATAAGAGGGGGAAAATTGTTCCATGATACAAATATGTCTCATTGTTGTTGAAATGCTTTGTCCCTCCATTAGGTTAGGTAAAGAATAAATAAAGTTCCAAAAGAAGGAATACAGAAGCTTATAAGAATATGTATGCCTTTGTGAGAGGCTTATGCAAATATCAAATGATACGTTATCATTATTAAAGAAATGTAAAAAAGGTTCACAAGCTGCTTCAACTATAAGATTAACAGCTGTTGCAAACTGAAGCAAGTGTTACAGATGACGTACAGCTGTGAATGTTTGGGTAAAGATAAGAATATTATCTATTCTTATAAGAATAATTGATACGTCTCTTGTTGGGACTGCGGACAATAATACCAGGTGAGCATAAATGGATTGTCCTAAGAAATTTTCCAAACATTTGTATTAATTATTGAAGTATAAGGAGTTATGGATTATCGATTCTTTTATTATGGAAGTGTCCATGTCGTATCAAGATGAACAATACCACGGCTGTGGCATATGTTAAAACACACAAGATAAGTCAAATAACAATCATGGGATTATCTGAGTAAACAGATGTGGCATATTTTAAAGTTTAGTCCAGCTGTTTATCTCTAAGGAAGAGACAATGGTATCGGAGACAACAAATTTGGGAGAAAAACATATTGTCATTAATATGGATTACTTACGATTAATCTGGTTGCATACAGATTAAATCACCGATCTTTCGAATGTTTCTTGTGGGTAAACCAAGAACAGGGAATGTGGATGCTTTTCTCCCAATTACATGAGGAAAAGATGTTCTTTTGTGTTCCTCATTTTGTTTGATAGGGCAGTGTCTGATGAAAATGTAGCAGGACACTGCCAGAGGCATTTTGGTGGCCTAATACGGATCCTTCATGGTTTCATAAATATTGAGTGATGTTGAACTACTTGTGATGATTCATAGTTGCAGTAATTTATTGAAGTCTGAGGAAGGGTCTCGACACGAGGCGTTGCCTGTCTCCTTTTCGCTCTTTGGATGCTGCTGCACTCGCTGGGATCTCCAGGTTTGTGTAACCCTGCAGTAATTTATTGTTGTACAAAAGCATCCATGACATGAAAATATGAATTTGACTATCTGCAGGTTGACCAGACCATTACAACAGCTGATGGTCAAAGAAGTCTACGAATGTTTAACTATTATAACAACATAACAATAAAATAATTATGTATAAAAGAAGTGTTATTCCTGCAATTTGCAGAAATAAGTCTAAAAAACAATATTTTGTTAAAAGAAATTGGAAGTCTGTGTATACAGTAAAGTTATTTTATCATATTAGATATATGTGAGTTCCTTGTGGATTGCATTTTTCTGAGTATCTAATGGATAGAAGCCAATAATAGGGCTCAGAGTGTTACCGCCCTATTAACGGACAATATATTAACCAAGAAGTTATCAGGTGCATTCATAATATCCCGATATGGAAAGGGATATATATGTAGATATATATATATAAATATATATATATATATATATATATATGTATATATATATATATATATATTCTGTCCAAAATTGTAAAATATAAGTTTGGAGATAAATAATCCTGAATTGCCTTAGGCAATGGACTCTAACTCTATCTATGATTCAAAAAAGTTAAACATTGAAAATAATAATGCTGATGACTTTAGTATCAATATAAGAGTGCAAACATTGCAAATGTTACAAGTTATAATTGCATGTGGATACAGATTGCATTATCATATATGTTTATGAATTTACCAAACAAAGCACACCAAGAGGAGCTGAAACCAAGGTAAACCTATAAGCATATCCTGTCGGCCTTAAGTTGTGTGTGTGTGTGTGTGTGTGTGTGTGTGTGTGTGTGTGTGTGTGTGTGTGTGAACATTGATGAAATATGTTGAAATAGGTAAGAGTCTCTGTGGTAATGAGACTGCTTATTACACCCAAAAACCACATTAGGTTCAGTAAAAACTGATGGTTCTAGAGGAATGTATTCTAGATGGTTAGAAATTGGATACACTCAGTGGAACTAGACACTGAAAGGTGGAAAATCACTCTGTTAATGAGGTAGATACATTCACAGGAATGGCACGGGATGAGCCACTCGAGCAAAGATGCAAGGCCGCAGGAGGGTGTAAATTAATGTTAAAGTAAAAAGGAACCAGTCATGGTGTCAGGTTTGGACACGCAGTGTTGGGTTCTCTATAATTGTTGCTTTGTCATGCCATCAAAATATATATATCAATTGGTATTTTGTGATAAACTTGCCTTTCAATGGAAAGGGCATTACTTTTATTCTTTATAATGTGAAATAATTTATCACATAACTTGAGGCAATGTTTGGGGAAAAATGTGTTATTCGCTCGTTACTGTGTTAAATGAGCCGGACTGTCCGTATGGAATAAATTCTACGACATGAAAAACACAGAAAGCTTCAAACTCTTCACGTAGTCACTCACGTGACTCCGAAGTAAAATAGTAAGATTAAACGAGAACTTACCAGTTCGAAGTTTGATCTTTATTTTATGAGGAGTAACGATGAGGGATTACGTGCCCTCCACTCCACACCCTCATAAAATAAATGATCATCTGGTAGTTCTAAATCTATGATGAGCCTTACTATCTTACTCCGGCTATTGTGTTCTGTGTTTTTCATGCCGCTGCTTTGAAGTATGCCGTTCCAGCGCCAGGCGGGCCTTCTTCACGTAATCCCTCATCGTTACTCCTCATAAAATAAAGATCAAACTTCGAACTGGTAAGTTCTCATTTAATATTACTATTTACTTCCCCAAGTCATCCTACCACAAAATGGAGAAGTGGAACACTCTGTACTATCAAGGAAGCTCTTATGAAGCAACTGATCAAAAGAGTAGACAGATCAAAACATAGCAATATAATCTTCCTCCTGACATTCAGGATTACACCCACTCTGACACTAATTATGCTCCAGGTAAAATGCTAATAAATCACAGGTTCCGGGTGAGACTAGGCGGTGCAATCTGACTGGGGAATGAGCCAGAACGGACATGTCTTGATGAGACAGAAAGGCAGATAATTTTCAGTAGGCGAGAAGGTATGCAGATCTAAATCTCCTGGCCATGCAGCATCACCCAAATGGGATCTACGAGGTTATTGGTGAAAACAAAACAGAGAATTATTTGATAAATGCAGATAGGGTATTCAATATGGTTCATGTGAACCATTTGCTGGCCACTAATAATTCAAAGGAGACGAAATGAGAAATTCAAATTTGGGATGCATGATGCATTCAGAAAGGATGCAATGAAGCAGACAAAGTTGAGATATAAATCCAAAGAGAAATTCTAGTAAATTTGGAACGTGATGTCCAAGAGGGACACATGAGATGACCATCACATTACTAACACATTGGAAGTCAGAGTGTGTGTGAAGACCCATGGGAGGGTCACAGTGTGCGTCTCATTTTCATTATTTTTGTACCTGGGCGTTACTGGCAGAGATACATCTAGCACCGGAGGAGCTGCATGCTGTAGTCAACAAGCACTGGACAGAATACTATAATGCCTTTCCTATCATAGCCGGGGAGTTCAACAAGGACAGTTCCAAATTACCACCGCACATGTCCTGCAGTACCAGAATATCAAACACCCTGATCACTGCTATTGCGGTGTCATGAGGTACCACACGTGAGGTTGCTAAACAAGATGCGAGCCCAAGGCAAGATAAGAGCTGATGGTATTGGAGCTGGTGTGGTAGCAACGATTGGTTATCAAAAAAAGAACAGAAAGTCAGAATAAATGGATTTTTCTCAAGTTCGAAGACTGTAACTATTAGGGTGTCGCAGGATTCAAAAGATAAACTATTATCTTCATGAAGAGAGGTTAAAAATAAGTGAAGTACTGATTGCATGAATCAAAAGTTATCAAGCAGATACGGCAAATAAGAAGACAGACAGCACATTGATCTTTATTGCAAGAGGGCTGGAGCATTGTTACAGATTTACAAGGTGTTGGTGAGGCCATGCCTGGAATACTGCGCACAGTATTGCTCCCTTTGTTTAAGAATGGATAGAGTAGTATTGGAGACAGCTCAAATGATATCCACTAGACTGATTATGGGGATGAAAGGTCTGTCCAGTCACAAGAGTCCAAATAAATGAAATCTAAATTGTTTGAAGCTTAGCCAGTCAAAACTATTTCCCCCTTTGCTTTAAGGTGAGAAGTTTAAAGGAGATGAGTGGCCAGGTTATTTACATAGAGGGTGGTGTCTGCCTGAAACGTGCTACCATGGTGGTGATGGAGGTAGATACAATAATGACGTTTAAGGGGTTTTAGATAGGCACATGGATATGCAGGGTATGGAGAGATATGGATCATGTGCAGGCAGATGAGATTAGTTTATCTTGTCATCGTGTTCGGCACGGACATTGTAGGCCGATGGCCTTTTCCTGTGCTGTACTGTTCTATGTTCGATGAATAAAGAGTAATGTATTGAAACATGCAAGTTTAGTGTATTCTAGCATGGAAACTGGTCCTTTGGCCCAACTTGTCCATGCTGACCAAGATGCTTCATCTCAACTAATCCCATTTTCCCACGTTTGACCAATATCTAGTAATGTTACAAAATTGTGAGATTTTAAAAATCAAGTCTGCAATTTATCCCATCAGATAAAGCATAAAAAGAAGTTTAATTTGACACCTAATTTACTTTCATATCTTCAGTATTAATAAAGTGATGGCCATTTTCATACTCGGAAATTAGCATCTTGTTCCCTATTGCTTTTCCATTGACTTAACTCAAAAGCTGTGATCGAGGACAGTCAAAAGCCCATAACTTTCTTAAAAATTAAGAGAACTGAATGAAGTTTTCAGTTATTATAGATTGAAGCATTCTGAAACAAATATGAAACAATCTTACTTGGATGACCTGAAATTAAAGCATATAATTAGTTAGTTGCCTAATTGTAGCTAATTACAAAATTCAATTACTAAATCTAAACATCTATCCATTTCTTAAGAAAAGGTTAACATTTTTTAATAGCCTAAGTGTCCAAATAACATTCACACAAAAATTCACAATATAACATGATTTTTAAATCTCAATGTCATGAATTTATAGGCCAAATGGAAGGAATTTAATGTTTAATTCCCGTAAATGAATGGGCATTTTAATCATCGTGCGAGTGGGTTTTTGTGGAACGCGATCGATTGGAACGTTGCAGTTGCAGTGAATTTGAACCCCGTATCGACAGGAAAAACACTGCCGGTACGTATGTGGCCAAAATCACATTTTCGCCAGTGAAATTTTGATTCAAGTAATCCTAAGAAGCAGGTTTATATGTAAAATACACAACTTACCTTATGTTTTGTCCCCTACGTGAGATCAGTCCCATTGTAAGCGTTGACGGCGTTAGAAGTAGCTTTTTATTTTACTTCAGGGATTAAATTGTCCCGCGATTTAAAAAAAACAAAACTTCAGAGAACGGAAATCGGAATGATTTTTCTGCAGCAGCTGAATAGCCTGAGAAAGTTCGACTCCAACAGGCAGGAGAAAACGGCATTTTAATCCTGCCCCCCCCCCCCCCCCCAAAGGCGCCAAAGTCACGCACACGGCCAGTGGCAGAACTGCAGCGCTGCTGAAGGTGAGTATTGTAACATCGTTACATTATCTATATCAACCTTTCATATCCATGTAACTGTTTATTGTCCTTTAAATTTTGTTATTAATGGGGATTAAGTGGACATAGAAACGTAGAAAATAGATGCAGGAGGAGGCCAGTCGGCCATTCGGCCCTTCGAGCCAGCACTGCCATTCATTATGATCATGGCTGGTTAAACTTGGCCCAGGCATCTCCTTTAAACTTTAAATTTTGCCCCTCTTGCCTAAAACATGACAGGGCTATTTAATTGCCAAAAGTTGATCACTACCAGTTCTCTTCAGAAGCTAATTCAATTCAGCACTATGTACATAAAATTGAGAGCAGTAACACAAATTGTTATGATACATATCTGGAGGATGAATAATTATAGTAACTCAGTGGGACAGGCAGCATCTCTGGGGAGAAGGAATGGGTGACGTTTCAGGTCAAGACCCTTCTTCAGACTGGTTAGGGATAAGGGAAACGAGGGATATAGATGGTGATGTGGAGGGATAAAGAACAATGAATGAAAGATAAGCAAAAAAGTAACGATGATAAAGGAAACAGGCATTGTAAGCTGTTGTAGGGTGAAAATGAGAAGCTAGTGTGACTTGGGTGGGGAAGGGATAGAGAAAGAGGGAATGCCAGGGCTACCTGAAGTAAGAGAAATCAATATTCATACCATTGGGCTGTATGCTGCCCAAGCAAAATATGAGATGCTGTTCCTCCAATTTGCGTTTAGCCTCACTCTGAACATGGAGGAGACCGAGGACAGAGAGGGCTGTGTAGGAATGGGAAGGAGAATTAAAATGTCCAGCAACCAGGAGATCAGGTTGGTTCACGCGGGCTGAGCGAAGGTGTTTCGCGAAACGATCGCCTAGTCTGCGTTTGGTCTCGTCGATGTATAAGAGTCCACATCTTGAACAACGGATACAGTAGATGAGGTTGGAGGAGATGCAAGTGAACCTCTGCCTAACCTGAAAGGACTGTTGGGGTCCCTGGACAGTCGAGGGAGGAGGTATAGTGACAGATGTTGCATCTTCTGCGGTGCAGGGGAAGGTACCTGGGGAGGGGATGGTTTGGATGGGAAGGGATGAGTTAACCAGGGAGTTGCAGAGGGAACGGTGTCTGCAGAAAGTGGAAAGAGGTGGGATCCTGTTGGAGGTGGCGGAAATTTCAGATTATGTATTGTATGCGACAGCTAATGGGGTGGAAGGTAAGGACTAAGGGGACTGTCTCTGTTACGACAAGGGGGAGGGGGAGCAAGGGCAGAGCTGCGGGGTACCGAGGAGACACGAGTGAGGGCATCTATGATGAGAACGGGGAACCCCCGTCCCGTAAAGAATGAGGACATCTTGGATGTTCTAGTATGGAACACCTCATCTTGGGCGCAGGTGCGGCGTAGACAGAGGAATAGGGAGTAGCAAATAGAGTCTTTGCAGGAAGCAGGGTGGGAAGTGTAGTCGAGATAGTTGAGCGAGTCAGTGGGTTTGCAGTAGACATCAGTCAATAGTCTATTTCCTGTGATGGAGACTGTGAGATCATGAAAGGGGAGGGAGGTATCGGAGATGGTCCAAGTAATTTTGAGTGCAGGATGAAAATTGGTGGCAAAATTGATGAAGTCCATGAGTAAGTAAGTAAGTAAGTTTATTGGCCAAGTATTCACATATATGGAATTTGCCTTGGTGCTCCGCCCACAAGTAACAATATGACATACAGTGACAGTTACGAATGATACAGAAAACACTAAACATTAATAATAATAAAACATTAATGATAAAATACCATTGATCAAGCATGTGAACCAACAAAATACCAGATCAAAGGGAGGCTACAGATTTTTGGCTGAGTAGAGCAACTACTCGTGGATAAAAACTGTTTTTATGTCTGGCAGTGACAGCTTTGACAGTCCTGAGTCGCCTTCCAGAGGGAAGTGATTTAAAGAGTTTGTGGCCAGGGTGAGAGGGGTCAGAGATGATCTTGCCCGCTCGCTTCCTGGCCCTTGTGCCTTTTTGACTGTGGAGTCGATGGTAGCCCCCCACTTAAGGTCCTTGGAGATGATGGTTCCCAGGAACTTAAAAGACTCCACAGATGTGACTGTGGTGTTGTCGATGGTGAGTGGGGTGAGGGGAGGGGGAGCCCTCCTAAAGTCTACAATCAATTCCACTGCCTTAAGAGCATTGAGCTCCAGGTTGTTGCTATGGCACCAGGATGCCAGCTGTGACACTTCCTGTCTGTAGGCAGATTCCTCCCCATCCTGGATCAGTCCAATCAGGGTTGTGTCGTCGCAAACTTGAGAAGCTTGACAGAGGTGTCTGTGGAGGTGCAGTCGTTGGTGTAGAGAGAGTAGAGGAGAGGAGAGAGTACGCAGCCTTGTGGTGCTCCTATGCTGAGTGTTTGCGGGTACGAGATGTGCTTTTCCAGCCTCACATGCTGCTTCCTGTCTGTCAGGAAGTTGGTGATCCACTGACAGAGGGGTTCAGGCACAGCCAACTCGGAAAGTTTGGAGTGTAGTAGCTCTGGCACAATGGTGTTGAATGCAGAGCTAAAATCAACAAACAGGATCCTCGCATAGGTCCCCTGGCAGTCTAGATGCTGCAGGATGAAGTGCAGGCCCAGGTATGCCTGCTTCTGAGTACTGCATGGGTGCAACAAGATAGCACCGATGCAGTCATCAATGTAACGGAGATAGAGTTTGGGGATAGGGCCAATGTATGCCTGGAACAGGGATTGTTCAACGTACCCTACAAAGAAGCAGGCATAGCTGGGGCCCATGCGGCTGCCCAAAGCAACTCCTTGGACTTGGAGGAAGTGGGAGGAGTCAAAGGAGAAGTTGTTGAGGGTGAGGATCAGCTCCGCTAGGTGGAGTAGAGTGTTAGTAGAGGGAAATTGAATGGTTCTGCGGTCGAGGAAGAAACGGGCTTTAAGGCCTTCCTGGTGGGGGATGGAAGTGTAGAGTGACTGAACGTCCATAATAAAGATGAAGGAGTGGGGGCTCAGAAAGCGGAAGTCATTAAAGAGACGAAGGGCGTGTGAGGTATTTTCGGCATAGGTGGAAAGCGAGAGATTGGACCAGGGGGGATAAGATGGAGTCCAGGTACATGGAAATCATTTCCGTGGGACAGGAGCAGGAAGGAACAATGGGTCTGCCAGGGCAGTGATGTTTGTGGATTTTGGGTAGAAGGTAAAAATGGGTTGTGCGGGGTTGGGAAAAGATAAGGTTGGAGGCTGTGGAAGGCAGACAGCCATCAGTGATGAAATCAGTAATGGATCTTTAGATTAAGGCCTGGTGCTGATCTGTGGGATTATGGTCCAAGGATAAGTAGGAGGAGGTGTCTGAGAGTTGTCCCCTGGCCTCAGCCCGATAGAGGTCAGCGTGCCAGACTACCACAGCACCTCCCTTGTCGGCGGGTTTAATTATAATGTCACGGTTGCTACGGAGGGCTGTATGTTCAGAAGGGGTAAGGTTGGAGTAGGTAAGGGGAGTGGAAAAGTCCAGACAGTTGATGTCACACCGGCAGTTAGAAATAAAGAGGCCTAGAGAGAGTAGAAGGCTGTTCTGGGGAGGACAAGAGGAGGGGGACCAGTGGAGATGGGAGAAGGGGTCATCACTGGGTGGTGAGGACTCCTTCCCAAAGAAAAAGGCATGGAGGCAACAGAAGAAATGCTCTATGTCATGGCGGACCCGGAACTGGTTGAGGTGGCGGCGGAGCGGAACGAAGGTGAGGCTTCTGTTGAGGAAGGAGCATTCCATATCAGAAAGGGGGACAACAAGGGTGAGGGTTGGGGTCAGAGGGGGCCAGGGACAAGGGCCGAGGCGAGATCTGGTGGGGAGATGGTGGGTGTTCAGAGAGGAGGGGGCCGTGAGGAATATTGTATTGGTAGGGTGGTTTGGCGGAGTCGCTGGTGGAGGCCCATGGGGGGCTGGAGTAGAGATACGGGTTGGTGGTAGCAGCATCGGTGGCCCCGGAGAGACAGTGAAGGTCGGCAACAGCGAGGGCCGTGGCCTCAGGGAGGCGGAGAGAGTCGGCAGTTTCGGTGATCCGGGCTTGGGCTCGGCCGGGAAGGCGGTGAAGATCGGAAAGGCCGTGGATGTTGGTGCTGTTCATCGTGGTGGCAATCTTTGCCCCGTGGTGTTTGGGCAGGTGGCGTGGTCCATAAGTGGAGCCACAGGCCTGTGGGCGGTCGTGTCGAGGAGTGTCGGTGGAGAGACCGGTCTGGAGGCAGGCAAGCTTATGATCCTTGTTAGAGTCCAGGTAGGCGTGGAAGCATTTGTTGAAGGTGTGGATCTGGCGTTGAATGAAGTACAGTTGGGGTCCATTGCCGGATTGGGTGAGTGAGGCCCAGAGCTGCGGGAGAGTCAGAGCGAGGGCCTGCTGGTGCCAGCGTATCGCAGCCAGGGGACGGAATGAGAACTGTTGCGAAAAGTGGCAGATCGACTGCCGGTACCATTGGTTTGCTTTCTTCAATGGCTTTCATAATCATTAGCACTGCATTAAGTGATTGTGTATATTTACTTGAGATGCATCACCTAGACTCGCACCTTCCAAGTAATGTGATCTCCCTACTCTTCATACCAAATATTGTAGCTCATATTTATCTGTGGTGAGCCTAATCTGCCAATTGCTTGCTTTTTCTGCAAATTTATTCATGTCCTCTCTTAATTGTTACAGTCCTTCTCAGCATTGCCTCTCCTACCCAATTTGGTATCAGTCACAAATTTTGAAAGTGCATTCTTGATTACACAGTACAAAGTGTTAACATAAACTGAGAAAAGCAATGGTCCCTATAGAGATCCTTATGGAACACCACATCCATCTTCTTCGTTTGCAAATAACTACCCTTTACTTGCTCAAACTGCTTTCTGTCTTGAAGTCATCTTTGTGCAGGCAAAGGGATGGTCGGTGTTTTAGGTGGCGATGCTGTATTGGGACTGAGTATGAAGAGGGAGGATTGACTGTATATATAAGTAAGTGCTGGTAGAGCTGCTGCCTCACAGCACCAGAAACCTGGTTTCAATCCCAATCTTGGGTGCTGTCTGTGTGGATTTTTCAATTTCTCTAACCTGTGTTCCTTTTGCATTTGTTTACCCAGGTTCTCTCTTCCTTTGTTTACCTTTTCCAATCGTTCCAACTTTGCCTAGACTCATTGCCCTCCCCTACCCGGTTCCACCAACCCAAAATCCCTCCCTTATCTAATTCCACCCAGTGTAGCCTTGTCTCTACGATTAATCCTTGTTGCATCACCCGACTGCATTTACCTATTTTTGTCCTTTTCTTGTTTTTACCAACACCTTCCAGCATCTGTCTTAACACTCCCCTTTATGCAACGGTAATTTACTATTTTAATAAACGGGTGAAATCCTTTTCAGACATACATCTTTTAAACTTTTTGAAAACCCCCAAAATGCATTTTCTGGCAAGACTGTTCAGTTCAGTTTAGTTTAGTTCATTGTCATGTATACCGATGTACTGTGAAAAGCTGTTTGTGTGCCATCCAGTCAGTGGAAAGATAATACATGATTACAATCGAGCCATTCACAGTGTACAGATACATGATAAGGGAATGTTTAGTGCTAGATAAAGCCAGTAAAGTCCAATCAAAGATAGTCCGAGAGTCAGCAAAGAGGTAGATAATAGTTCAGGACCGCTCTCTAATTGTGGTAGGATGGTTCAATTGCCAGATCATAGCTGAGAAGAAACAGTCCGCGAATCTGGAGGTGTGTGTTTTCACACTTTTATACCTTTTGCCTGATGGGAGAGGGGAGAAGAGGGAGGGCTAGGATGCGACTCGTCCTCAATTATGCTGTTGGCCTTGCCGAGTCAGCTTGAGGTACAAATGGAATCAATGGAAGGGTGGTTGGTTTGTGTGATAGTCTGGGCTGCGTCCACAATTCGGTGCAATTTCTTGCGGTCTTCGCTGTAGCTGTTTGCAAACCAAGCTTTGATGCATCCCAATAAAATGCTTTTGCCGGCGCATCTGTAGAAGCTGGTGAGAGTTGTTGTGGACATGCTGACTTCCTAAGCCTTCTACGGAAGTAGAGGCATTGGTGTGCTTTCATGGTTGATGCTTCAATGTGGTCCAAGAGAATTTGTTGGTGATATTTACTCCTAGAGATTTGAAGTTTTCAATCATCTTTACTTTGGCACCGGCAAACTGGGGTATGTGTTTCCTGAAGTCAATCATTATCTCCTTTGTCTTGCTGATATCGAGAGAAAGGGTGTTGTCTCGACACCAGGACATGAGGTTCTCAATCTCCTTCCTGTACTCTCTCTCATCATTATTTGATATCCGGCCCAGAATGGTGTCGTCTGTGAATTTGTAAAATGAATTAGATTTGTACATGGCTGCACAGTTGTGGGTGTACATGGAGTAAAGACGGGGGCTGAGAACGCATCTTTGGGGAGCACCAGTGTTGAGGATTATTGTAGAGAATGATTTGTTCCCTATCCTCACTGATTGGGGTCTGTTGGTCAGAAAGCCGAAGATGCATTTGCAGAGATGAGTGCCCACTCCAAGTCCCACAATTTTGGTGATGAGCTTGGATGGTATAATGATGTTAAGGCAGAGCTGTAGTCTGTGAATAGGAGTTTGATATTGGCCTCTCTTATCCAGATGTTCCAGGGATGAACTGAATGATCAACATTTATCTAATGTTAGTGAGGAGAGTAAATCTTCACCAACTTTTAACAATCAAGAAAAATACTTATAATTTATTTTCCAGGCACCAGCCAACAATTCTCGCTTTTTCCTGCAACATTTCTGTTTCTCTCCTGTAGTCCATTGCTACAGTAAAATGCCACCTTGAGGTTCATTGTTTGCTACAACCATGTGATGTGGTTTTAATTTATAACATAGTTTGAACCGTGAATGGCGAGTTCAACTGAGGACAGATTGGCATAATAAACACTTGTGCTAACTTGATGTCCCATGTCTAAATGAGTGAATGAGTGACAGAAATACTCAGCTTTGCAGACTAGTTCAGAAGAACTCAGAATACACAACACTGACAATGATGACTAGATGTTTGAAAGCCCCAGTCTGTCGAAAGTAAGAATGGATAAATTTGCAAATTTGCAAAAACATAACAAAATAGAAGGCAATCTCGATATTCAAATAAACACATGTGGAAAGAGGTTCAGAATGATAAAGAACAGCATTCTATGGGAAAAATCAGGAGAAACAATAAAGCATAAGGAAAGCTTTGTACTTACTCGGACTGCTTGGACGTGCCCTTGAAGGCCAATATAACCATAGATGTCATGGGTACAATATGGAGGAAAGTGTCACAGTGAGCAGAAAATAGTCATATTATTAATAAATGTGGACTTGGTCATTTACTTGATACTCGTGAATTGAATGACAACATAGAGTGGAATATGCAGTACTAATATAACCTAGCATCCTTGGTACTTTGGTGGTATCAGACAAGCAGATTTTCATGATTATTGGATGTTACTCCCATCACTGTCCAAACACACTTTTATTTCACGACTAAAATTGTTGAATTCGATGCTGAGTTCCAGAGGCTGAAATGTATCCAGATGGAAGGTGGTGCTGTTTTTCAAGTTTACATTGGTCTTTATTGGAGCAAGCGTGGGGGATTACTGATAGATAGCTCAAAATAAAAGTGGAATGGAGAAATAAAATTATAGCTTAGAGTTACTCCTGCAGATGTAATGGACATATCCCACAAAGCTGTCATCCAATGTGTGTTTGGTTTCTTCAATGTAGTGGAGACAACAGCATCAGTACTTAAAGGAAGATATCAGATTGGAAGTAGAGCAGATGAATTGTTGCTTATATGAAATGACTGGTCATTGGATAATGGGACAAATCAGGATGAAAGGCCTCATGTTGCATCTTGAGTGGTTGCATGTGAAAGTAATGTATGAGACAGCATGGTTGGTGGAGGGAGAAGAGCAGACCTGGAAGTCAGAAAGGAAATGATATGTGTGGAAATGCTACCAGAGGAAAAGAAGATAGTCGGAAGTGCACAGGATGATCTTTTGCACTGTGGTTATATATTTTTTTTCTATTATTCTTGCAGTTCAGATCAAAACCAATTGCCACAATAATCATTTGTAATTTCTTAATACTCCATATTGAAATAAATACATGAAGGGCAAAGACACAGCTCTTGAGAACAGTTCAGCAGCACCTACAATACATTACATCTTCCCTTCCTTCATACGCTAGGAATACCACTCCACCTCCAATACTAATCTTTGTGGGAATGTAACCTGTAACTAAGTCAAATAATACCATGGACAATCCACGAGTTATATTTTTACTGATAAATGCTTGATTATCACATTATCTGGCTTCAAAAGAATTGAACGTAAAATTAGGTCAGATAATAGGAAATAAACTTTTTTAGGTAAAATCGTATTATTCTTTGAAGTATAGTTAATTTAGATTAATATCAATTAATCATTGAACAACAAATGTTCCTTAAATCAGCAATAAATACATTTCAGATGAGAAATTTAATTTTGTGGTGTCTTTTAAAAAAAATGTTGTAATGCTGGAAACATTCTCAGATAAATGTGTACTCTTCCGATGGGATACACCATAATTAAAATGAGGACATACATGCTGATAACTGGCAGCCTGCTGTAGAAATGGATTATGACTGCCATGAATATGTAGTTTTGAAGATCAACTTCGAGTACCATGCTCCCATCTACACCAATGTTCAGCAAAAAGCAAAAGCAAAAGCTATTGATGATGAAAATCTGTAAGAAAAACAGAAATTGGTGGAAATACTCTGGGTGAGGCACTATCTGTGGAATGAGAAACAGACCTAACATTGCAGGTCAATTATCTTTCATCAAAATTGGTTCCCTTGAATTCAAAAATCCTATAAATCTGACCATGCAATCTCTATATTTGATGTTGGGGTGTTAGCCAATTTCACACCAATTAGTTTATCCTGTTTTGGATGGTTGCTTGAGGGATTAATACTGGTCTTGCTATTCATTGAATAATGGCTTGGCACCTCTTAAGTAATTTATACAGATGGGTAGATTAATCTCTCATTTGAAAGATGGAATTTCTGATAATTAACCAGTCCCCCAGTGTCACAATAGATTTGATTCTGCAGACTATGGAATGCCTCAAATCCTGACTTTCTATCATTAGCCAAAGTACTTTGGTAGCCAAAGTACTACCTCTACTATTTAGAATTATTTTAGAATGTATTCATTTTTTACTTCTCTGTGACTAAGTTATATAGCTATTGAAAATCGTTTGTAAAATTCACATTGTAGTAAGCTCGACATTGTTACAAAACTTGGGTATTTATTTCATTTGAAACGGTCAATCTTTAGGAATAAAAAGAAAAATCCAAAGCTATTTGGCATAAACCTAAGAAAGGATCTTCAATCACTGATTTCCAACAGTATCAAGAAAAACTAGCTGTTTGTTATTCTCATTACTCCACAAACATCCAGTTTTCTTCTGCACTACAACTTTCATTATTGGTATTGGTTTATTATTGTCACATGTACTAAGATAGAATGAAAAGCTTTGTGTGCATGCTCTCCAGTCAAATCATACTCTCCATTAGTACAATCAAGCAACGCAGGCATACAACAGGTAGTGTACAAAAATGGATGTGTATCTTCAATGATTATAATATGAAAAAATGAAATACTCACAAAAAGTAAGTTAAAGTACACAGGGTTGTGCTTTGTTATCCACACGCATAATGTGAATCTTTGCATCTACTGTACTTGACTAGACAGGCCCTGACTTTATTTGTCATGTTACATGGTTACCTATCTTGTAAATAACTTAAATTAATGCTGTTCTGAGCATGTGAATGTTGAATCTCCAGGCAATATGACATAATATTGCAGTGCTTGAAGGAGATTAATTTGGACAGCAACACTCTGATTGCTGCATTTTAACTGCCTTTGTGCTGATGCAAGAAGCTGCTGTATGATTGACTTCAAAATAACGATGAGCATTGTAATTTCTAAAATGTAATTTATGCCTGATTAAAGCTAGACAAAAAAGCTGGAGAAACTCAGCGGGTGAGGCAGCATCTATGGAGCAAGGGAATAGGCCACGTTTCGGGACGAGACCTTTCTTCAGACTGCTGTCGGGGGGGGGGGGGGGAAAGGAGGAAAAAGAAAGGAAGAGGCGGAGACAGTAGGCTGTGGTAGAGCTGGGAAGGAGGGAGAGAGCAAGGACTACCTGAAATTGAAGAAGTCAATGTTCATATCGCTGGGGTGTAAACTACCCAAGCGAAATATGAGGTGCTGTTCCTCCAATTTGTGGTGGGACTCACTCTGGCCATGGAGAAGGCCCAGGACGGAAAGGTCGGATTCGGAATGGGTGGGGGAGTTGAAGTGCTGAGCCACCGGGAGATCAGGTTGGTTATTGCGAACTGAGCGGAGGTGTTGGGTGAAGCGATCGCCAAGCCTGCGCTTGGTCTCACCAATGTAGAGCAGTTGAATCAATTATGTCTGATCATGGTAATATATAGTATTTTGTTGTATACAAAATGTTCTTCATTTGTCTATTACCAAATTTACTGACACCCAATTCAAACTGATTGTGCAGTATTATGAGACTGTTTCATCCTCTCAGCAAATTCTAACCAATGGTGAACTCTTGAGTGATGCAACCCTGTAAAGGGAGGGGCATTCATGAAAATGCAACCACTGGATCATGCAATACAGGGCAGAATATATCCTTGCAAAATGAAGGGGATTGTTTATCGACTTCAGGAAGTGGGATGCAATACATGCCCCAGTCTGTATCAATGGTGCTCAAGTGGAGATAATCAAGAGCTTCAAAATCAAAAGTCAAGAGTGCTTTATTGTCATATGTCCTGAAAATGGAACAATACAATTCTTGGCATGTCGCCAATGACTCTTACAATTTCTACAGATGTACCATGGAAAGCATCCTATCCAGACACATCTATGCTTTCTACAGCAACAGTCTGCTCAACGTCACAAGATATTGCAGAGAATTGTGAAAGTAGCCCAGTCGATCATGTAAACCATCATTTGCCCATTCCCCTTCCACCCCCATTGACTCCAGCACATTTCATGCTGACACTCACACCCTGGTCATTCTCTCTTATCTCCTCTCCTGTTGGCAGAAGGTACAAAAGCTTGAAAGCACCTACCACTGTATTCAAGAACAGTTTCTTCCCTGCTGTTATCTGACTCTTGTATGACCGCTCATATGCTAAGAAAGAATTCCAGATTTTCATGTCTCCCTTGTTTTGACTCTTGCACTTTTTAAAATCTGCTCTTTTCCTGTAGCAGTAGCACTGTATTCTACATTCTGTTCATTTTCTTTTTTGCATTGCAGTAAACCTTCGTTATTACGGACCTTTTTATGATGAATTTTGGTTATAGCAGAAGGATCTACTAACCTTCACTGCCAGGTCAGGCTGCTGACGCTATCCCCAGCCCGCAATGCCTCCCTGGCTGCTTCCAGGCTGGACCTACTGCTGACGCCTCCGGCCCACAAAGATTCCTCAGCCACGCATGCGCCGCCATCGCCACCGCCAACCACCACTGACTACCTGTACTCCAGCTGCCCACGGGCTGCAATCAATGACTCCACCGATCCCCATCTCTCCTCCAGCTGCCAGCTTACCGGGGCAGTCAATTCCCACGGATTCAAGGCCCAGTTCCAGAACTAGAGTCTGAAGAAGGGTCTCAACCCAAAATGTCACCTATCCATGATACTCCAACATTTTGTGTCATTTTGTGTATTACCCAACATCTGCAATTTATTTGTTTCTACTGCTTAGAATTATCTATTGTCATTGTGAGATATGCGATGTGCTCACAATCACTACTCAAAGACTAAATCGTGGAAGCAAGAGATTCTTTATTTTTGAGTCTGCAGAGTCGGGTGCCTCTCCAAGTTGAGACACACCGAAGTCAGAAGGGTAAACCCCCTTTATACACACAATTCTACATTCAACCTCCCCTTCGGACCCTTCTCCAATCAGGGCCCTGAGGTGCACAATCTGTAGGTACGTCCCCCAGTACCTCCCACATCATACATCGCATGTCCAGACTTGTGCATGGTAATGAGCAGTTTCTTGACCAGGGGTGTGTTGTAATATTCATTTATAAGCATGCTCAGTTGTTCATGACCTACCCTAGTTTTACTCACCTACAAGTGAATTCTCTCAGTTCTCCTATATCAGCACTAAAGCTAAGCTATAGTGACAAGGGTCCCATCTATCACTCCATTCTACTGATAGGGATCTATCTACATCACTCCCTTTTACCGCTATACAATGCTATCACTTCTTACTCAAGGATGGATCTGGTAACTTTTATACACAGCTGTGTCAGAACCCTCTCCCTGGCCTCTATCGGTTTGAATCCTCTTTAAAGCCCCTTACAATAGTGGGGTTTAATCACTTTATCCATCACAATCCTCCCTTTTTCTTTTGCTACGCATCTATTGATTAAACCTCAATTTCAAGCTCCTTCAGTTCAAATTGAAGTAACATTGTCCTAATCTGCTTTTCCTGTAGATCCTGGACCTTCCCTGGTCGCATTATCATTATTTTCTGTTTTTCCCCTTTCTCTCCCATAGGCATGACTACAGCCTGCATCTGACATATTCCTTGTAATAAGTTCCCTAAAACAAGGGATGCAACAGGGGATAAAGATCAGTCCAGCCACTGCACATAGAAACACGAGTCCCGCTGTTCTCCACCATGTTCCTCCGAGGATGGAATCCCACCATCGGGTTCCCATAATCGAATTCCACTTCTGTATTGGAACATGTGCCAACTTACGGATTCCTTCTGATATGTCCATCACTGCCTGTCCATTGTCATCGATGTTTAAACAGCAATTAGAGAGGTTGAATTTCCCGCATACCCCTCCTTCTTCTGCCAGGAGGTAATCTAGGGCCAACCGGTTCTGGTATATTGCTGCTCTCATCTGCGTCTGCTGCTTTGCCAGCATCTCCAGTGCCCCCACAGTTTGGTTGGTAATTACCTCCAGTACTGCCTGTAGTCTTATGATCCAGTTTAACATGTATACAGGGGTTCGGTAGCCCCAGGATCCATCCTGTGCCCAAGTGGCTGGTCCATAGTATGAGATGATTCTTGCGGGTGGCCATTCATCATCTTCCCATTCTCCAATGTCTATTTTCCTCTTCTTCCGATATAGGTTGTCAAATACAGGTGTTCCTAGCGACCGCCCTTCTTCGGTGTTTAACAGGAAAAATCCCGGTTATACCAGTCCAATAAAGCAAGTCCCGCTCCAATTTGTCGGTAACACCGAGTATGCCTTGTGTCCGCATATCCATAACAGTCCTTCAGGGGCCGATCCACTAGAGGTAACCTTGTTCCATCTGTCTCGCAACACCGGGATTCCTTGATAAGGGTTGTTCCCGGTGCAGTTCCATAGTCCAGTCAATTCCATTCCATCAGTCTTCATCCAGATAGTTCAGTTTCTCCCGTCTTTCTTAGTTGGATACCATTTAGGCTCCTCTGGCCACCACACTCGGGACTGATTTGGCCACTGGGTGACGATGCGCTGGCAGGGGCTGCTGCCTACTGGGATGGCATCCTTTGCCCAGGGCGTAGCGATACACTCAGTCCCAACCGAAGCGTCTGTCAGGACCCATGCTTGGGGATCTCGGTCTTGTCCAACTGTCAGGTTCCACTCCATCAGGTCCCATACTTCAACAATGGATCCTCTCCACGGCCAACGTAAGCTCACCAGTGGTCCGCCACAGACCCAATAGTTACTCACATTCAGGATTCCAGCTATCCGGAGGTCCAAGTCCACAACCAGGTTTTTTCCTCCTTCAGGGATCTCAATCTGCTTCTTTATTTCTTCGTACAGTGTCTGGTGCAATTGAGGCTGAGTAGGTGGGGGAGGGGGAAGGCTTGGTGACCACTACTTTCGTTGACCTTGTTATTACGTCCTCCTTTATTTTATCTAATGTCCATCTTAAGGCCTGGAAAGGGAGACCTAACTGCCCTGTCCTAGTCATATAAACTCATCTCCCCCCCTTTGGGCAGGTAACGTACCCAAACCTCCCTACATATCCCCTATTCCCTACCATATAATACTTATTTCCCCCGTCCTCACAAATAGTTCTAGTCCTCAGGTTATAGCAAGCATCGTTCACATGGGAATAATAAGTAAACGATCTGGTTGTCCACCCTCCGTATCTGATAGGATGATAACATTTATCACAGTTATTAATACTTTTTACCATAATTACATGCAGAGCAAACAATACCACAAATGCTCCTTACATGCTGCCAGTTATACATTTAATTTTTTTTCTAAAAGTTAATGTTAGGGGCTTATTTCCTGGCTTCACCATCCACTATTCCTCCTTATCAGGAGCGGGTGGATCAACGAGTCCTTTAACCCGGATTGCGTGGGTCCACCCTTTTTCTTTTGTTCGTACTGCTGTCTCGGTTGTCAGTAATACTAGGTATGGGCCGGTCCCCCTGGGCTGGAGTTTCTCCTCCTTCCAATTCTTGACCAGTACCCAGTCGCCGGCCTTTACAGCATGTATTGGAAAGTCGAGTGGTGGGCTTTGAGCCAATAGTCCTTTAGCTTTTAATTCTGTAAGGGAACGAGATACTGCCAGTAAATAGTTCCTTAAGAATACATCACTGCCCTCTATGGTGGGTATTCCTTCGATCTTTCCCAAATAAGGTAACCCAAACAACATTTCATAGGGGGACACTGCTAACTTTGCATGGGGTCTCCATTGCTTTTCTCAAAGCCTTTCTGTTTCCCTACTGCTCCAAACATGTGCCAGACTCCATGTACATATGCTGCTCTTAAAGCCTTAATTTCTGCCAATTGAGCTAAGCAAGATTGCAGGCAAGCTTCCAATTTGATTACCTTAAATACTAATTTATCCTGATGCATCACTTCAAACCCTGCATACTTGCTATTATGATCCCTTTAACAAGAAACACCCACAAGCAAAACCTTTTTGTCCCCTCATTCAAAGGCTCTGACTGTAAAACATTTCTCAGACTTGTGTGTCCTTCTTCCTTCATTATTTTTCTTAATGGCATCACAATTTCAACATACTTCCCAATCTAGTTTGAACTATATCCTGCCATTCCCAATATCATCATCATCTGTTCTACTGTCTGAGGTTTGGGAATTTCAATTATCGCTTCAATTTGATCCTGCGCTATAGCTTTTACTTCTTTAGCTATTACTCGTCCAAAATATTCTACCTGCTGCTGACAAAACAACAACTTTTTCCTTGATACATTATGACCTCCTGTGCCATCTTTTCCAATATAATTACAATGTCTCTCACATTGCTTCTCACTTGTGGAACAAACCAACAAATCATCCACATACTATATCAACACCTTCCAAATCTGCCTACAACATCTGATTAAAATCATGGGGCTAATATTTAAAACCCTGCCGCATCCTAGCCTAGGTGCATTTAATACCTCTTCTTAATGTTCTTACCATAGCTATGTTCACCATTATCTTAATATTATTATTATTATTATTTCCTGATTATCGTACCTGTTCACATCCCCAAAACCTTATCCATCACCTATCTCCTTACTAGCCTTCCTTGACCTCTTCCTTGAGATCCCTCCCTCCCTTGGGGACCCCAGTCCTGTCTGGGCTTATATCCAGATTTATTTCACTCCTGATAGGGCATTTGAGGAAACACTCTCCCAAATACATTTATTATTGGCATGGAATCTCTGGCCCCTGTTTGTCTCTGTCATAGGACTCACTGTGTGTCGGTGCATCAGTTATTTCAGACTTTTCAACCAGGTCTGTTGTTACTGACAACATTGTCTTTCCTTTTTCACGCTCTTTCTTTTTGAGCTCTCCAAGTTACATTTGCATCATTTTTCTCTGCACCTCTTCCTGCTGGTCTGCAATTCTTTTTCCTATCTTTGCAATATTTCTCAACCTCATTGACCAAATGATCACTGAATCAGGGGTGGGAAATAGATTACAATCCCACCACCTCCTCCAATCTAGACTTGACTTTAGGAGGAATGACATCCACCACAGTGGTTCAAAATATAGTGTTCATTAATTGGTTGCCTTCTATTTTTGTTCAGTTTCCAGTCTCCACCTTTTCAGCTTGTTCTCCAGATAGGCTGCTGGATTTTTGTCTGAGGGCCTGCCATACCCTCTGCCTTACTGTATCAAACAACATGCCATTGTTTATTGCATTGTTCACAGCATTTTTATACCAGCCATCTTCAGGAGTTCTGTCAGTTTAGTGGTTCCTATCACTTTCACCAACAGTGCCTTCAAATCTCCCATAGCCAATAATTGTCCCCCAAAGCCATAATCCATTTCCTGCCCCATCAGGAATATTGGGTAAGCTATTTCTTAGCCCTCTCAGTTTATGGGTGCCCCAAAGGATAATCTGTGTCTGGCCTGCTCTTATCTTTTTAAAGCAGTCTCATCAATTTATCCCTCTGCTTCCCACTTTAATCCTTTCTGATCTGCCTTCTTTCTCTTTCTAAACTCAATATTTTACTTATTAGATAGTTTATCCTCCTTTGCAAATTTATTCACCTTCCTTTTAAAATCTTCCACTGACCTCAATTCTCATATTTTACCACCACCCCTTCTACCTCGGGGGCAGTCATCACTTTCCCCCCTACCCCCGAGATTCTGACTTGTTTTTCACCCAATCCAATCTCTTCTGGTACCTTAGTTCCACTTGATCTCTCCGCTCCCGAATTACCATAAATACCATATCCTCTCCCTGGGGTCCTAATTTCAAGTTTACCAGAGGTTCCCGTGTGTATCCCATACACCCCAGGGAGTAGGACCCCCGACTTCCCTATTCTTCCTCCATGAGTGTGTACGACTGCACCTCCCGTCGTAGCCTGGGACATTCCCTCTTGAAATGACCCTCCTCGTTACAATAGTAAGACCGGGATGGCCCCGTGTACCACCCTCCTGATCCTTGTTCCTTGTTTTCCCGGGGACCCCAACTTCGGTCCCTCCATTCACCACTTCCTCGTCCTCTGTCTCTGCCTCTTCCCCTTCCCCGGTCTCCATGAGCACCCGGCCTTCTATCACCTTCATCTCCCTTCTTCTTTACCCCTTGCTGTACTGCCTGCAACATCATTTTTGCCTTTCCCTTCTGTTTTCCCACCTTTCCAACATCTGTGGCATATAATTCATAATTAACACTTCCATCTTATCACACATTTATCTTGACAGTATCTTCCTTGGGCCACTTCCTTACCAATTTCCTTTCTTTCTCCTCATTTCTCAGAGTGCTTTCTTTAGATACAGGGAACTTTTTACTTAGCAATTCAACTGCAGTTATCTTACTTATTGTATTATCTTTCTTTGTGCACTATATCAATTGTTTGCATCTTAAAAACAGGTAAAATACGACATATTAAAGCAAACCATACAACCTTCAATTTTTCTGTCGAACAGGGGCGATCAAAGGTGAATACCTCTTTAACTCATGTTTAACTCATTGTCTGCCAACTTTTTTTTTTCTCCCCTAGGCCCCATTAAGTTATTACCCTTCTCCAACCAGAATGTTTATCTAAACAAACCATAAAAGCTGCTTGTTGTTCAGCAATTAACTTATTTCTAATTTTGGTCAAACCATTCTCCCTACAATCCCCAAATTCCAATTCCTAGTTTAAATACATACGACTAACAATTTTCCAAATTAACTTTACTGAAAAGAAATCAACAAAGCCAAGCAACCTACATTTCCCAACTTTCCCCTTTTAAGTTGCGATGATACAAAGCGTTGTCTGTTACCTTACAGCTGTTCGTAACCTCCCCATTGCTTACAATTTCTTAAAGGAACACACACACCTACCCTTACAGCATGTGGCCTACAACAAATAAACTTATCACATATATAAACTTCCTCATTCATACAAAACACACAAATCACATTAGTTCCATTCTTACTTCAATGAAATTATGCAATTTCCTACACAGATTAAAGTTTCAAAATTAACATATTTTGCACGAACTCCTCATGTACCTGACCAATCTGTATATGAGTTTCTTCTATAGATTGTGTGAAACAACTCAATATTTCTTTCATGTGCTTCTCCTTTCTTTTTTAACTTTTCGTACTCAAAACATTCGGTACTGTGATTTTCCTTAGATTTTTGCAATGTCTGAGTGATACTCTGAATATTCTGTACAGCCCAGTGCCACCAGACTGAACTCCCCCTTATTGGTTCCTTTGGTTAATCAAAATAACAGAACTTAATCATAGTCTCCTTATCTTTACCCCCGGGGCTTCCTTCTCCCCAAGATTGCCACATTTGCCCCAATGGACTATCAGGCGGAATGTGCGGCTCTTCACCAGTGTGAGCCTTGTCCTGTTTCCCACCGGACTCTTACTTTTCTCGTTCCGGTTATCTTTATCTTATCGGACTATTCCCGTCCGACAGACCCCTGGTCGCCCAGGCAATACTTAATAGTCAGTTTTCTTACCCGGGTCTTGTGCACACGAATCGCTCGACCGTCCCTTATTTATTTATCTGACACTTCCTCTTGCTTCCTGAGTCTTTTGCCCGAATATCACTCGCTCAAACCGCTGATGGCAAGCAAGGAGATCAGAGACTGCTGAAATCAGCAGGGTGCACCTTCCCTTCCTTCTTTGCCTCCACCGAGCAGCCAGTTTGTGAGATATGCGATGTGCTCACAATCACTACTCAAAGACTAAATCGTGGAAACAAGAGATTCTTTATTTTCGAGTCTGCAGAGTCGGGTGCCTCTCCAAGTTGAGACACACCAAAGTCAGAAGAGTAAACCCCCTTTATACACACAATTCTACATTCAACCTCCCCTTCGGACCCTTCTCCTATCAGGGCCCTGAGGTGCACAATCTGTAGGTACGTCCCCCAGTACCTCCCACATCATACATCGCATGTCCAGACATGTGCATGGTAATGAGCAGTTTCTTGACCAGGGGTGTGTTGTAATATTCATTTATTTTATTAAGCATGCTCAGTTGTTCATGACCTACCCTAATTTTACCCACTTCCAAGTGAACTCTCTCAGTTCTCCTATATCAGCACTAAAGCTAAGCTATAGTGACAAGGGTCCCATCTATCACTCCATTCTACTGATAGGGATCTATCTACATCACTCCCTTTTACCGCTATACAATGCTATCACTTCTTACTCAAGGATGGGTCTGGTAACTTTTATACACAGCTGTCAGAACCCTCTCCCTGGCCTCTATCGGTTTGAATCCTCTTTAAAGCCCCTTACAATAGTGGGGTTTAATCACTTTATCCCTCACATCATTATACAATGATGGTTCCTTACTCAGTTACAGTGGACAATTGGCAACAACGGACATCATTCGCTCCCCCATGGTCCATTATAACAAGGGTTTAATATACATGATGTGCTCATGTACGCTATGATTTGCCTAGATAATAAACAAAACAAAGTTTTCCACTGTATCTCGGTGTATGTGATAGTGACATACCGATACCAAATTGTAGCTATCCTGGCCAAATAAAATGTAATGGTTCTATAAACATTGTTTATCTATTGTCTACATAAAATTATAAGGCTACAGAATGCACTCTGCTGAGAGGAGTCCTCATACTGTGAGATGATTCCCTCCAGTCAGGGCCAGGCATGTCCCGGCATGTAGAAGTAATTGCTGTAATGTTTGTTCAACTTCAACATCAACTTGCAAATATCTGTCAATTTCTTCAACTAGTACCAGAGAGGTACTTCTTCCTGTTGCTAAACATTTGGCTGAGCTTGTTAGCTAACCATGGCATTAGCTACAACTTAGCAGTGTTAGCACCAAATCAATGTTTGAATAGATCAGATGAGAGAACAATCTACCTAATTTGTGTAATGCCTGGTAGTTTTGCAAGTTCTACTGCCTAGACAAAAATGTGCTTGCTTGCATTGCACAGTAAATTCAAAACAATTTGACATTTGTATTACCTTTTGGCCCTGTATGTGCCAATTTTCTTGACCATTATCTCTTCTGTTAATTGCAAGTATGTCATGTCGCCTACTCAGCAAGTAAAAAATAAAGAGCAGTTTAAAGAAGGGTCTGGATTAGAAATGTCATCTATCCTTATCCTTCAGAGATTCTGACTGACCTGCTGTTACTCCAGCAATTTGTTTTCTAAACCTAATAAAATCAAATAATCTGTTCCAAGAACCCAAAAGAAAATCATACTTTGCAGATATTCAGAACACATAAAGAGAACTCTTTCAATCTGCAAAAGTAATACTCACAAAACAGCTACTAGGTTGACAGATGGTTGAATGCCAAAGCGGATACAGTGTGCACATGCATCTTGGTTGTGCGTATTGTGCCACTTGTGACATTGGTAAAAGCAGAACAGGTGAATTGTGAATACCCAGAACAATCTTTGAAGCATTTGCATGTGCTTAAAAATGGTATGATTGGCTTATATAATAATTTATTTGTAAAATTGACCTCAATTTTATACAGCCGCCATCGGCATTCAAGAATACATGGTCCACTTTATAGCAGTCCATAAAGTTTGTTACAAAATCTTAGTTTTGAACCATGAGAAACAGCTACACTGAAAAATATTACAAACTATTGTTCAGCCTCAGCATGAATCACCCCCTCCTTCATCCATTCCAAATTCCTAATTTGGGGTGCTTTTGCACAGTTTAAATGCCAATAGGTGTTAATCTACAAGGATTGAGTTAATGTGCAGTTACTTTGGTTCAAAATTATGACTATAAATTAGATAAAGGGTACACAAAAGGCTGGAGAAACTCAGCGGGTGTAGCAGCATCTAAGGAGCGAAGGAGATAGGTGAAGAGAAGAAAAGTCTCAACCCGAAACGTCGCCTATCTCCTTCGCTCCTTAGATGCTGCTGCACCTGCTGAGTTTCTCCAGCCTTTTGTGTACCCTCGATTCTCCAGCATCTGCAGTTCCTTCTTTAATAAATTAGATAAAGTTTTGTTTAGTTCAATTTTTATTCATTGCTTTTGTGTTGCAAATCTTGGTATAGGCAGGGATTTTCAGCTACATGTCACACCTGAAGATATATTCACACAAAAGTCAACAAAATATAGTAATGGACTTCCGGTGGCGCTATGCTGGAGTAAGCCACGCGCCTGCTAGCTCCGTTGAAAAACCGAAAAAAAAGGGGAGAAAAAAACGGGACCGCTGAAAACTTACCGGCAGCTTGTGTCGAGGGGCGAGTGACGTCATCAGACTGCGACGACGGTTGTTTAATGTCGACTCAAAGAACTCTCCCGAAAGTACAGACAAGGAAAACCACCCGGGTTAAACAAGAAGTAGGCCCGAGTGAAGCCTGGACCTCAATTTCAGCGTCGTCCCAAGAAGAAATTTCTAAACAGGGTCAGAATTCAAGACCTAAAAAAAACGGAATGGAGGAGTTCCGTAACATTATTACAGAAGAAATATCTGTCAAAAGGGAAGAACTGAAAAAATTTAAAGAAGATATATCAGATTCATTTTGGACTGTTCATACTAAAATTCTGGAAGAATTGTCTACCTGGAAGGACGAAATAAGTGGAAAAATAAACTGACATTTGGAAGAGGTAAATGCTAAATTTAATAAATTGGAATCCAAGCTTAACTCTAAGATGGATTATTATTAATATAGTAAATCAGCATACTACAGCTATAACTGAATTAGAGTCAATTGCTAAGACAAGTGCTGACACTAGGAAAAGGGTCTTAACTGAGACCAAGCGTTTATCAGAATTATTGAATAAAATCTCTGAAAAATGTATTGATTTGGAGGGACGCTCAAAATGTCAGAACCTGAGAATCGTGGGAATCAAAGAGGGCAGAGAGGGAAATAAAAACCCTCGTGCATTTGCTGCCGATCTTCTACAAAAGGTTTTAAATTTAGATACAAAGCCTCTACTGGATCGTGCACATAGGGCATTGAGATCACATCAGAACAATGCTGCCCCAAGACATTTGATATTGAGGGTGCATTATCACCACGATTTGGAAAACATCTTGACAAAAATTGCCGACAACAGTAACCTATCATTTGAAGGCGACAATATTCGTATTTTCAGAGACTATCCCGCAGAGGTTGTCAAGAGAAGAGTGCTTTTCAACGAGACAAGAGGAATTCTCAAGAAGGTTTCAAACCTAAGGTTTGGACTGTTGTATCCTGCAAAACTCCGAATTACCTACATGCATAAGGAACATAGAATCATAGAATCATAGAAAATAGGTGCAGGAGTAGGCCATTCGGCCCTTCGAGCCTGCACCGCCATTCAATATGATCATGGCTGATCATCCAACTCAGTATCCTGTACCTGCCTTCTCTCCATACCTCCTGATTCCTTTAGCCACAAGGGCCACATCTAACTCCCTCTTAAATATAGCCAATGAACTGACCTCAACTACCTTTTGTGGCAGAGAATTCCACAGACTCACCACTCTCTGTGTGAAAAAAGATCTTCTCATCTCGGTCCTAAAAGACCTCCCCCTTATCCTTAAACTGTGACCCCTTTTCTGGAGTTCCCCAACATCGGGAACAATGTTCCTGCATCTAGCCTGTCCAACCCCTTAAGAATTTTGTAAGTCTCTATAAGATCCCCCCTCAATCTCCTAAATTCCAGCGAGTACAAGCCGAGTCTATCCAGTGTTTCTTCATATGGAAGTCCTGCCATCCCAGGAATCAGTCTGATGAACCTTCTCTGTACTCCCTCTATGGCAAGAATGTCTTTCCTCAGATTAGGAGACCAAAACTGTACGCAATACTCCAGGTGTGGCCTCACCAAGACCCTGTACAACTGCAGTAGAACCTCCCTGCTCTTGTACTCAAATCCTTTTGCTATGAATGCCAACATACCATTCGCTTTCTTCACAGCCTACTGCACCTGCATGCCTACTTTCAATGACTGGTGTACCATGACACCCAGGTCTCGTTGCATCTCCCCTTTTCCTAATCGGCCACCATTCAGATAATTCCACAGACTCACCACTGTGTGAAAAAATATCTTCTCATCTTGGTCCTAAAATACCTGCCCCTTATCCTTAAACTGTGACCCCTTGTTCTGGAGTTCCCCAACATCGGGAACAATCTCCCAGCATCTAGCCTGTCCAACCCCTTAAGAATCTACCCTCCTTTTTTTGCCGCCAAAGTGGATAACCTCACATTTATCCACATTATACTGCATCTGCCATGCATTTGCCCACTCATCCAACCTATCCAAGTCACCTTGCAGCCTCCTAGCATCCTCCTCACAGCTAACACTGCCCCCCAGCTTCGTGTCATCCGCAAACTTGGAGATGTTGCATTCAATTCCCTCATTGAAATCATTAATATATATTGTAAATAGCTGGGGTCCCAGCACTGAGCCTTGCGGTACCCCACTAGTCACTGCCTGGCATTCTGAAAATGACCCGTTTACTCCTACTCTTTGCTTCCTGCCAGTTCTCTGTCCACATCAATACTGAACCCCCAATACCATGTGCTTTCAGTTTGTATGCTAATCTGTTATGTGGGACCTTGTCGAAAGCCTTCTGAAAGTCCAGATATAACACATCCACAGGTTCTCCCTTATCCACTCTACTAGTTACATCCTCAAAAACATCTATAAGATTTGTCAGACATGATTTACCTTTCATAAATCCATGCTGACTTTGTCCAATGATTTCACCACTTTCTAAATGTGCTGCTATCCCATCTTTAATAACTGACTCTAGCATTTTCCCCACTACCGATGTTAGACTAACTGGTCTGTAATTCCCCGTTTTCACTCCCTCCCTTTTTAAAAAGTGGGGTTACATCAGCTACCCTCCAATTCTCAGGAACTACTCCAGAATCTAAAGAGTTTTGAAAAATTATCACTAATGCATCCACTATTTCTGGGGCTACTTCCTTAAGTACTCTGGGATGCAGCCTATCTGGCCCTGGGGATTTATTGGCCTTTATTTTTTTGTAAAATATTTTTATTAGAAGTAAATACATATTAAGAAGGAATAACATAAAATCAAAAAAGAAAAAACATATTATTCGTCACATACATTCTTAATATTTTTAAAGTTTACAGTCGTTCTTATTTATACTTCTATATTTGTTATTATTTTGTAACAGAAAGAAAATAGTAAAGAGAAATAATAAAAAGAAATAAAATAGAAGTAGAAAATCGATAAAATGAGTGGAGTATAAAGCAAGATATTCTTCATTGGAGATATATGCGTGGTCTATTGTATATAGTTCTTCATCTATTCCTTCATTCAGGCTTCAGTCAGGCCCTCGAACCGGACCTCCTTGACCCTTATGTATTCAATAAATGGAGACCATATTCCTCTGAATTGATCTAGCTTGTTCAAAAGGACAAGTCTTAGTCTTTCCGGATGAAGTGTCTCTGACATTTCTGTAATCCACATTTTGATTGTGGGGGATGTAGGACCTTTCCAAAATCTTAGTATTAGTTTTTTTACCAATTATTAAACTATAACCAATAAAAATTATTTGCTGTGTTGTAGATGATCCATTTCTATTATTCCTAATATGATTAATTTTGAGTCTGGAGGCAGATTTGCATTAACTACTTTCGAGATTATGTTAAAAATTTCTATCCAAAAATTAGTAATTTTTATACATTTTGTGAATGAATGCGTTAGATTAGCTTCTAAATGCTGACATTTATCACATATAGCAGAAACATTTGAAAAAATTCTGTTTAATTTGGATTTCGAAAAGTGTAATCTATGTAAAACTTTAAATTGTATCAGGGAGTGTTTGGCATTTAATGAGCAGTGGTGTATATGTTGTAAACTTTCATTCCATACTTCTACACTAATTGTTTGTCCTAATTCGTTTTCCCATGCTTGCCTATATATTTCCGAGTTTGGTAAATCATTTCCCAGTAAAATATTATAAATATATGATATTAATTTTTCTGTATTCAGATATTTACTTAGACATTCATCTAAAATTTCTGTCTTTCTATTTCTAAAATCCTGTGTGTTTGATTTAACATAGTCTCTAATTTGTAAATATCTAAAGTACTCTTTTGCGTGTAATCCATAATTTTGTTGTAATTCTTGAAATGAAAGGAATAAACTTTCCCTGTAGAGATCACCCATCTTATTTATTCCATAGTTCTTCCATTTTAAAAAACCTTTATCCATCATTGAAGGTTTAAAAGTGATGTTATTTGCAATGGGAAGAGCCAGTGGTAAATACTTTCTAATTTTAATGTTTTCTTTAATTATTTCCAAATACGTATGCCACTTTCTATTATTGGATTTCCTCTATAACTTATTTTATGTATTTTAGTATTAGCAAATAAAATCAAGCTAATTTCAAAAGGTGAACAATCTTCCTTTTCCATTTTTAACCAGTTTGGTTGTTTATCTACTTCTTCCAACCAAAAATTCATATTTTTAATATTAACTGCCCAATAATAAAACATAAAATGAAGCAATGCAAAACCTCCATTCATTTTTGATTTACATAGATATTTTTTATTTATTCTATGGCTCTTATAATCCCAAATAAAGTTGGTAACTATAGAGTCCACTTTCTTAAAAGAATTTTTAGGAAGATATATCGGGATCAGTTGAAACAGGTATAATAATTGCGGAAGAAAAATTTATTGGCCTTTAATCCATTCAATTTACCTAACACCACTTCCCGGCTAACCTGGATTTAACTCAGTTCCTCCATCTCATTTGACCCCCGGTCCCTTTCTATTTCCGGCAGATAATTTATGTCTTTCTTTGTGAAGACAAACCAAAGTAGTTATCCAATTGGTCTGCCATGTCCTTGTTCCCCATGATCAATTCACCAGTTTCTGACTGCAAGGGACCTACATTTGTTTTAACTAACCATTTTCTCTTCACATATCTATAAAAACGTTTGCTGTCCGTTTTTATGTTCCGTGCCAGTTTTCTTTCATAATCTATTTTCCCTTTCCTAATTAAGCACTTTGTCCTCCTCCGCTGGACTCTGAATTTCTCCCAGTCCTCTGGTAGGCTGCTTTTTCTGGCAAATTTGCATGCTTCATCTTTAGATTTGATACTATCCCTGATTTCCCTTGTTATCCACGGATGCACTATCTTCCCTGATTTATTATTTTGCCAAACTGGGATGAATAATTGTTGTAGTTCATCCATGCAGTCTTTAAATGCCTTCCATTGCATATCCACCGTCAACCCTTTAAGAATCACTTGCCAGTCTGTCTTGGCCAATTCACGTCTCATACCCTCAAAGTTACCTTTCATTAAGTTCAGAACCCTTATTTCTGAATTAACAATGTCACTCTCCATCTTAATGAAGAACTCAACCATATTATGGTCACTCTTGCCCAAGGGGCCACGCACAACAAGAGTGCTAACTAACGCTTCCTCATTACTCAGTACCCAGTCTAGAATAGCTTGCTCTCTCGTTGGTTCCTCTACATGTTGGTTTAGAAAACTATCCCGCATACATTCCAATAAATCCTTTTTCTCAACACCCCTGCCAATTTGATTCACCCAATCTATATGTAGATTGAAGTCACCCATTATAACTGTTTTACCCTTGTTGCACGCATTTCTAATTTAATGTTTGATGCCATCCCCAACTTCACTACTACTGTTAGGTGGCCTGTACACAACTCGCACTAGCATTTTCTGCCCCTTAGTGTTTCACAGCTCTACCCATATTGATTACACATCCTCCAAGCTAATGTCCTTCCTTTCTATTATGTTAATCTCCTCGCTAACCAGCAATTCTACTCCAACTCCTTTTCCTTTCTGTCTATCCCTCCTGAATATTGAATATCCCTGGATGTTCAGCTCCCAGCCTTGGTCACCCTGGAGCCATGTCTCCGTGATCCCAACTATATCATATTCATTAATAACTATCTGCACATTCAACTCATCCACCTTATTACGAATGCTCCTTGCTGCCACAAAGCCTTCAGGCTTGTTTTTACAACACTCTTACCCTTATAAAATTATGTTGAAAAGTGGCCCTTTTTGATTTTTGCCCTGGATTTTTCTGCCTGCCACTTTTACTTTTCGCCTTGCTATCTATTGCTTCTACCCTCATTTTACATCTTTCTGTCTCTCTACTCATGCTCCCATCCCCCTGCCACATTAGTTTAAATCCTCCCTGACAGCACTAGCAAACACTCCCCCAAGGACATTGGTTCCCTTCAAGCCCAGGTGCAGACCCTCTTGTTTGTACTGGTCCCACCTCCCCCAGAACTGGTTCCAATGCCCGAGAAATTTGAATCCCTCACCCTTGCACCATTTTTCAAGCCACGTATTCATCTGCAATATCCTCCTATTTTTACTCTGACTAGCACGTGGCACTGGTAGGAGTCCAGAGATTATTACCTTTGAGGTCCTACTTTTAAGTTTATCTCCTAGCTCCCTAAATTTGCCTTGTAGGACCTCATCCCGTTTTTTACCTATATCGTTGGTGCCAATGTGCACCACGACAGCTGGCTGTTCACCCTCCCACTCCAGAATGTTCTGCAGCCATTCAGTGACATCCCTGACGCTTGCACCAGGGAGGCAACATACCATCCTGGAATCTCGTTTGCGGCTGCAGAAACGCCTATCTATTCCCCTTACTATTGAATCCCCTATTACAATAGCCCTTCCACTCTTCTTTCTCCCCTCCTGTGCCGCAGAGCCACCAATGATGCCATGAACTTGGCTGCTGCTGCCTTCCCCTGATGAGCCATCTCCCCCAACAGTATCCAAAATGGTATATCTGTTTAGGAGGGAGATAACCACAGGGGACTCCTGCACCACCTGCCTACTGCTACGCTGGCTAATGGTCACCCGTTCCCTTTCTGGCCGCTTAACCTGCTGTGTGACCAACTCACTGTACGTGCTATTCACGAGCTTCTCAGCATCGTGGATGCTCCAGTATGAATCCAACCGCAGCTCCAATTGTTCAATGCGGTCTGCCAGGAGCTGCAGCTGGACACACTTCCTGCAAATGTAGTCACCAGGGACACCGACAATATCCCTGATCTCCCACATGTTGCAGGATGAGCAAACCATGGGGCCGATCTCAAATGACATGGCTTGCCCCAAATTAAATCAACTCACTCACACTACAAAAACCTTAATCCTTTAAACTAACCTTTACTAAAAAGCACAGTACCCTTTGCTCACTGAACCCTTTAGCTCACTGAACCCTTTAGCTCACTTTACCTTTAGCTCACTTTACCTTTAGCTCACTTTACCTTTAACTCACTTTACCTTTAACTCACTTTACCTTTAACTCACTTTACCTTTAATGCAAACCAGGGGTTGCACCCAATCAGCTGCTTCCACCAATCAGCGGCTTCCACCAGAACACTTGTGTGGAATGTTACAGATTTGGGTAACTCCTCCTCTTGCTCCAACGTCTCCTGGGCCTCTGTTAAAACAAAGCCCCGCGCTCGATTTTTAAACTCACCACCCGGAGACTCCTCCTCTTGCTCCAACGTCTCCTGGGCCTCTGTTAAAACAAAGTCCCGCGCTAGATTTTTAAACTCACCACCCGGAGACTCCTCCTCTTGCTCCAACGTCTCCTGGGCCTCTGTTAAACCGAAGCCCCGCGCTCGATTTTTAAACTCACCACCCGGAGACTCCTCCTCTTGCTCCAACTTCTCCTGGGCCTCTCTTTACACTTCTTTACCGATCAGAAGAAAGCATTTGAATTCGCCCAGGACATTGAGAAATCAGCGGAGTGATGAACAACATCTCCACGGGGTCATCACTTTGCGGAGAACAAATGGAACTTTAAGTCGTTACACTTAAATGATAGTTGAGCAGATATCTTGCTATTAATTTACTATTAGTAGTAAATATTAATAATTATTACTAATGATTATTAATTATTACTAATAAGATATTTTTAGAGTTAGTTACAAATAAGAAATGTAATTAATACCTAATGCAGGTATTTCATTTTATTCTATTAAACATGTTTTTTTTTAAATAATTGACTAATATTGGACTAATATTTTTTAACTAATATTTTTGACTAATAAAAAAATTCCCATCACTGGATTAAAAATCCTTCAAACCTAATTCTCTCTTTTTTTCTCCCATTCCTTTTACAAATTGTTATTACTGAGATTTTTTTGTCTTTTAAAACATGTAACTAGTACTATTTTTTTTTAACAAGGCTACAGAAGTCCTTAGAATTTTAGCCACGCTAGTGTGGCTGTCACTAACTACACTTACCGTAGTTGTAGTTTTTCTATCTTCTTTGCACCCTACTAACTTTCTATCTACCTATTTTAGCTTTAATTATATAACTATTAGATTAAATTATAAGATTAGTTAAGGAGATATGTTTGAGATGAAGATCTATCAAATTTAAAATTCACCGATCCTGTGTTCGGGTGGAATACCAGATTCAAGGTGTTTAACCATTTGCTTCTTTACAGGCCACCCTATCCATAAGATGCAAGATGTTAATATGAAAATTGGGGGTGAAGGAATTACATTTTGTAGTTGGAATGTCAAGGGTATTAATGAACCAATCATGAGAGGTAAAGTATTAGCACATTTAAAATCACTCAAGCTGATATAATATTCCTTCAAGAAACTCATCTTAAAAACAAAGCACAACATAGACTGAAAACAAAATGGATTGCTAAAACATTTCATTCCTCATTCTCCCATAAGTCTAGAGTGGTTGCAATTTTAATCCGTAAGGGTGTACCTTTTAAACATGTGTCAACTATTGCAGATATTGATGTTAGATATATTATATTGGTGGGTGAATTATATTCAGAAAAGGTAATGGTCCAAATTTTGATAACCCACTATTATCAGACACTTTACTCAGCCAAAAAAACAGACTGTACTATGAGAATGGAAACATTCTTAAAGAAATGTAATCTTTCAGGATTAGATCTGAGAGAGAGAGAATTATTAGGTGCTAAAATTTCAATTAAAGATATTGAAGAGTCCATTAAATCCTTGAAAAATGGAAAGGCCGTGGTCTAAATTCTGAATTTTATAAAACATTTAATGATTTGATCTCCCCACGCCTACAGACATTATATAATTTTGCTTTCACACAGCAGGTACTGCCAGAAACTTTAAATTAATCAACAATAACACTTATACCAAAAACTGATAAAGATCTTGAGGACCCTGGCTCATATAGAACAATAGCTCTTTTTATATACCGATCAGAAGATATTAACAAAAATCTTAGCCTACAGGTTAAGTTTAGTAATTCATAAATGTATACATCCCGATCAAACAGGTTTTATCCCAAAACCCTATTCATTCTATAATTTGAGACGACTATTTAATATAATATACTCAAATAGAATAGCTAATGTAGATTTAGCAGTCATCTCGTTAGATGCTGAAAAAGCATTTGATCAGGTAGCATGGCCCTAATTCTTTTCTGTGATGGAACATTTTCAATTGGGTGAGATGTTTTGTACATGGGTTGAACTCCTATATACTAATCCATCAGCTAGAATATTGACAAACCAAATGTTATCACCCAAATTCAATCTATCTAGAGGTTGTGGACAAGGATGTCCACTATCGGCATTACTATTTGCCTTCGCTATTGAACCACTTGCAGAAAGTATCAGACCTCATCCAGAAATTTATGGGTACATTAAATCTAAAGATACAGTTAATAAAATGTATTTATATACATCACAAATTCAGAAACTAGTATTCCGAATTTATTAAATCTTATAACGCAATTTGGCTCAATCTCGGGATATAGAATGAATTGGAATAAAAGTGAAATTATGCCAGTAACGGAACCAAACCCATATATATTGCAATAATCTCCTTTTAAAATAGTCTACAAAAAGTTTAAATACCTTGGAATTTATGTGACTAAGAAATATGCGTCTTTATTTAAATCAAACTTTCCTCCCCTACTCAATAAACTACATAAGAATATTCAATATTGGAAAACACTCCCCATTTCAATGTTTGGTAGAATTAATGCCATAAAAATGATTTTCCTTCCACAATTACTGTACTTATTTCAATCAATCCCGATCTATCTTCCAAAATATTTTTTTTAAACTTGACTCTATTGTTACAAGTTTTATTTGGGACTATAAGAACCATAGAATAAGTAAAAAAACACCTGTGTAAATCTAAGATGAATGGAGGATTAGTTTTACCAAATTTTCTATTTTATTTTTGGACAGTTAATATCAAAAATATGAACTTCTGGTTGGAGGATATGGATCAACAACCAGACTGGTTAAAGATGGAAAAAGAAGACTGCCTACCTTTTGAAATTGGCGCGATTTTGTTAACACCAACAACATTTATTGAAAAAACATAGTGGAAACACGATAATACATAGTGGTATGTGAACCTGGAAATAATTTAAAAAGACTTTAAAATTGGATAATTTATCACTTCTTCTTCCTATCTTAAATAACCCCTCATTTAAACTGTCCATGTTAGCTAAAGGATTTGCAAAATGGAAAAACTATGGAATTACAAAAGTGGGACACCTTTATCGGAAGGGTATCCTTCTTTCATTCCAGGAGCTACAACAGAATTATGGACTACATCAAAATAATTTTTTTAGATACTTGCAACTTAGAGATTATATAAAATCACACGCACAAGTGTACAGAACTAAGGACCCAGAAATCCTTGATGAAGGTTGAATAAACATCCTAACACAGATAAATTAATATCCTACATTTATAATATCCTTAGATAATGAGGTCCCATCCACAGAACCACACAGACAAGCATGGGAAAATGAATCGACTCAATCCATAACGAAGGATATATGGGATGAAAGCTTACAACATATACATTACTGTCCGTTAAAGGCCAGACACTCTTTAATACAGTTTAAAGTATTAAATAGATTATATTACTCCAAAACAAAATTAAACAGAATTTTTCCAAATATCTCACCTATCTGTGATAAATGTCAATACCTAGAAGCCAACTTAATTCATACCTTGGTAAATTGCATAAAAATTAAAAAAAATTGGATGGATATTTTTAAAATGATTTCTGAAGTTGTTAATATTCAATTGGATCCTGGTCCAAAATTAATACTATTGGGAATATCAGAACAAAGTATGAAACTTTCAACAAATCAAATAAATTTTCTTGACAGTATAATTACTGGGAAATAATTAATACTAAGATTTTGGAAAAATCCAACAACCCCACAATTAAAATGTGGATTACAGAAATGTCTGTGACCTTACATTTGGAAAAAAAATAGATTTGTCTTAATTAACAAACCAGAATTATTTGTTAGAATATGGTCTCCATTTTTTGATTTTTTAAATTTACCAATTGAGGTAAATTGGTTCAACACAGAAGCTGGGCTGAAACCCGAGCTCAGGATTGGATGAATAACTACACCTTATAATCTACGGACCTATCTCCAAAACTGCTATTGGTAATTTTGTTTTGTTTTGTTTATTTCTTTTTTTTGTTTGTTTTTTTCATTATCCCTTCCTTTCTATTAGTTTATAGATCCTTCTTTTCAGTTATATCTCTTAAACAGTTATATAAAAAGAACAGAAGCTTCTATGAATGTAATTGATAAACAAACTGTGTTGCTTTTAAGTGTTTACGCTTCTAATAAAAATATATATTAAAAAAAAAATTAAAAAAAGGCAATAGGCCAACACGTTTCCTTCTTGTAGCTACATTTTGTATGGAGGTTGGTGGTCGGAAATGGCTATTTGTGGAGGGGAGGGGGGGGGGGGGAGCTCCCAACCACATTTTTTTAATGGGAAAGGAAAACTGTTCTTGAAAATGTAAACGTAAATAAGATGCACCATCTGCAAGGCATTTATGTGTTATATTTTAATTTCCAGATGCCATCAGGTCAGTAGTTTTGCTTTGTGGAGCACAATTTGAATGTAAATTGAATGTAAAAAAATATTTTCCTGTTTAACAAACTGGCAGCATGCATAAATAATGCATCAACAGGGAAATAACAGAAAGCCATTATTTGGAAATTTGTCACTTTCACATTAACAGTTTGCATGTATTTCCATTTCTGGTTGTAGTAATAGTTGGAGCAGTTCACAATAGTTTGGGATTTTTTTTAATGTTATTTATTTTCGGATCTGGACATCGCTAGGAAATCAGCATTTAGTACCCATTTCCAATTGTTCTTGAGAAGGTGGTGAGCCACCTTCTTGAACTGTTGCAGTCCTTCAGGTGAACATTCTACCACACTTCTGCTGGGCAGAGAGTTCCAGGATTTGAAAACAAGAATGACAAAGGACGAGTGATATATTTCCATATCATAATGGTGCATTACCTGGAATGGAACCTGTAGGTTGTGTTCCTTTGTACCTGCTGCACTAATACTTCTTGCTAATAGAAGTCATGGGTTTGGAGCAGCCCAGGCGAATAATTATGATAGATTTTATCAATGGTTTACTCTGCATTGGTGTTGGAAGGAATGAATGTTTGGGATGGTGGAGAGTGTCCTTGGCACTACACTCATGCAGGCAAAGGGTTTTGCGACTTACTGTATAAATGGTAGAAAGATCCTGAAGAATCAGGAAGTGATTCACTCACCACAGGATGCTCAACCTCTGCTCTTTTCACCACAATTTTTATGAAGCTGGTTCAGATGAGTTTCTGGTCAGGATGTTAGTGGTAGAGGACTTGCTGATTAAAGCCATTGACTGTCAAGGTCAAATGTTTGAACCTTTGTGGCATGAATGTTGCTTTATCCTTATTAGTCCCCGCTTGAATGTAGCCTGGGACTTGATTCTTGCTGGTGAAGAAGGTAATGTGGAATTGAACTTATACTTATAAAATTAAGACTGGGTTAGACCAGCAATTGAAGCAATGCACCACAACGTATTTGCAGGGAATTTTTGGTCATGCAGTATATTACAGGCATTGAGATCTGTAATATACTTCTTGCTGATATTATAGCCAGTTCATTGGCTATATTTAAGAGGGAGTTAGATGTGGCCCTTGTGGCTAAAGGGATCAGGGGGTATGGAGAGAAGGCCGGTACAGGATACTGAGTTGAATGATCAGCCATGATCATATTGAATGGCGTGCAAGCTCGAAGGGCCTACTCCTGCACCTATTTTCTATGTTTCTATGTCTATGTTTCTATGAAACTCTACCCTCAGACTATTATTTTTACTAATTACTTATTTTGTGCGAGAATATTTTAAAGTTTCCATTTGATAATTTCACTTAAACAATTGAGGCAATATTTTATTTGATAAAATTTAACTGTAAATTCCCCATACCTTGTTAATGTCCACACTATTTTGTTAACAACCACTAGAACTGATGATGAAGATTCAATTTTAATCAGAAGATAGACGCAAAAAGCTGGAGTACCTTATTCACTTTTCATTTTTAGAAAAGATTTTGAAAGGGCTCGCCCGTCTGTCTGCTTTACATATTACATATCATTAAGCACTGTTCTGTTCTGATGAGTCTCGGACCTGAAGCAGTAACTGTTTCTCTCTCCACATAAGGTAGACACAAAATGCGGGACAGGCAGCATCTCTGGAGAGAAGGAATGGGTGACGTTTTGGGTGCTGTCTGACTTACCGAGCAGGGTCTAATTTTACTTCGGAGTCACGTGAGTGACTACGTGAAGATGCCCCGCCAGGCGCATGCGCGTCAATACATCGACGCATGTCGCATTGAACGGAGCTGGAAAGCGCAGCTCCACCAGTGGTAAGTAGAAAACCTCGCAGGTAAGTTTTAAAAACTTCCAGCGGGACTTAAGCTCCGTAAGGCTGGCTTGTGAGTCAGCGGGAGGAGCAAGCATTGGCCACGCAGCATTGCGGTCCCATCTGGTTGCTATATGGTTACTGTATATGTTAAAAAAAAAGATACTTTAATATTCAGTACCAATGCATCATTGTCGCAGGTACTTTAAGTTAATTCGATGGGTCAGCTGAGGCAATTTAAAGAATTACCTAATGGGTTAACTTCAGCTCTCAGGCTGTTCACATAATTATTGAAACCAGCACTGGTGTTACTGAGGGCTCAGAATCACATTGTAATGTCTTATCTAGAGGATATGTTAATTGTAAATGCCACTCAGGAGACAGCTGAAGAACTGGTTTCAGCAACCATAAGCCTATTGAAAGGCTAGGGTTCTGTCCATCCAACAACATCTAAGTTACAGCCATCTCAAACAATTGATTATTTGGGGTTTGTCACTAATTCAGTTGATATGTCAGTAACTTGCTAACAGTTAAGGTTGGGGATATTACAAATGTTTGAAAGGTTTCTCGCTGAGAAACCTTATCCCTCCATCCGAGAAGTAGCTACGGGTATTGGTAAAATGGTAGCAGCATTCCTGCTGTTCAGTTTGGACCTCTGCATTATCAAAGTCTGCTAAGAGCCAGAGGACAAGCACTAAAAATAAAAAGTAAAAAGAAATTTAAAAATAAATAAATAAATAAATAAAATAAAATAAAAAGCATGCAGGTCATTTGATAGGTCCATGCAGTTACCAACTAAGGCTTTAGCTGAATTGCAATGGTGGATTCTCAATGTTGCACAAGCTACTAAAATATATTTTGGTTCAGCAACCTTCAGTGGTAGTACAAACTGATGGTAGTGCTCTTGGGTGGGGAGGTAAGGACAGCGCCACCAGTTGAGGTGGTGATGGACTGTCCAAGACGATTAATTCTCCTAACACATGTTATCAATTATTTGGAGTTATTGGGGGTGTTTTATGCATTGATAGCTTATTGTTCTACAATGAATGACTTACGTGTTCAATTACAAGTAGACAATACCACAGCTGTGGGAGAGACAATATTGTGGCAGACAACAGATCACGAAAGTTCAATAACAATACAGAATGGATGTTAAATCCAAAAGTTCAAAAAGTTTGTCAGTCGGTATGGGTACCAAATATTGATCTGTTTGCATCCAGATTAAATCTCTAATTGCCTAAATATGTCATAGGAGCCACACCCAGGAGCAGTAGCGGTGGATGCATTCTCGCTACATTGGGGAAGTATAATCTTCTATGTTTCCCCATTTTGCCTGATTAGGCAATGTCTCACCAAAATAGAGCAAGACACCGCCGCAGGTGTTTGGTGGTTCCAAACTGGTCTACACAGCCATTGTTCCCATTGGTGCTCAGATGATTCTGTCATTCATGACAATCCCCAGCTGCAGTAATTGTTGGTTCATCCAGTACAGGAGAAGTCATCCATTACATGATCGTATTAATTGTTGATCTGCAGGTTCTGATGGACTGTCGGATAGGACAATGGATGTTATAACTGCAGCTTGGAGAGATAGCACTAAGAAACAATATATGTCTCATATAAAGAAATGGGAAATCTTTTGTATACAGTCAGATATATTTTATCATAATGCAAACATATCGGATGTATTGGAGTTCCTTGCTATGTTGCACCTGAGATATAGTGCCATTAATAGTGCTCGGAGTACTTTGTCCTCCTACTTAGGACAAAATTCAGAACGACAATCTATCGGGTTCATCCGTTAATATCCCGATTTATGAGAGGAATTTTAATAAAATTCTACCAAACCCAGATATACAGAAATCTGGGATGTCAGTATAATTCTCACATTGCTTCGGCAGTGGGCTCCAATTACGTCACTGTCTTTTCAGAACTTAATATTTAAAGTGGTTATGCTCATGTCATTAGTATCAGCACAATGAGTACAAACATTACAAATGTTGCACTTAGATAGTATGCAGTTGTCTGTAGATAAAATTACTTTTTATGTCTATGATCTAAGCAAGCAAAGCAAGCCAGTGAAGGCTGGAACCAAGGTAATCTTTAAAGCATACCCTGTCAACCAAACATTAAAGTAACTAAGAGTCTCTGAGATTGTGAGACACCAATGCTCATTACCCACAAAATAATTAAAAACAAATAAATAAATAAATAAATAAATAAATAAAGTGACAGTACAAACTATTCTAGATGGTTAAAACAGGTTCTGTTAAATCTCAACTCCACAAGGGCGGCATCAATGTCTACGGCGAAGGCGCAGGACATGCTGCTCGACCAAATTCTAGAGACCGCAGGATGGTCTAAAGAAGTAACTTTCTAGATTTATGATAAATCTGTTGTCACAGTGCTAGGGTTTGCACATGCTATGTTGTGTTCTGTTCAATTTGTTTGCTTTGTTTCATATCATTGTTTCATATCATTTGTTGTAATTTTCCCCTGGGATAGAGGGGTTATTACTTTCCTTGTTATTATATTATTAACATAGTTATTGAATAATTTGAAGCAATGTTCAATATATTATTTATTCACTACTGTGTCAACTGAAGCAGTGTGCTGTATGCAGTGAATCAGCGGCATGAAAATCACAGAGCTTTAAAATCTTCACGTAGTCACTCACGTGACTCCGAAGTAAAATAGTAAGATTAAATGAGAACTTACCTGTTCGAAGTTTGATCTTTATTTTATGAGGAGTTACGATGAGGGATTACGTGCCCTCCGCTCCCGACCCCCATAATCTAAACGATCATCAGTTCTAGTCTTCAGTAAGCCTTACTATCTTACTTCGGCTATTGGTTTCTGTGTTTTTCATGCCGCTGCTTTGAATATGAAGCGCATGCGCCTGGCGGGGCTTCTTCACGTAATCCTTCATCGTAACTCCTCATAAAATAAAGTTCAACCTTCAAACTTGGTAAGTTCTCGTTTAATCTTAATATTTTATTTCAGAATTCCGACAGCTGCTGTTTTTTTGTGTCAATTATAATGCAGTTATAATGTGTCAATTAATATTACATTAATAAGTATTCCCATTTATATCAGAGCATTGGCAGATAGACGAATTGAATTATAAGAAAACCGTACTCAAATTAATAGGCAGTTGGGTTTATAGTATGGGATTTTCTGCATGCACAGGTCCAATACACAGGAGACACTAGAGATTGCAGATGCTGGAATCTTGAGTTAAAAAAAACAACAAACTGTTGGGCGAGCACAGCAAGACAAGCAGCCGCTGTGAAGGGAGATTTTCGGCTCCGGATTCTTTATCAGTCTGAGGAAGGGTCCAGACCGTGTGTCCGTTTCCTTCCACTAATGCTACAATAAACAATTCATCTAGCTTTCCAGTTACATGTTTTTACTATAATTTCCCATTGACGGATTGTTTCATGCCATTTCTTTCAATTTCTGTTAGGAAACGTGATCATGTTAACTTGATCTACAACACAGCATTTTTTTCATGCGTGGCGGCCTGAGCTTAAAGCGAACATTTATATGACCGACATAACCTCGAACTTTAATATAGCTGCGGTTTGATGTATTCGCGTGGATCATGTGTGTCGTTCACTTGGGTGTGTGCGAGGATTATTTCAAGAACGTTATTTCAAGATATACATAGCGACGTGAAACAGAAACAAAAATATTTAATACGTTGATGAGGTGGCCATTAACTTCCAAAGAGTGACACGTCGGTGACATTGCAGCATTTTATATAAAATAAGTATATTTAAAAAATATAATGACTGAATGGCTTTGCTTGGGCGAGATATCGACATGAAATGTCTCGTATCACCAACCCGTCAACAGGAAACTTGTCAAAGCTGAAAACTTATTTCAAAGGTTTAGTGCACATTTCCCGAGCCTTCCTCTGCCGAACGCCTTGAGGAGCGGGTTCAGAGGGTTCACTATCAAAGGAGAAAAGCGCAAAGGAAAAAAAAGGACAAACCAGAGTCAATTTGCATATTTTCTTGTGTCCTATCGAAACACGTTGACACAAGCTCTCGCGGCCAACGGTACTAGTATATTTGCTCCCGGTCATCGCTACGGTAGCAGCAACAATCCGCGTGGTTAACCTCATCTCTCTTGTTGACTTGTAGGTTGTCGTTATACTGCAAGCACAGCGAAACTCTCGTTGCTGCCGACTTGTGTTCGGTGAACGAACGTTGTGGTGGATGAACGAAGCACAGACCGCACTGCAGAGCGACCCGCACGGAATCCACACGCTTTATAAACTTCAGTTTCAATGAAGCCCTGCAGCCATTCGCGTTTTGGAATTCAAGTTCACGGATGGTTGGAAGGTGGTGATATCAAAGGGGAAGCACAGACATAATTGAGCAAGGACATAAAAGATGAGGACATAGGTAGTTTCTGTCGGAAGAATTTTTGCACTGTTCTTGTTTTGTATATATATATATATATATTTATTATTCTGAATAAAGTTTATTTTTGGAAAAAAAAGTCTCCCAAATCGGCCCAGGGCCGGGGGAGTTTGGTGCTTGGAAAAAGGGCACGAGGCGATGAATTGATTGCTGCTTTCTGCTGTTCTCTCCGTGAGTCCGCTTGGAAAAAAAATCGAACTCCACGCAGTTCGAAATATATATATATATGGATAAACTACTCTGACGGAGAGACAGCGCTGGAAAAAGAAACGCGACCATGTTACCATTGGTATTAATGTAGTTTATCACTACATCTACCCGAATCGACCCAAAGTAATTGCAGAGACACTAAATAAATATAAATAAATTAAAATACTACTGCACTGGCATCTAGTACAAACTCGGAATCATATTTTGTGGAACAGTTTAATCCAAGTGACGTTGAATAATCCAAACGAAAATCCCTGACTGGCCGTGAGCAGAATATGACAAGGTAGAAAAATGGATGTATTTTTAAAATATTGAAATGTAAATTAGCTGCACAAATAGTTAGAAATAGTTAAAATTATATAATCGGGAAGAATCTTGAGAACCCTGACCTCCAAGTTCAAAAACTTCTTCCCTGTAACTATCAGGCTCTTGAACACTGCACGACACTATCCACAACCTACTTCAGCAATTATTATTGCTACGGGCTTTGTTTTGATTGCACTGCCGACATTAGTTTTGCACTGTTATAGTCTGGCATTATTGATTATTAAATGATCGCAGGACTGGTTATATTTCTTTGTGTGTTTTATTACGTTAATAGGCCTGTAAAGCTGCAGCGAGTAAAAAAAAATCATTATTCTATTGCCGATATGTAGGACAATTAAACACTGACCTCTGAACAGATTTAAGGATGCGACTATTCTAGCTTTGCTTGTGCTAGAGACATCTCGACCCTTGTTAAAATTAATTCGATATTTCAAAATTTGTCTTTCTGGAAATTGATCAATAATTCGAATTAACATCGCGTTTAGCGAACTAGTTTAGCGAAATAGGTCATGATTGTTCCCCCCATTTCCTCCCCCTTTTTATGGACTGCTAATTCGCTTGAAATGTAATAAACACGATTGCGGATAGCTTTTATTTTTAAAAACAAAATCGATGGGCAAATAAGAACACATGTCTTGAAATACAATACAACTATTTGGTAGTGTGTTGTCTGCTTTGAACGATAACATTGCTCTGTGTAATATCAGAACTTCTTAGAAATCCGTACAAAAGCAACGGAGAGAATAGGACTGAGCATACAATCAAGGAATGAAAATGAAAGTCAGAATGGAAAATAAATCTCCACATAGCGGTGAAGCGAGTCACGAGTTTACTGAAATCTTATTTCAGTCGATCTGTTTGAGTGGCTTTCAATGCGTTCCGCAACCAGGAATACTGGACACGACCAGAGCCATTTTAACGATGCTTTTCGTATTTATTATCGCCTGCTTTTAATTTTAATGGGTGATTTTAATGTCTCCTTCAATGCTTCCACTCCTCTTCCGCCTATAACCTCTCAGTTGTATTCACATTTGCAATTTTATCTGATTGTATTTTTGAAAATGATTCAGTTCATGGGAACAGCCTTATTTTGACTGATAAAGGTCGTTCACATACTAGCTCATTATTTTACATTCGTTACCAAAAGCTGCTGCAGGATATCCTGACTGGAATTATTTTGGGGGAAAAGAAACGGTCATATCCGCAATTATGAACGTTTCTCCAAAGAGCTTTCAGAATGGAATTTATAGCTGTTTATTTCATTACTTCTGGATGGCAACGGAAAATAGTTACCAATGTGAATTATAGCAGTGATAATAAATCACTGCTGGATCTTGATTGCCGAATTAATTGTGCGTTACTGTATTTTAATATTCTGTCCAGATCCGTTAAATTAACATACCTGACACAGAGAAAATAAATGTAAATGGTAGCAAAGTATTGTAACAGACGTGAAAAAAATGCTGCACACGGCAGGTGTGGCTGCTACTGTGGAGAGACACGGAGTTATGTTTTAGCTCCAGGATTTCTCTGAAGCTAGAAAAAAGAGAAGGCAAGGTAGTTTTAAGTTGCAGAGAGGGTGGAGGTGGTTCGGATAGGACATAGAGAATAAGTCTGATGTTGATGAATAACCTGGTTTGTGGATCAATGAGGTAAATACACAGCTTTATCTATTTTATAAACTTTTATCAGGTTGCCACTCAGCCTCTGACGTTCCAAAATAATCCAAGTTTGCCTAAACTCTTCTTACAGCTAATGCACCAATCCAGGCAACATCCTGGAAATTCTCTTCTGTACCCTTTCCAAAGCCTCCATACCCTTTCCATAGTGGGGGAGGACATTTACTGCCTTTACTTGGTTGGTTCAGAGGGTGACTTCCAATCTACAGCAATATGAATGACTCTTAAGTGCCCTCTGGACAAGAATATCAAGCCATTCCATTCAGGGGCTATTGGGGTAATAACAGTGATCTGGCCAAATGTACCCACATTCTATGAATAATACAATGTAAAATCCTCTAAATCCCATGCTCTTTGGCTATTGAATCATAAAGGCAATACAGCACAGACTGAAGCCATTCAGTCCATTGAGTCTGCATTGGTGGTGCAGCGGTAGAGTTGCCGCCTTACAGTGAATGCAGCGCCGGACACCCGGGTTCGATCCTGACTACGGGTGCTGTCTGTACAGAGTTGTACGTTCTCCCCGTGGCCTGCGTGGATTTTCTCCGAGATCTTTGGTTTCCTCCCATATTCCAAAGACATACAGGTATGTAGGCTAAGTGGCTTGGTAAATATAAAAATTGTCCCTAGTGGGTATAGGATATTGTTGATGTGCGGGGATTGCTGGTCAGCACGGACCCGGTGGTCCGAAAGGACCTGTTTCCAAAGGGTCTGTTTCTATGTGATACAGCTCTATATTATAACTCTGTGACTCTAATGTTGCAAAGAAGAAAATGATCACACTGGACAAGCGGCATTTAGTCTGAAATGTGTGACTGATTGAACAACATGGAAACTGGAACATGTAGATGTAAAAGGTCTTTATACAGCACAACGAGCAGGCGTTCGTGAAGAATCGCTCTCTCGGAGAATCTCTGGAAAATCTCATCCCAAAAGTACATTGAGACATTTTTCCCTTTAAGCATAAGAATAACAGCAGGTGTTTAAGTATAGTTTCACTGGTTGTAGAATTACTTCAACATTTTGGGTGTGGACAAGTATCTTTGTATAAATACGTATTTATAACCGTTCAACTGACAAGACATCTTTAAATATTCAACCAGCCATGGATGTTTCAAGAGTTCTGAGCACAAATCCATAGAATACAGATACTCAAAATGTAGTTCTTTCAACAGTATTGAGGGATAACTCACCAGATACATAGATAAGCAGAATATTGATTGACAACAAATATTTCATTAAATATCCTTTAAGTGGCAGGAATATGTCGTTAACTGTGCATTAAGTGACAGGAAGGCCGCTTAATTCATCCCGGATCTCATTACAGGACAATTAACATAAACTGTCACCTATTCTTTGCCCTATGTAATATACATTGTGTAAAGCCAGAATGTCCCATGCACAAGGGCTAGTTTCATTGCCCTTAAAGAATTGATGGGCGTTGCATATGAACAGTGCTTCTTGTTTGCATTAATGGCTGTTATTAATATAATTCCGAATGGGTGACCAATGTCCAGCAACCTCAATCTAGCTTTCTGTATGTTCATCCTTCACAATAGGTAAAGGTGAACAAATAGAAAGTATTACAACACAAGCTTGCTTTAATATCTTTAAAATTAGATCTTGGCATATAATATTTATGGATTGTAATTTAAGCCACAGCAAATGTGGATGTAGTTCCATGGAAAACAGATTTTCTATCTTTCACAATTAACATTAAACAATGACTTTTCTGCCGGCCTTGAGTGAGCGTTAAAGTCTCTGCAGCTCTATATCCACACTGAGGAAGATTCTTCATTCTGGTGTGTGGGTCAATATCTGATCCGAAAAATATATTAATAAAACATATTATCCAGCAGTTTCACCCAATGGGATTTTCATCATCATCATCATCGTCATCGCTGTATACATCAACAGGCACGGTGCCTTACAATGCTATGTACGACAGTGATCACAACATTTACTGAAGTGTGGATGGTCGTTGGCTCGCTATTGACATGTCTTGTTTTTGGTCCTGCTGGAGGGCCACAGTCCCCTCCTCACCTGGCAAACCAAACCAGGTGGGGGAGATGGTTTAGTCGCCAACTATCCAACCATGGAGCAGGTAGCACGGGATTACATGGTCCCCTTGGTGGGATCTCCCCCTGACCTGACCTGAAATGGGATGTTGCTACACATAAATTGGCCACAGCTTTTCCTACGGAACAGCATTATTTAATCCTTAGTAAATTATACATTTTATTAATATAGTTAATCCCTGTCATGTGGCTTTGGCAGGCACTTTCTAAATGGATGTCTGGCTTTCATTACAGACAATGGCCAAACGTATTGGAAAATGTAGACAATACCATTCCAAACTGCTGGCGTTTACCAACTGCCTGTGCCACAAGCTTGCTTGAAGAAGGGAGATCCAAACCTGATGGCCTAGTTCTCTCAGTGATTTTCCAGCTATGCTTTACTGCATGGAGTCCATCAACAGAGCATTGCCTTTCGAAATGCCCCAGCACTTATGCTGAGGATATGTGAGAAAGAATATTTACAGGGAAGAAGCCAAGACTAAAGAAAGGTAATTATGAATGTTTGCTTTAATGCTTCCAATTGTTTCTCGGCAAAATACCTTAGTGCTCAGGGAAATAATGTTTGTTCAAAGAAAAATACTACAGTGCCCTGCATCATGTTTGGGACAAAGACCCATCATTTATTTATTTGTCTATACTCCACAATTTGAGATTTGTAATAGAAAAAAAAATCACATGTGGTTAAAGTGCATATTGTCATATTTTATTTAAGGCCATTTTTACACATTTTGGTTTCACCATGTTGAAATTACAGCTGCGTTTATACATAGCCCCCCTATTTCAGGGCACCATAATGTGTTGGGGACACATGGCTTCACAGGTATTTATAAGTGCTCAGGTGCATTTAATTGCCTCCTTAATGCAGGAATAGAGAGCTCTCAACACCTATCTTTTCTCCAGTCTTTCCGTCACTTTGGAAACTTTTATTGCTGTTTATCAACATGAGGACCAAAGTTGTGCCAATGAAAGTCAAAGAAGCCATTATGAGACTGAGAAACAAGAATAAAACTGTTAGAGACATCAGCCAAATCTTAGGCTTACCAAAATTAACTGTTTGGAACATCATTAAGAAGAAAGAGAGCACTGGTGAGCTTATTAATTGCAAAGGGACTGGCCGGCCATGGAAGACCTCCACACCTGATGACAGAAGAATTCTCTCTATAATTAAAAAAATCCGAAAACACCTGTCCGACAGATCAGAAACACTCTTCAGGAGTCAGGTGTGGATTTGTCAATGACCACTGTCCGCAGAAGACTTTATAAAGAAAGACTGGATAGACTTGGCTTGTACTCGCTGGAATTTAGAAGATTGAGGGGTGATCTCATAGAGACTTACAAAATTCTTAAGGGGTTGGACACGCTAGATGCAGGAAGATTGTTCCCGATGTTGGGGAAGTCCAGGACAAGGGGTCACAGTTTAAGGATAAGGGGGAAGTCTTTTAGGACCGAGATGAGAAAATCGTTTTTCAGAGTGGTGAATCTGTGGAATTCTCCGCCACAGAAGGTAGTTGAGGCCAGTTCGTTGGCCATATTTAAGAGGGAGTTGGATGTGGCCCTTGTGGCTGAAGGGATCAGGGGATATGGAGAGAAGGCAGGTACAGGATACTGAGTTGGATGATCAGCCATGATCATATTGAATGGCAGTGCAGGCTCGAAGGGCCGAATGGCCTGCTCCTGCACCTAATTTCTATGTTTCTAAGTTTCATGAACAGAAATATAGAGGCTACACTGCAAGATGCAAACCACTGGTTAGCCGCAAAACTAGGATGATCAGGTTACAGTTTGCCAAGAAGTACTTAAAAGAGCAACCACAGTTCTGGAAAAAGGTCTTGTGGACAGATGAGATGAAGATTAATTTATATCAGAGTGATGGCAACAGCAAAGGATGGAGGAGATAAAGAACTAACCACGATCCAAAGCATACCACCTCATCTGTGAAACACAGTGGTGGGAATGTTATGGCCTGGGCATGTAGGCGGCTGAAGGCATTGGCTCACTTCTCTTCATTGATGATACAACAGTTGTTGATAGTAGCATAATGAATTCTGAAGTGTATAGACACATCCTATCTGCTCAAGTTCAAACAAATGCCTCAAAACACATTAGCCGGCGGTTCATTCTACAGCAAGACAATGATCCCAAACGTTCTGCTAAAGCAACAAAGGAGTTTTTCACAGCTAAAAAATGGTAAATTCTTGAGTGGCCAAGTCAATCACCCAATCTGAACCCAATTGGGCATGCCTTTTATATGCTGAAGGGAAACCTGAAGGGTACTAGGCCCCAAAACAAGCATAAGCTAAAGATGGCTGCAATACAGGCATGGCAGAGCATCATCAGAGAAGACACCCAGCAACTGGTGATGCCCATGAATCGCGGACTTCAAGCAGTCATTGCATGCAAAGCATATGCAACAAAATACTAAACATGACTATTTTCATTTACATGACATAGCTGTGCCCCAAACATTATGGTGCCCGAAATGAGGGGACTATGTATAAACACTGCTGTAATTTCTACATGGTGAAGCCAACGTGTATAAAAATGGCTTTTATTAAAATCTGATAATGTGCACTTTAACCACATGTGATTTTTTTCTATTACAAATCTCAAATTGTGGATTACACAAGCAAATAAATAAATAATGGGTCTTTGTCCCAAACATTATGGAGGGCACTGTATAATGTTAAAATTTGTACCTAAATTCAAAAAGCATTGGAAACAAAATTTGCAGTTGATAGAAACATATGGACATAGACCTAAAATCTGCATATCTATTGTTGCATAATGACTAAAACCATTAGTACTATGAACCATGATCATGAAACCATGAAGCATGAAAATATTCTGGCATACTTGAAGATTATAATGGAAGGATAGAATGTAAAAAGGGAGGGTGGGGAAGGGTGTTCGCGTGGTGTGACATAAGGGCAGAAGTGAAGAATGACTCCATTCAGGAGAACAGAAAATTGGATGTGGATAGAGATAATAGGGAACAAAAAACATCGGTTGTTGGACCCCAGAAAACAGAAACACAATTGGAGAATGAACAACTTATGAAATACAAGAAGCTTGAAGTCTGGTAAAATAAATTAATAAACTTAGGATGAGGCATGAATTCATAAAATGCATATGGCGGCATTTTCTGGAACAATGCGTCTGGAACCAACAATGGAATTACGTTTCTTAGACGTAGAGTCACATAACACCAAAACATACTCTTCAGCCTTCTAGGTCTGCACCTGTCAAGCATCCATTTATACCAATCCCATTTTACTCACTCCACACTCCCATCATCTCCTCCCAGATTCTACCCTTCACCTTGCCAGTGGTAAGCTTCAGGAGGAACTCATTGGGTCAGGCAGCAACTGTGAAGGGAAATGGACAGGTGATGTTTTGGATCACGACCCTTCTTCAGACTCTGCATCTACAGTCTACTGGCCAGTGGGTGGATATGTAAGTTCCTTACGGAATAGCACTGGAGGTCAGGATTGAAACTGGGTCACTGGCCCTGTGAAGCAGTAGCTCCACCAGCTGCACCACTTTGCCGCCTAATATTCTCTTCTCTTAGAACCCTTTATACAATGAGACAAGATTAATTAATAATCTCAAGGTAAACATTCCCCTGAGACCAAATGATCAAAAGAATAATAGAAATTTGTAGGCAATTCACCAGAGACACATTTCGGTCAGAAATTAGTCTCCACATTAAATAAAGACAATTATACAGGAATGAAGTGTACAGCTACTAGATGAAATTGTTTGCTGTGGAAAAGCAATAATAACAATTTTAAAATATATTTTAAAGGTCTCCTCTGATGTACATTCCACTGGGAAATAAAAAGTCCATCATAAAAGTGACTAACTAAAGGAATGGCAAAAAAGACAGAGAAGATAGATTAGAAAATAGATAGAAATCCAGGAAAACATTTTAAGAACCTCTATAGTGATGAATATACCTGGGTACCAAACATATTTCTTGATTCAAAGACTACAGCATGGTAGTTAGAACAGAAAATAGATAAAAGATAAATAAATTATACATAATAAATATAATAGAAATGGAAATAACTCAAGGGTTCATGATATCTGTAATTAACAATAATTAGTGATGATTAACATCATTAAAGAAAAATAAATGACAGGAACAAAAATAATGCACATCCCCTGGCGCCTGCATTGTGGTCTTTGCAGAAGAGTAGATGTGTTAGTGATGATAGTTTTAAATTATGGACTATTTCCATCCTCTGTAACACCACTATTGGAGAAACAAAGCTGTGAACTTTAGACCAACTAGCCTTACACCTGTTATTGGCAAAATGCTGGAATCCATCATTATGGACATGATGAATGGGCAATGAGAAAACCATACTATTAGACAGTCACCATGGTTTTATGAAAGGAAAACTGGTTTGAAATATCCAGTATAAACTATAGTAAAACTATAGTTAGCTAGAGTAAAACTAAGCTCTAACTATAGTAAAACTTTGATCATCCATGGGATTCCAGATTGCTGGATTTTTTTTACTATTGTATGTTATTCTTCAGCACATTTTTATACATTTTTTTAAAGATGTCGACTATTTCCTAATGAACCAGGTAAATTTAAAGCCAATTCAGGAACTGGGGTTGGGGAAAGGTAATGTGGGGACTGAAACCCCGGCTTCAGGACACGGAATGCAAGAGCTGGGTTCTTGACAAAGGGGAGCGAACGTGGGGACTAGATTAGGGGAATAAATCGATATAGTATGTTTGAATTTTCAAAGAGCATTTGATACGATACCACCCAAAAGCATGTAACTTACCAATAAGGTGTTATTACAATGGAGGTAACATGGAAAGAGGATTGGTTTATGTATGGAAAATTGAGACCAAATAAACACGTCATTTTCAGGTTGGCAGAATAAGACCAGTTGCCACAGGGGTCAGTTTAGAAACTTATTCAGCTTTAGCTATTAAAACCTATGTACTTGGATGTACACAGTGGATAATTCAAATTTGCTGACTGGGAAAGCGAGTTATGAGGAGGACCCAAAAAATCTGCAAAGGGATTAAATAAAAACAGAAATATCTGGAAACCCTCAGCAGGTCAAGCAGCATTTGGAGAAGGAGAAATAAAGTTGCAAGAGTGTTTGTGAACAAAAAGAACAAAGCTTTGTTAAGATTATATGAAGTGTAGGTGAACCCTTATTTAGAGAACTGTTTACAGTTTTAGTTTCCATATGTTACGGAATATTGTCCAAGAACTTAATTGTATAATGCATTTTTATTTTAGCACAATATGGATGATTTTTTTTAAATGGAACCCAATTGCCATGGTTTATGGGTTGAATTATGCTAGGGAGAATTTGACTAGGCACTTCGGGTTGCGAACTGCATTTTTACACTTTATTTAGAAGTTGCGGAGTTTGTGCCTCCTCGGGCTGGCAAATGGTCCTGACAGTGGCAAGTCCCAGCCGTCAACTGATGGTTCTAAGTGGCTCTTTCCTCTCAGGATGAGTATATGCCTGGTCAGACCTAAAGTGATGAAAAATGTATGTAATCAGTGGAGGAATTGATAGGATATTCAGTCACTGAGAATATTAATGTGTGAGATTATTGAGTTTATCCACACGAAGATTATTTGGGCCAAGAGGATCACCAAATTTACCTTCTTTCGGAAATACTTGACAATCATGATCAAAGCTTTACTCTTTGGTTCAATTATCCTGTGAGCTCAGACAAACTGTCAATGAAAGAGACTCAACTGGCCAGGCAGCATCTTTGGAGAACATTGGTAGGTGATGTTTTGGGTCGAGACCCTTCTTCAGATTAATTGTAGTGGGGGCGGGGGGGAGGGGCTGCAAGAAGCTGGAGGAGAGGTGGGGGTGGGACAAAGTCTTATCAGGCTTGAATGCTGAAAATGACATATAACGGGTCCGTTCTCTCTGCTCATAATCATATGAATTGACGTGCAGAAATGTGTGATTTTTTTGGATGTTTATTTCGGGACATTATCCCCTTTTCTCACCCTATCACATGCTGCTGTATACACCCGGAGGGGCAGTACACCGGATTGTACAGGGCGCCAAGATGTGGCTTCACTGAGATTTCAGATACATCCCGATGTGGAATGCACAAGGTTTGGAGATAAACTCAGATGTCCAGCGTATTTGGGTGCGGTGTGCAAACTAAGGTGGAGTACACTGGAATGTGTAATACATCGCAGACTGATGCTTGAAATGGGCAAATTATTTATGAAGAAAGGTTGGCTAAGTCTTATGAAGAAAGGTTGGCTAAGTTATACTTGTAACTGCTAGAACAGAATATTGAGAGGTGTCTTGACTGCAACATATAAAAGCTTGAGCAGTCTTGATAAGTATTTGGGGGGAGGCAATCTCTTCTTGTGGAAGAATCTAAAACTTGAGGTCACTTAAAAATCAGCTGTTGCCCTTTTAAAAAGGGCTATGTGGTAGCAGAATTCTTCAATATTTTTAAGACAAACATAGATGGATTCTTATTAAACAAGATGGTAAATGTTTACTGGGGGATAGGTGGAAATGTGAGTTGTGGTTATAGGCAGATTAACTATATTATTAAATAAGAGAACAAGCACAAGTGGCTAACTCCTGCTCTGAATCCACATGACTAATTGGCCCTCTTCCATAAGACCATGAAGCCGTAACACATAGGAGCAGAATTAGGCCGATCAGCCCATCGAGTCTACACCGACATTCAATCATGGCTAATCTATTTTTCCCTGTCAACCCTATTCTGCTGCCTTCTCCCTGTATCCTTTGATGCCCTTCCTAATCAAGGACCTATCAACCTTTGCCTTCAAAATACCCATTATCTTCGCCTCTACAACAGTCTGTGACAATGAATTCCATAGATTCACCACCATCATTTGGCACGATGCTGACTTTTGTTTTCACTCTCTGGTACATCGTAAACCTTGTCTGGCCTGAGAAGAGATTTCCTCTTAGTTTTCTAATGCTGCATGAGGCTGCCATGACTATTTACCTTCTGATCTGGCTTGAGGCTAGTTTCCATCACTGGGCAATACCTATATATTAATCATTGTTTTTTTTAATGATCTGGGCATCACCAGCTGAGCCAGCAGTTCTTACCCATTCCCGATTGTCCTGGGGAAGATTATGGTGAGCCACCTTCTTGAACCATGCAGTCCTTCCAGTGAAGGGCCTTCCAAAATGCTCTAGGATAGGCTTTAGATCCAAAGATGATGGTGGACCAGTGAAATCTTTCCAGGCCAAAATGGCATATGACTTGACCCATGTAATATTTGTTTGTGGCCTTCGTGATGGTGGAAGTCATGGGTTTGGGAGAGGCTGTTGTAGTAGCCTTGGTAAGTAATTGTGGTGCATTTTATAGAAAGTACACACTGCATCCACTGTGGTCTGGTAGTGGACCAAGGAATGTTAAGACTGGTTGATTTGGTGCCAATCATGCAGACTGCTTTATCCTAGATGGTTTCAAGCTTTTCAAGAGTTCTTGTTCTATTCCTCTGGGCAAATGATCCATCATGCCCCTGTCTTGTGGTGTGTAGAGAGTGGAAAGGCCGTGAGTATCAATGTGAGTAATTCATTGAGGGATACCCAGCCTTTCACTTGCTCTCAGATTGCAGGTCTTTGGTTCTAGGATCTAACCGATTCTCATAGCCTTTGCTATGTCCAGTGCTCTTAGTCGACTTTTATAATCACACGGATTTATTGATTTGGCTGAAAACTGGTTTGTCTGTTGGTGAGGATGCTGAGAAGAAACTGAGATGATTAGTTTATTTGTCACCTCTGACTGAATATGACCGCAAATGCTTCAATCTTATCTTTAGCACTCCCATACTGTGTTGCACCATTGCTGAAGCCTCCTTCCATTCACTGTTTAATTGTCTGCCTACACTCATAACAAAATATTATGATACTGCAGCGCTTCGATCTAATTCATTGGTTCTGAAATCTGGTGGGTCTGTCAAGCCAGAGATTGTGAAAGGGAGTCTGTTGCGTTGTCTGTAAGATATGTGTACTTGTGCCTCTGTCAGGTTGTTGCTTGGCCAGTCTGTGACACCTTTTCACCACTAACCACTGTATTCTTAGGGGTAAGCCAGTCTAAGACCCCCAATTTAGACATCAGTCTCCAGATGTTTGTCTGGACGACTTTGCAAGATTGAGTGGAATGTCCACTTTCACTGCCTGGGTTGATGTCAGGTAGTTCACACAGTTTTATTCTTAATTTTGAACATATTTCCAAGTTTGCCAGTAATGCACAAAGCTAGGGTGGATTATGTGTCATAGTGCGATAGAATCATACAGCACGGAAACAGGCCTTTCGGCCCAACTTGCCCATTCGGACCAAGATGCCCATTTCGATTAGTCCCACCTGCGCATGTTTGGCCTATATCCCTCTAAACCTGTCCTATTTTACTTCGGAGTCACATGAGTGACTATGTGAAGAAGCCCACCAACCTGCATGCGCGTCAATTACGTCCAACGCATGGCGCACGACTGGCTGGCAGGTGCGTCGCTCCTCCAGCGGTTAAGTTTCAAACCCTGCAGGTAAGTTTTTGAACTTATTCTCAGGTGTATTTTTTGGTTGCAGGAATCTCTTTTACAGAGTTCCTGCTGGATATGAAAATCCGGGGCAAAATCCAGACGGGCCGCGAGGAAAACCGGCTACGGAGACCGCGGAAGTGCGGGTAGCCGAGGCTGTTGGGTTCGCTACCCGAGTCGCTGACAGTGCGGTCAGCGACTTCAGACTTCAGCATTCCCAAAAGAGTGTGCAGCCTAACGGAGTCTGAGAGGCCTGGACTGGGATGAGTCAGGCCAGGAGGGTTCCCCTCCGACAAACGTGGATACGTCCTCGGGCGTTTAACCCAGATGGAGCATGGATAGCATCCTCTGGCGCTCATCCCACAAAGGTGATGCTCCATCATGATATGGTCTGTGAATCAGGGCCATATCAGCGCAGGTATCCTCGGGGGCCTGCGGCAGCGCCTTTTTCAGGGCTGTTTACAAATCTCCCTCTCTGTGGAGGGGAGTGCCAGTTGTCAGTGGATGACTGACTCCAAACTCGGAAGTATGTGAGTTCAGAGTACATACCAGGATGCACGAGGTGCGTGAAGCAGAATTGCCTGCTATGGCATCAAAGTTGCGATACCCTCACAAATAGGGGAGCCGCTGGGTGAGGAATTAGCTACGAGCATTAATTACCTCGCATCGCACCAGCTCCAGGAACAGGTAATGGTGGAAACATCTATGAAGTACCTCACACCTGCTAATTGTGCTTCACTAAACGTGCCGGCTGTGAACAGCTCCATCTGGGGTTACATCGGAGGGGGCATCAAAGCCCAGGAGATGAGGCTCCAGAGAATCCTGAAGTTGCTGGCTTCTGGCATCACGGCCTACTCCAGGTCTGTGGATGGGGGTCCCTTGTCTGATGTGCAACAGGATGCCCTGGCATTAATGTGCAACGCACATTTTGAAATTAACTGTTTTCGTAAAAATGCCATCTGACCTGCCCTGAACCCCACGTTTTCGGGACTGTGCAGGGCCAGCAATGAACAGCCGCCAAATTTTTTGTTCAGAGAAGATCTGCCGAAGCAGGTCAAGGATCTGGATGAAGAAGCGCAAGCTGTCGGGCTGATGAAGGCTCCATCAACAAGCAAAGCTTCATAATTCCGGCGGCAGCACCCCTACGCTTCCATCAGCAGCAAGCGGTTCGCTGAAGCTGGTGGCAGCTCAAAGGCCGAACACTCTGGGCAAGTCTTTTTTAGGCCAAGGCCCAGGCCGGCCCTCGTCGAAGATGCGCAGTTCGCGCACTCCATCAGCCCTACCCCCCAAACTTCGGGGGCGGAAATAGAAACCATACATCCACCAGTAACCATGGCGGTAGGTGGGTCTGGTTCTTTCCGGTACATAGGGTGTGTGGATCAGTTATAAGTTGGTGGGAGATTACACTTGTTTTGAATGAATGGCGTTGGATAACATCAGATCCGTTTATACTGCACAGTATACAAGGGTTCCAAATCGAATTCCTTCCCAATTCGTTTTCCACCCACACAGAATACACCAAACCGAACATTTGTTCATTTACAACAGGAAGGTTTGGATGTACAAGCTGAAATTCAATACACAAAAGAGGTAATTGAGAAGTCGAGTCATGAACCTCACCAATTTGTTCTAATATATTTACAAGATAAAAGAAGGATAGAGGATGCCGAATCATCCTTGATTTGACTCGACTTAACTATATTTTTTGATTGAGTTATAGTGGGATTGAGTTATAGTGCCATAAATGGTGCCAGAAGTGCCTTGTCATCATACTTGTTGATGGGATCGGGACACCACTCTGTCGGGTCTCCCCCACTGATATCCAGGTTTATGAAGGGTATCTTCAACTCAAATCCCCCCAGGCCCATTACAGAGACATGGTTGTGAGAGGGACAGAACCAACAGTGCAACATTCCAACACCTTATGCCAAAGTACTAAATTGGGGGAATGAAAATTACAACATTCTTGTGCTGTACTGATCTGTGTTCTGTTTACATGATCTGCAGTTTTTGATTTTTGCTTTAACTTTAAATATCCCATTTTCAAAGAGATTTCTAATCTAATCCTGGTACATCAGTCCTGGTACTCCGTCCCACCTCAATGAGCTCCGCGTCCGCCACGACGTGGAGCCCTTCTTCCATCGCCTCCGCATCCAAGCGTTTTTCCATGGGAATGAGTCCTCACCCCCCAGTGATGACCCCCTTCTCCCATCTCTAACGGACCACCTCCTCTTGGACTCCCCCTCATGGCCATCTACCTGCTTTAGACCTTTTTATTTTAAACTGTTGGCGGGACATCAACCGCCTCAACTCTACTCCTCTTTCTCACTCTAACCTCTTCCCCCCCCCCCCCCGAACGTACAGCCCTCCATTCACTCTGCAACAACCCAGACTGGGTGATCAAACCTGCCGACAAGGGAGGTGCCATGGTAGTCTGGCTTGCTGATCTCTACCGGTCTGAGGCCAGGCGCCAACTCTCAGACACCTCCTCCTACTTATCCTTGGATCATGACCCCACAGACGAGCACCAGGGCATTATCTCAAACACCATCACTGGCTTCATCTCTTCCGGCTCCCTGCCCTCCCAAGCCTCCAACCTCATCGTTCCCCAGCCCCGCACGGCCCAATTTTACCTTCTCCCCAAAATCCACAAACCTGATTGTCCTGGCATTGTTTCTGCTTGTACTTGTCCCACCAAAATTATTTCCACATACCTCAACTCCATCCTATCCCCCCTGGTCAAATCCCTCCCTACCTATGTCCAAGACACCTCACACGCTCTTCGTCTCCTCCATGACTTCCGTTTTCCAGGCCCCCATTCCACCATGGATGTCCATTCACTCTACACCTCCATCCCTCACCAGGAGCGTCTTAAAGCCCTCTGTTTCTTCCTCGACCGGAGAAGCAACCAATCCCCGTCTACCGATACTCTCCTCGCCTAGCGGAGCTGGTCCTTACCCTCAACAACTTTTCTTTTGACTCCTCCCATTTCCTCCAAATCCAAAGCGTAGCTATGGGCACGAGCATGGGCCCTAGCTATGCCTGCCTCTTTGTAGGGTACGTCGAACAATCCTTGTTCGAGGAGTACCGTGGCTCTATCCCCGAACTCTACCTCCACTACATTGACAACTGCATTGGTGCTACCTCCTGCACCCATGCAGAACTCAATGACTTCATCCATTTCACCACTAACTTCCATCCGGCACTCAAATTCACCTGGATCATTTCCAACATCCCCCTACCGTTTCTATACCTCACTATCGCCATCACAGGTAACAGACTACTGACCGACATCTACTACAAACCCACTGACTCCCATGGCTATCTGGACAACACATCTTCCCACCCTGCTTCTTGTAAGGACTTTATCCCTACTCCCAATTCCTCCGTCTATTCCGCATCTGCACCCAGGATGAGGTGTTCCAAACAAGGGCATTGGAGATGACCTCATTCTTTAGGGAATGGGGGTTCCCCTCCTCCACTACAGATGATGCTCTCACCTGGGTCACTTCTATATCCCGTAGTTCCGCTCTCACTCTCCATCCCCCCACTCGTAACAAGTTCCCCTTGTCCTCACCTTCCACCCTACCAGCCGTCACATACAACAAATAATTCTCCGACATTTTTGCCACCTCCAATGGGATCGCACCACTGGCCACATCTTCCCATCTCTTCCCCTTTCAGCTTTCTGCAGAGACCTCTCCCTCCTTAACTCCCTAGTCAATTTGTCCCTTCCCACCCAGTACCACCCCCTCCCCTGGTACGTTCCCTGGCAACTGCAGGAAATGCTGCACTTGTCGCTTTATCTCCCCCCTCGACTTCATCCAAGGACCTAAGCAGTCTTTCCAGGTGAGGCAGAGGTTCATCTGTACCTCCTCCAACCTCATCTATTGCATCCGCTGCTCTAGGTGTCAACTGCTCTACATCGGTGAGACCAAGTGCAGGCTTGTCGATCACTTCGCCCAACACCTCCGCACAGTTCGCATTAACCAACCTGATCTCCCGGTGGCTCAGCACCAACTCCCCCTCCCATTCCAAATCTGAGCTTTCCGTCCTGGTCTCCTCCATCACCAGAGTGAGTCCCACCGCAAATTGGAGGAGCAGCACCTCATATTTCGCTTGGATAGTTTACACCCCAGCGGTATGAAAATTGACTTCTCCAATTTCAGGTAGTCCTTGCTTTCTCCCTCCTTCCCCTCCCCTTCCCAGCACTCCCACAGCCCACTCTCTCCGCCTCTTCCTTTTTTCTTTCCGCCCCCCCCCCTCCCACCCCCACATCAGTCTGAAGAAAGGTGTGGACCCGAAACGTCACCTATTCCTTCGCTCCATAGATGTTGCCTCACCTGCTGAGTTTCTCCAGCATTTTTGTCTACCTTCGATTTGTCCAGCATCTGCAGTTCTTTCTTAAACAACTGGTACACCAATTGATGAAAGTGAGTGTTGAGTTGCAACAAGTAGCTAGAAAGCCAGATGGTACATTAGATTTAAGTACAGGAGTAAGGGCGTCCTGCTGTTAATTACAGAGGACCTTGATGAGACCCCATGTGGAGTTTTGTGGGGACAAGAATGTTCTTGTCCTGGAGGTGGTGTAGTCAAAATTTACTGGATTGATTCCTGGGAAGGTAGAAACAGCATATGAGGTTGAGATTGAATCGGTTAGGCCTGTATTCACTGGCGGAGGGAAAATGAGAATCTCATTAAGACCTTTACAGTTTACACAATAGAGAGATTAGACATGCTTGGATATTTCTAATGGCTGCAGAGTGTGGAACCAGGGGTCGCAGTCTTAGCATATGAGGTGGACTATTTAGAACTAAGATCATCAGAGATGTCTTCACCCAGATGGTGGAGAGCCGGTGGAATTTTCCAGCACAGAAGAACTGGAGGTAAAGTCATTAAGTACATTGAAGAAGAATATAGATTTGTTTCTTAATACTCAATGTATCAAGGGATACAGGGAGAAGGTAGGAACAAAGGACTAAAGTGGATGAAGCCACAAGAGACTGCCAACGTCAGAATCTGGATTAAAAATCAAACTGTTGGAAGCACTCGATGTGTCATGCAGCATCTGTGGAGGCAAAGGAATGGTGAATATTTTGGGTTGGGATGCAAGAAATATTGACAATCCCTTTGTCTCCACAGATGCTGCTTGTTCTGTCAGCAGGTTGTTTTTGTGTGCTGCATTAGATGTTCAGCCATGATGATTTGAAGGGTTGAGTTGGCCTGAAAAGTAGAAAGGCTTACTAGTAAGATTAAATGAGAACTTACCAGTTCGAAGTTTGATCGTTATTTTATGAGGAGTAACGATGAGGGATTACGTGAAGAAGCCCCGCCTGGCGCTGGAACGGCATACTTCAAAGCAGCGGCATGAAAAACACAGAACATAATAGCCGGAGTAAGATAGTAAGGCTCAACATAGATTTAGAACTACCAGATGATCATTTATTTTATGAGGGTCGGGAGTGGAGGGCACGTAATCCCTCATCGTTACTCCTCATAAAATAACGATCAAACTTCGAACTGGTAAGTTCTTGTTTAATCTTACTATTTTACTTCGGAGTCACGTGAGTGACTACAAGAAGAGTTTCAAGCTTCTGTGTTTTTCATGTCGTAGAATTTATTCCATACGACAGTCCGGCTCATTCAATACAGTAACGAGCGAATAACACATTTTTCCCCAAACATTGCCAAAAGGTATGTGATAAATTATTTCACATTATAAAGAATAAAAGTAATGCCCTTTCCATTGAAAGGCAAGTTTATCACAAAATATCAATTGATATGTATATTTTGATGGTATGAACAAAGCAACAATTATAGAGAAGCCAACAGTCCGTGTCCAAACCTGACACCATGACTGGTTCCTTTTATTTTAACATTTAATTTACACCCTCCTGCGGCCTTGAATCTTTGCTCGAGCGGCTCATCCTGTGCCATTCCTGTGAATGTATCTACCTCATTAACAGAGTGATTTTCCACATTTCAGTGTCTAGTTCCACTGAGTGTTATTCAATTTCTAACCATCTAGAATACATTTCTCTAGAACCATCAGTTTTTACTGAAACCTAATGTGATTATTTGTGTGTAATAAGTAGTGCTGTCTCATCACCACAGAGACTCTTACCTATTTCAACATATTTAATCAATGTTCACACACACGCACACAACTTAAGGCCGACAGGATATGCTTATAGGTTTACCTTGGTTTCAGCTCTTCTTGGTGTGCTTTGTTTGGTAAATGCATAAACATATATGATAATGTAATCTGTATCCACGTGCAATTATAACGTAATATTTGCAATGTTTGCACTCTTATGTTGATACTAAAGTCATCAGCATTATTACTTTTAATGTTAACTTTTTTGAACAAAACAAATCATTGATAGAATGTAGAGTCCATTGCCTAAGGCAATTCAGGACTATTGATCTCCCGACTTATGTATTACAATTTTGGAGAGATTATATATACATATATATATTTATATTTATATCTACATATATATCCCTTTCCATATCGGGATATTACGAATGCACCCGATAACTTCTTGGTTAGTATATTGTCCGTTAATAGGACGATAACACTCTGAGCCCTATTATTGGCTCTATCAATTAGATACTCAGAAAAATGCAATCCACAAGGAACTCACATATATCTAATATGACAAAATAACTTTACTGTATACACAGACTTCCAATTTCTTATAACAAAATATTGTTTTTTAAAACTTATTTCTGCAAATTGCAGGTTATAACACTTCTTTTATACATAATTATTTTATTGTTATGTTGTTATATTAGTTAAACATTCCTAGACTTCTTTGACCATCAAACTGTTGTAATGGTCTGGTCAACCTGCAGATAGTCAAATTCATATTTTCATGTCATGGATGCCTTTGTACAACAATAAATCACTGCAGAGTTACACAAAAAACTGAAGAACCCAGCGGGTGCAGCAGCATCCAAGGAGCGAAGGAGACAGGCGACGCCCCGGGTCGAGACCCCTCCTCAGACTTTAATAAATTACTGCAACTATGAATCATCACAAGTGGTTCAACATCACTCAATATTTATGCAAACCATGAAGGATCCGTTTTGGGCCACCAAAATGCCTCTGGCAGTGTCCTGCTACATTTTCATCAGACACTGTCCTATCAAACAAAAATGAGGAACATAAAAGAACATCTTTTCTCATGTCATTGAAAGAAAAGCATCCACCTTTCCTGTTCTTGGTTTACCCACGAGAACATTTGAAAGATCGGTGATTTAATCTGTATGCAACCAGATTAATCGTAAGTAACCCATATTAATGACAATGTGTTTTCCTCCCTTAATTTGTTGTCTCTGATACCATTGTCTCTTCTTTAGAGATATGCCACATCTGTTTACTCAGATAATTCCATGATTATTATTTTACTTATCTTGTGTGTTTTAACATATGCCACAGCCGTGGTATTGTTCACCTTGATATGACATGGACACTTCCATAATAGAACAATCGATAATTAATCCATAACTCCTTATACTTCAATAATTAATACAAATGTTTGGAGAAATTTCTTAGGACAATCCATTCATGCTTACCTGGTATTATTGTCCGTAGTCCCAACAAGAGACGTATCAATTATTTTTATAAGAATAGATAATACTCTTATTTTTACCCAAATATTCACAGAAGCTGTCCATCATCTGTAACACTTGCTTCAGTTTGCAACAGCTGCTAAGCTTATAGTTGAAGCAGCTTGTGAACCTTTTTTTTTTTACATTACTTTAATAATGATAACATTTCATTTGATATTTGCATAAGTCAATTTTTAAGGTTTTCTTATACAGGTGAACCAATCCATTCTTAGTTATATTAAATTAATGATCATGATACACCTGTAATCCCCCACAATTGGAGATTTCATGAACTTATTTTGTAACAAGTTGTTTGCACCTCTTCAACGTACTTCAAGCCTTCTTTTTCCAATTATATGGGTTTGGATAAGGCTATGTTGGATTATACCATACTTCTGCCTTTGTTTTGATCCATTATCAAATCTTTCATTGGATCATAGTTTTTCCCCCAAAGTTTAAAGATCAGTAGTCTGTTCTTTTGTAATCAATATTTTTGATTTATCATAAGGCAGGTTTTATTCCATAATAATCAGGAGTTTAACATAACCTGATTTGTAATGATCTGCAAATCTAGAGTGCAGATTTGGTAAATTAATATTATATATTTCTTCCCATTGAGCTCCACAAACTGATGGAAATTTATTTTATTTTAAATGTATTGGTTATTTGCACAATATTTTATTTGTTTTCCATTGAATGGAAATGCCATGCACCAGTTTGAAATACTTTTAAAATCGTATTTCATTATATCTCATCTAATTGAGACATGGATATCATAACCGGATTCACCGTTGATATCTTTATAAACTTAAAAGTTTTTATCATATTCTGCTGTTTTCACCATAACAGCTTTGGTGAGGCCAATTAATTTTTTTTTTTTTTTCCATATTTACTTTTCATGGCCTCACTCATACATTCAGGTATCAAACCTAGTACACTTCTATATATATATTTTGTGCTGAAGTGTACTTAAATAAAACATAAAACGTTTTATTATTATTCTGCTGTTTTAAATCATAACAGCTTTAGTGAGAGACCAATTAATTTTGGTTTCCATGGTTATTTTCCATGGCCTCACTTCTTATTCAGGTGTTGTACTTACACATGTATATATATATATATTTTACTGGTGCTGTGGTGGGTACTTCATGACCAGCCACCACTATCAGTGCATTTTTAGGGTCAGTTTTCCATTTTACTGCCCTTGTTACTCCTGAGTTTTTCCTCAAGGAGACTACCTTCAAATATATCTGAGGTAGATATTCCCACCATATTTCATCATATATATTAATATATGAAACCTCTTTAGGGTAGGTTAGGGAATGTTTTTGGGCCATTTAACCCTTTTGGCTTGAATTCTTTATTTACTTTATTTTTATTTTTTGGAATCATTTTTTCATTATTTTTCCAAGCCATAAAACTTTTTTAGTCTGAAGGCCTTTTATTAATTTATTTAAATTATGGCCTTTCTGACTTTATAAAATTTCCCCCCGCCCTTGCCAAAAGTTTGTGGAGCGACTAAAAAATCTTTCTAACGTAATTTTAACGGTCACCAGTATCGGAACCGGCTCCGTAATTAATCTCCCGTCCCGATCACTGGGTATTCCCCCGGGACGTTCTTTTTTAAACTCCGTTGTTTTATACGGAGTATTTTTGTTCTATTTTAACTTTTATTTATTTTTTGTTTTAAAATTCATTTTAAAACCTGGTTCAATACACCAGGCACAGAGTTTTCCAGACCCTAAATGTTTTTCAACTGCACTTACCTGCCGGTTCCGTACCTACCGCTGTCGAGGAGCTAGCCTCTGCAGCTCTTGCTTCTGCCGTCAGCGTCAACGTAATGCCGTTCCAGCGCCAGGCGGGGCTTCTTCACGTAGTCACTCACGTGACTCCGAAGTAAAATTGCTTCTATTTCCTACAGTTCCGAGGCTAGGACCCTTTTTCACCCCATGGATTGGTCGGCCATTTTCCTTCTTCAATCTCCAGCAGGGCAAAAACCTAGGTTCCCTCTTTAAAGCCTGTTGTGACATTCCATGAGGTTCTTATCCAATATGGCAAAATACTAGATCAATCTCTAACATTGGAAAACATTGTCTATTTTGTGTGTTGCCTAATGGGTATAAGGCTAGTCTCCTCTTCCCTGTCACGACAAGTCAAGGTGAGTTGAATTTATTGTCAATATGCCGTGTACGGTGAGGTACAGATTCAATGCAAATCTTGCTTGCAGCAGCATCACTGGCACATGGACTTAGACAACACATTATACATGAATTGCACATAATTGACACGAGGCATGACAGGATGTTATAATAAATAATAATAAACATCGTTATAATAAATAATATGACTCTTTGTTATAATAAAAATGGGATTTGCTGGAAGTGTTCGGTAGGTCAGTCAACATCTGTGGAGAGAGAGACAAAGTGAATGGTTCAGCTTGATGACCTCCCATCACTTGGAAACTCATAATCCAGAAATCTGAAGAAGGGTCACGACCTGAATGATCACCCATTCCTTCTCTCCAGGGATGCTGCCTATCCCTCTGAGTTACTTCAGCATTTTGTGTCAATCCAGAAATGTGAACTCTGTTTCTCTCTCTCCTACCATATAACCATATAACAATTACAGCACGGAAACAGGCCCTCTCGGCCCTTCCAGTCCGTGCCGACCATTTGTTTTCCCCTAGTCCCATCTACCTGCACTCAGACCATACCCCTCCATTCCATTCACGTCCATATACCATTCCACTTTACTTTTAAATGTTAAAATCGATCCTGCCTCCACCACTTCTGCTGGAAGCTCATTCCACACAGCCACCACCCTCTGAGTAAAGAAGTTCCCCCTCATGTTACCCCTAAACTTTCGTCCCTTAATTCTCATGTCATGCCCTCTTGTTTGGATCTTCCCTACCCTCAATGGGAAAAACGTATCCACGTCAACTCTGTCTATTCCTTTCATCATTTTAAAGACCTCAATCAAGTCCCCCCTTAACCTTCTGCGCTCCAAAGAATAAAGACCTAACTTGTTCAACCTTTCTCTGTAACATAGTTGCTGGAACCCTGGCAACATTCTAGTAAATCTCCTCTGTACTCTCTCTATTTTGTTGACATCCTTCCTATAATTAGGCGACCAAAATTGTACACCATACTCCAGAATTGGTCTTACCAATGCCTTGTACAATTTTAACATTACTTCCCTACTCCTATATTCAATGCTCTGATTTATAAAGGCCAGCACACCAAAGGCTTTCTTTACCACCCTATCTACATGCGATTCCACCTTCAGGGAACTATGCACAGTTATTCCTAGATCCCTCTGTTCCACAGCATTCCTCAATTCCCTACCATTTACCATGTACGTCCTATTTTGATTTGTCCTGCCAAGATGTAGCACTTCACACTTAATAGCATTAAACTCCATCTGCCATCTTTCAGCCCACTTTTCCAAATGGCCCAAATCTCTCTGTAGACTTTGAAAATCTACTTCATTATCCACAACACCACCTATCTTAGTATCATCTGCATACTTACTTATCCAATTTTCCACCCCATCATGCAGATCATTGATGTACATGACAAACAACAATGGACCCAACACAGATCCCTGTGGCATCCCACTGGTCACTGGCTTCCAACCTGGTGCAGCATAATCTAATGAGTACTTTCGTCATTTTGTTTTTATTTTAGATTTCCAAAGGTAATATAAAATGTGTTTGCCACTTCCACATCTGATATGAAGGTAGATTAGTTTCCAAGCTCACAGTCTGGTAAGGCGTGAGCATGGACATTTCCCTCTTTGTCACTCTTCTTTGGCTACTTCCATTGGAGTGGGTTAATTTATTCTACACTGAATGATCAGCGTTACTGCTGGTTTTCCTCTTTGTCTTCTGTTATGGCACCGGGCTAGATTTCTTCTTTGCTGCTTGTAATGTTTTTGGTAAGAGCAAAGTTCCCCCTTTGCTGTCTGTTTATGATATGAGGATGGTCGTTGCCTTGTCACTCATTCCCATTACTCTGTCCGCATTCACTGCCTGACCTGCTGAGAACTTCCAGGCATTTTGTTTTATTTCAGATTGTCAGCACCTGCAGTTTTTATGCTTTTCAATATAAATGTAAATCCCTTTAATGTAAACACAAAGCGACCAGTATGAACCTGCAACCAAAAGACGAGGTAGGAAATGGCATGATCCATTATACAGTTCAATGTATTTAGGCTGTGCAAATATGTGTTTGCCCGACAAGTAATAATTAGAGACCCACTACATAATTAGTCTACAGCCTCAATCCCTTCATTTTGGACGACTAGCTGTGCCTGTTCACGCTTGCCACTAGGGTTCAAAGAAGTTTATTACATTGTACAGTTCAACCCATATCTTACTGCATTTCCTCAAGTTCTGAGCTGTTTTGTTCTACAGAGACAATGACAATTGGTGAGGGACTTCTATCATTTCCCTCATCTGGTATGGTTTCTGAATAGCTACCTGCTTGTTTGTTCAGGCTACATTTCTTCCACCCGTGATCTTCTTTCATTCTGGTAATTATTTAACACGGAGAGCATGTTAAACTTTGAAACATGGCAGAATCATAGTCCAATTCTACATCTTCGATGGAATCATAATGTGTAATGTAGTATATAACATAACTTTGGATGTAACACTGTAAAAGTCTAAAGAACACCCCAGGAAAGTTTCAGAAAAATGTTGCCATGGATCATATAGAGCCAAACTAGTTGCTAAAGTTATAAGATAATGAATTTGTGAAAGACCAGATGCTGCAAATTGTGGTAAATCTTAATGTGATTATTTCGGGCTCAATTCTTAACCAGATATGAGTCAATTATGTTTCATTTCATGATTATAAAGAACAAGACATGGTTGATATAACTGATATTTTAATCAAAAAAAGAACTCTCATTTTATTTTTCAAAGTAAACATGGCCTGTTGTACTTATTTAAGTGAGCAGGAGAATTTTTAGGTTGGAATTATGCTTGGGGCCCAAAATTATATGTTCAGAGTAGCACTGGAAGACAACTTTACAGACTATTGAATTGTACAAATGAGGCTGCACCAGAATCTCCTGACTTGAGGCTACACATTATCAATTACTTATAAAACATGCGATTTAAACAAGTTTGTGCTATTTGTGTCTTGGGATGTCAAATGATGGACCGGAAGCAGAGGCTTTATCTATGCTGAGAAAAGAAAAGTACTTGAATGGAAAAATAGTTTGTATGTAATGTTTTTCATATTTAGCTAGGTAGTTGCAATTGACATGATTTTGTGACTTTGGGTATCTGTGTGGAGTTTTCAGAGTACCTGAAAAGTTTTCAAGAAAATTCTTGTTAATGTTTTTCAATCTTTGAAATATGTTTGGACTTGTAAAATAACATGTTTTAAAATGTGAGTCCAGATTTATGAGGGTATAACTCCACAGCCAATAAACCCATTTGGTCGCAGAGAGTCCGAGAATTATACATCATGGAAACAGCCCCTGAGCCCTTTGAGTCTGTGCCAATTGTCAAGGACCCATTACCAGTAGAGACAGTTTACAGTGGCCAAACAACCCATCAACTTGCATGTTTTTAGGAAATGGGAGGAAACAGTTCCTGGAGGAAACTTGCACAATTACAAGGGAAACATGCAAAATCCACATGGACTGTATCAGAGGTCAGAATTGATCCCAGGCTGATGGAGTTATAAGGCAGCAGTACAAATGTTGCCCCCATTTATTCATGATTCTCCAGACCTCACCAAACCTATGAGGTAGAGTGTGGGATGATCAGCCATTATCACATTGAATGGCTCGAAGGACCGAATGGCCTACTCCTGCACCTATTGTCTATTGTCTATTGTCTATTGTGGCTTTTAAATGAAACTAAATGAGTGGCCCAAACTGAACTCATGAAATTTTAAAAAAAGCAGATGCATATTTCCGATTTTAATCAGTGTGAGATTTTGCTTTTCCTGTTGCTTTAGTGTAGCAATTTTTTGGATGTCCTATTTAAGCACATATATATCGTGAAAATTGGTATAAAGTATGGAGATGCGGTGAATAAAGATTGCTTAAACATTGACTGGTTGCTGCAATATTTCCAGAATTAACTGTTTGTTCATGCTTAAGTAAGCATTCATTTTAATGAATTCCTGAACAAGGTGTTGAAATACGGTCTAAACAACTACATCGAGTTGCAAGCCGAATTTTAGCGCAAAGCATCCATGATTATTAAATTGTGCTCTTTTACTTGAACTATCTGCAACAAAAATCTGCAGAGTCACAAAATTCATTACTGCCCCAATGAGACAGTTAAAGCAGTTAGCATGTGGGTAGAGTTGGGGTGGGGAACTTCCATCACTAAATCATTGTTCTCAGTGGTTTTTAGCAACACTTGCATCTGACAAAGATAGTTGGGAATTTTCCTGATTGCACACCAACTTGATCAGATGAACACATAAAAATGTAATAGGCAAAATATAGCATCTTCTTAATTCATTTCAGACTTTCATAATTGGCTGAGACATACTGCAGGAGCACACACATGGCCCCATACCATCACTTTACACATGTTTGAATCGCCTTGAATAAGTTCTACACTTTCCAGTTGGTTGCTTCATGTTGGTCCAATTCACACAGCTGGTAAAATAATAATGAACTCCAATGAGTTTGATTTGCATATATTTTGAGTTTTAGCTGCAAATCCTGAGAAACAGGTTATTTAAAGTAGGTTATTTTTAAAAAGCTGGTGAAACTAACCAAAATGGCACAGAAGGTTGAAGCTCATTTGTTAGCCTGCAGAAAAGATCAGAATAGAATAGGAAAAATCTTTTCATATTTTATTTTGTATTATCACCAATACAACAACCATAGAACTATGCAGCATGAGAGCAAGCAATTCGGCTCAACCTGTCAATGCTAACTCATGGGCACCCTTGCTAATCCCATTGCCCAGCCCTTGGTCCACAGCCCTCTATGCCTTTGTGATTCGCCCAACATGTTCCCGATGTTGGGAGAGTCCAGAACCAGGGACCACAGTTTAAGAATAAAGGGTAAGCCATTTAGAACGGAGATGAGGAAACACTTTTTCACACAGAGTTGTGAGTCTGTGGAATTTTCTGCCTCTGAGGGCGGTGGAGGCCAGTTCTCTGGATTCTTTCAAGTGAGAGCTAGATAGGGCTCTTAAAGATAGCGAAGTCAGGACTTCCGGCGGCGTCAATGGTGAGGTGAGAGATGCTCCTGTTTTGCTCTGCTCCCGAAAGAATGTTTTAATGTGCTAAAATATGAGCTGGAAGACGGGGGAGTTCTAAAATATACTACCGGAGCTGCTATTTAATTGTGTGTTATCAGAAACTCTGCTGATACTGAGAATAACAGCAGTTTTAAATGAAAAAAGGGAATCCTCGCCAGAAGCCTGTAAAATCTGCTTTAAGACCTGCCACAAGAGACTACCTGAAAAAACTTGGAAATACTCCTCAATCCCCTCAAGCTGGAAGCTCAGAAGAAGCTGACTTTTGAAATCTTTCTACAGAAATGACCTCAATGGAGGAACAAAGAGTGCATATGGAACAATTGGAAAAGTCAGTATTAACTTCAGTCACTGAAGTTATTTCTAAAGTGATACAAGATGGGAATGTCGCGCTGAACAAAAGCCTCTCTGAAAAAATTAAACAAGGTAATGATACGCTGATGGGGAAAATTGATGACTTAACCAAACGTGTGATTGAGGTTGAGGAGGATTTAAACAAAAAAATTAAGCGGGTTGATAAGGACTGTAATAAAAAGCTGGACGCAATATTAAAGTCTACTGAGGCGGCTATGGAAGGAATGGATAATACGATAACTGAGATGGCTAAGGAGATAAAGAGACTAAAAAAGGAACAAGAAAGCACTGGGAGGGAGCTTGCTAAAATGAAGCATAAATGTACGGACTTGGAAGCAAAATCAAGAAGCCAAAATCTGAGGATAGTTGGAGTAAAAGAAGTGGGCAAAACTTTCAGGAGTTTGCTGCCAACTTACTCAAACAAGTGCTTAAGCTGCCTGAAGCCCCGAGAATAGATATGGCTCACCGGGTCCAACGTAAGGTTCAAGCAAGCCCAACTGCCCCCCCAAGACAGATTATTCTGAAATTCTATGACATTTCAACCCTGGAAGGAATTATGAAAAAAATTCCATATGGTGTGAATTTGATGTTTGAAGAAGACAAACTAAGATTCTTCCATGATTTTCCATCTGAAGTCATGGAAAAGAGGGCCAAGTTTACAAACACGAGAAGGCTACTGAAAGAGGTCTCGGGAGTAAGATATGGGATAGTATATCCCGCGAAATTGAGAATTACTTATAACCATGTTGAACGTGCATTCACAGATCCAGAAGAGGCATTTAATTATGCACAAAGTATCACAAAGGAGGACTACTGATCATGAGAAACGACGAAGAAAGAACCGTGTTTCTTTTTTTTTAACATACAAAAAATACTGCTCTGGTTAAGCTGGAGAACTTTCCTCGAGCCATTTTGTCTTTGGAATGTTAACTCAAGGTCAGATTTTATGTTTCACTTCAACAAAGGATTGACAAAGAAGAAAAATTGTTGCGGGGAAAATAACTTGAGAATATGGAAAAATATTATCAGTGGACTTGTATATAGAAATTTATGATTTAAGAAACACACAATTACATACTAACATAAAATATAATTAATAAAATTGTGTAATATTAAGGCATAGCTTAATAATGGATGATGTTTATTTCATGATGTTAATTACTTGCTAAATATAAGAATAACAAGTTAAATATGATTGATAAGTACTAATAACATACTAACAAATTTTATGGATATAGTAGATTTAGTCTAAATTGCGCGCAAAGAGGGGGGAGGAGACAGACGCTTGAAAGTTACCCAAGGGTCTGAATCTGGTTAACCCCTTGAAACCTGCTGGTATCTGATACAAAAATTTGAGACTTAATTGTAATAGAGCTAGGCATATCAATTGATACGGATATACAATTAACATAATTACTGTTATATCTAAATATATACTTGGAAACTCTCTTTGAAGATATATTTCTAATCAATCTATTGGAGTGCGTTTTATTTTATATCTATACTTCTGAACTTTGTATCGCTCTCTCTTCCAATTAATAATAACTGGTCAAGGGAGCAGAGCGAAACATATAAAAACATCTACGGAAGTCAATAAGAATTTTTCTACCACCTGTTGGTGGTCTGTTTTTAATTATAATATCTTTATTTTTGGATATTATAATATCATTTTTTGTTTGTTAAGTATCTTTTCACGACTCTACACTTTCTGGTCTTTTTCAAGGTCTATTCTGAAGGGGAGATGCCAACAAAACTTAACAGCTGGGGATGACCATCCTCCACCTAGAGTTATGAGGTTCTTGGTTGCACCATATGAAGTAAAGTTATTAACATGATTCATAATGCAAGACGATAAACAAAAGAAAACTGGAGGAATCACGTTCTGTAGTTGGAATATAAGGGGGGCTAATTAAAAGGGGTAAGATCTTTGCCCAATTAAAAGCCATAAACAGTAACATCATTTTCTTACAAGAGACGCATTTGAAATATCAAACACAGATAAGATTGAAGGTAAATTGGATTGGGAAAACATACTACTCTTCATTTACTTCTAAATCTAGAGGTACGGATATTATCATTCGTAAAGGTATACCATTTAAATTAAAGAATACTATAGCAGATAAAGAGGGGAGGTATGTCATAGTCACGGGATAAATTTATTCTACTCCACTTACTTTGATAAATATTTATGCTCCTAATTTTGACAACCCCCAATTCTTTAGTAAAATTTTGGATACAATTACAGAACTTAACTATCAAAATGTAATAATAGGGGGAGATTTGAATTGTGTTTTAGATCCATATCTAGATAAATCAGCAAAACAAAAAAGGATTAACATAAAATCTAAAACTAGTGAACTCCTAAATACATACATGAAAAATACCAACATAACAGATGTATGGAGGATTGCTAACCCAGTAGGTAGGGAATATTAATTTTATTCAACGGTACATAAAACATATTCACGTATTGATTACTACTTAGTGGACACAAAACTAATTCCATATACATATGTCTAAATATCATAATAGTATTATTTCTGATCATTCCCCGCTAACTTTTTCTTTAAAATTAGATGGAATGCCTGATAAAAAATCGTTTTGGAGGTTTAACCCCCAAATCTTAAACAATTCACAAGGATGTACATATTTAAAAGAGCAGATGGGATTCTTTTTTGAGACAAATGATACACCAGATATTTCACCCTCCTTATTATGGGAAACTTTTAAGGCATTTATTAGAGGAACTATAATCTCATATCAAGCTTTCCAAAATAAAAAAAATAACACTGAACAATTGCAGAACAAGAAATTAGACAATTAGATTTAGAAAATGCTAAAGAACCAATTATAGATATACATAATAAGATAACAATATTAAAATATAAATGACAATTGTAATCTTCCAAAATTAAATATGGTGGAACAAGAGGGATTAGGAGCCCAGATTACACTACACAAAATAGAAGAAACAATAAATTTGTTGAAGAATGGCAAAACGCCAGGACCAGATGGCTTTAGTAATGAATTCTATAAAAGATTCTATGAGATAATTTCTCCACGCCTGCAAGATTTATATATATACATTTTTAAAGAAAATAAACATTAGCTGAGTCAACGATTATACTGATACCAAAAAAGGATAAAGATCTAGAAGACCCAGGCTCATATAGAGCTATTGCACTCCTAAATACAGATCAAAAATATTAGCAAAGACCCTAGCGAGAAGATTGAGTAAATATGTTAGCAAACTAATAAACCCGGACAAAACAGGGTTTATATCAAAGAGATACTTTTAACAATTTGAGACGGCTGTCTAATATAATGTACTGATAATAGTACTGAAGAAGTAGCAATTATTTCATTGGATGCAGAAAAAGCTTTCGATCAAGTAAAATGGCAAAAGTATTGCAAAAATTTAACATGGGAGATAACTTTATCTCATGGGTAAAATTATTATATGATAAGCCGACTGCTGGAATACTGACTAATAATATATTATCCCCTAAATTCCAATTAGCAAGGGGCAATAGGCAGGCGTGCGTACTATCGCCCCTGCTATTTGCACTAGTGATAGAGCCTTTAGCATAAAGTATAAGAAGTCAACCGAATATTTATGGATATAATACCAAACACTCAAATAATAAAATTTCATTATATGCTGACGACATATTACAAATTCGCAAATTAGCATACCAAATATACTAAACTTAATAGAGGAATTTGATTCTTTTTCAGGATATAGAATAAATTGGAACAAAAGCGAAATTATGACGATAAAACCTCAAGAGCCGACACATTTGTTGAAATTCCCCTTTAGAATTGCAACAGATAAATGTAAGTATTTGGGCATCCAAATCACTAGGAAATATAAATCATTACTCAACGCCTTTATTAACTAAATTAAATGGGTTGATTAAATTTTGGAAAACACTGCCGATGTCCTTAATAGGCAGAATAAACGCGATAAAAATGATCTTCTTACCACAAATATTGTACCTATTTCAATCAATACCAATATACTTATCTAAAACATTATTTAAAAAACTAGACTCTGATATCATAAACTTCATATGGGATTATAAATCACACAGAATTAAAAAAAAACCACTTGTGTAAATCTAAAGAATCAGGGGGACTGACACTTCCTAACTCTTTGTATTACTATTGGGCAGTGAATATTAAAAATATAATCTATTGGTTGGACAGTTCTGCCCCACAGATAGATTGGATAAGAATGGAGAAAGAGGATTGTTCCCCTTATAATATAGGAGCGATCCTTCTTTCCCCGATGAAACTGAACAATATAATATATAAGAAGAATCCAATTATTCACAGTATAATCCGAATTTGGAAACAAATAAAATTAACTTTAAAATTAAGAAAATTATCGCTTCTTTCTCCAATAGCTAATAATCCCTCATTCAAACCATCCATTATTGATAAAACGTTTATCCATGGGGAAAATAGGAATTAAAACGATGGGAGATATGTATGAAATGGGAAAACTTTTATCATTCCAACAATTACAACTAAAATATAATTTGAAAAGTAATCAATATTTCAAATATCTTCAAATTCAAGATTATTTGAAAAAATATATACAAGGATATCTAACTTTAACTCCAGATATATTGGAGGAAGGAATGAATAGAAAGGCAGAATCAAGAAATTAAATATCTTACTTATATAATACAATTCTAAATATAGAAACACCAATGACAGAGGCAAATAGAAGGGACTGGGAACAAGATTTATTGATAAAAATTCCAAATGATAGATAGGAAAAAAAATTATTATATGTAAATAAAGATAGCGGTCAGGGGATATGGGGAGAAGGGGTACTGATTGCGGATGATCAGCCATGATCAAATTGAATGGCGGTGCTGGCTTGAAGGGCCGAATGGCCTACTCCTGCACCTATTGTCTATTGTCTATTGATTCAAGCATTCAAATAGATTCTTCTTAAATCTCCTTTTCAAGTCAAGCCAAGTTTATTTGTCACATATGCATACGAGATGTGCAGTGAAATGAAAAGTGGCAATGCTTGCGGAATGTGCAAAAAACTACAAAACAGAATAGAACAGAATCAGTAATTACATATTGGTGAGAAAACCCCCCAGCAATTTTAAAAAGACACAACACAACAGTAGTTTGGTACAGTACGTTAGTCCCTGTTTTTTCATGCCCCAGTCAGGATTAATGGTGCTAAAGTGGAGAGAGACAAGAGGTTCAGGTTCCTGGGCATTAAATATCACCAACAATTTGTCCTGGAACAACTACACTGGCACTTTGGCCATGAAGTGCACAGGAACCCGTCTACCTAGAACACTAAGGAAATTCTACATGTATCCAACAAGTCTTACCAATTTCTACAGATGCACCGTAGAATGTGTTCTCTTGGGATGCATCACAACTTGAGTTGGCAACTAGAAGAGACACAAAATGCTGAAGTAACTCAGCTGGCCAGGCAGCATCTCTGGAGAAAAGGAATATGTGATGTTTTGGGTCGAGATCCTTCTTCATACTGAGAGTCAGGGGAGAAGGAAACTAGAAAAACTAGAGAACAAATCAAAGCCAACCAAAGAAAGGTGGGGCCCACAAAGGTCCATTGTTGGCTGTGCAAGAGGTGATAACTAAGGGATAGGAACAGTGAAACTAGCAGGATGACTAGGGTGGGGAGGGACAGAGAGAGAGGGTATACAAGGGTTACTTGAAATTAGAGAAATCAATATTCATACCTGCCATTACCATACCTTGGGTTGGCAACTGCTTTGCCTAAGACCGTAGGAAATTGCAAAGTTCAGCTTAGTTTAGAGTTTAGACATACAGCATGGAAACAGGCCCTTCGGCTCACTGTCCACACTGACCATCGATCACCTGTACACTAGTTCTGTGCTATCCCATCCTACAAACTATGGGGAATTTACAGAAGCCAATTAACCTACAAACATTCTTAGGATTGTGGGAGGAAAACGGAGCACCCGGAGAAAACCCATGCGGTCACAGGAAGAATGTACACAGCCCACACCGGTAGTCAGAGTCGAACCCAGGTCTCTGACACTGTGAGGCAGCAGTTCTACCGCTTCTCCCATTACCTCTTCTCCCTTCTTCCACCGGGTAAAAGATACAAAAGCTTGGAAGCACATAACACAAGGTTCAGGAACAGCTGCTTCCCCGCTGTTATCAGACTACTGAACTGACATTTCATAAGCTAAAGGTGTTGTCCCAACCTCCAACCTACCTCATTGCGACATTTACAATATTTTTATCTGGACTTTCTTCGTAGCTGTAATGCTGCAACACTTTATTCTGCACTGGTTATTTTTCTCTTTGCACAACCAGTTGTGTATGTGATGATTCTTCTCAACTACTGTATGATTGGATTGGATAGCACGCAAACAAAGTTTATGTCGGTGAATGTGACAATAATAAACCAATACCAGTATATGCTTTCAGTAACCCAGCCTCAATCACTCTCTTATTTCCAATGTTCCAGGTATGCATTGCTCTCTATGTCACACCAGTCCCCCTCAAGACCCCACAAATGCTCCTTATATCCACCATAAATCTCTTTCCCCTTGCTCTAAATATATGTCCTCTGGGTTTATCTGCCTCTGATCTCAGGTTAGACTGTAGGAAACATTTCCCATCTATAGACATCATCAATGTATGTAACACTATCATGTCCTCTTTTAACCTATGTGCTCAAGAGGGAGCGTTAAATCACACTTCTGATCTGCCCTGATCAAACCATGTATTCGTGAAATAAAAAGAGAACATTTCTAAAGCATATACGTATACATTTTTAATCAGTATTGAATAAATTCTCTTACTAATGATTTTTATAAATTATATCAAGAAAGATTGAACTAGCTGGGATTTTTCTTTCTGGAGAGGTTGTGAAGGGAATTGATGGGCTGATATGCAGAAAATGGGCATAAATATACGAAGAGTATTTGAATATTAAAGAAGGTAGTTACAGAAGCAGGAGCGTCAAAGCATTGAGCAATTGGTTCAAGTTACAGATTGCCAATAAATGATGGCCTTGCTAGCAAGTACAGCATTTGTAATTCAATAACAAATTTCACTGTATGCTTTAGATTCCATTTAGCTTCATGTAATGCCACTCCTTGTTGTAGTATTAGTTGGTCAAACAGAAGTTTAATAGTAAGATTAAATGAGAACTTACCTGTTCGAAGTTTGATCTTTATTTTATGAGGAGTTACGATGAGGGATTACGTGAAGAAGCCCCGCCAGGCGCATGCTCGGCATAATTCAAAACAGCGGCGTGAAAAACACAGAACCAATAGCCGAAGTAAGATAGTGAGGCTCACACAAGACTAGAACTACCAGATGATCGTTTAGATTATGAGGATTGGGAGCGGAGGGCACGTAATCCCTCATCGTAACTCCTCATAAAATAAAGATCAAATTTCGAACAGGTAAGTTCTCGTTTAATCTTACTATTTTACTTCGGAGTCATGTGAGTGACTACGTGAAGATTTTGAAGCTCTGTGATTTTCATGCTGTAGATTCATTCCATACAACACGCTGCTTCAGTTGACACAGTAGTGAGTAAATAATATTATTGAACATTGCTTGAATTATGCAACAAGTATTTTAATAATAATAAAAAAGAAAGAAAAGTAATAACCCCTCTATCCCAGGGGGTGATTACAACAAAAGATATGAACCATTACATAAAAGAAAGCAAACAATCAAACAGAACCCAACACTGCGTGTCCAAACCCTGGCACCGTGAGAACAGGTTTATTGTAAAACTTGGAAAAGGTTTCTTCTTTACACCATCCTGCGGCCTCTAAAATTTGGTCAAGTGGCACGTCCTGTGCCTTCGCCGCGGATGTGGACGCCGTCCTGGTGGAGTGAGATTTAAACACAGCAGTGTCTACTCCAGCTAAATCCAAAACCTGTTTTAACCATCTAGAAATAGTTTGTACTGACACTTTTTTATATGGTTTTTTATGGGTAATGAGCATTGCTGTCTCACAACCTCGGAGACTCTTGGTTACTTCAATATATCGAGTCAGATGCTTAACCACACACAATGTTTGGTCGGCAGGGCATGCTCTAAAGATTACCTTGGTTCCAGACTTCCCCGGTCTGCTTTGTTTGATTAGATCATAAACATAAAAAGTAATGTTATCTGCAGACAAATGCATACAATCTAAACGCAACATTTGCAATGTTTGTACTCTTTGTGCTGACACTAATGCCATGAGCATTACCACTTTAAATGTTAATTTCTGAAAAGACAGTGACGTAATTGGAGCCCATTGCCTAAGCAATGTGAGAACTATACTGACATCCCAAATAGCTGTATATCTGGGTTTGGGAGGATTTTTATTAAAAATCCCTCTCATAAATTGGGATATTAATGGATGAGACCCGATAGATTGATGTTCTGAAAATTGTCGTAAATAGGAAGACAAAGCACTACGAGCACTATTAATGGCACTATAACTGAGGTGCTGATCAAAATGCAACATCGCAAGGAACTCCAATACATCCGCTATGTTTGCAGTATGATAAGATATATCTGACTGAATAAAAAAGCTTCCCATTTCTTTAAATGAGACATATATTGTTTCTTAGTGCTTTCTCTCCAAGCTGCATTTATGACATCCATGGTCCTATCCGACAGTCCAAGCCCTTGTAATGGTCTAGTCAGAACCTGCAGATTAACAAATTAATATGATCATGCAATGGATGAACTTGTTCGGTCACAGGTTGTACCACTGGAGCTGGGAATCTTAAATGGTTCAATTATCATTATAAGCATGGCTGCCATAGGAGCCATGGCTGTGTAGGCCAGTTTGGAACCACCAAAATGCCCGTGGCGGAGTCTTGCTCTATTTTACTGAGACATTGCCTAATCAGGCAGAACGGGGGAAAAGCATAGAAAAACATTTCCCCAATGTAGCGAGAATGCATCCAACGCTACTGCTCCTGGGTCAGGCTCCCATGAGACGTATTTAGGCAACTGGTGATTTAATCTGACGCAAACAGATCAATGTCTGGTAAACCATACCGACTGACAATCTTTTTGAAAATTTGTGGATTTAACATCCAATCTGTATTGTCTTTGAACTTTCGTGATCTGTTGTCTGCCACAACATTGTCTTTCCCTGGGAGATAGATAGCTGAAAGCCAGATATTCCTAGATACACACCAATGCCACATCAGGTTGACCAGATGATCACATGATACTGATCTTACTCCACCCATGTGATTGATATATGCTACAGCTGTGGTATTGTCTACTTGTAATTGAACATGCAAGTCCTTCATTGTAGAACAATAAGCTTTTAATCCAAAAAATCCCCCCAATAACTCCAAATAATTAATACCATATGTTTGGAGAATTAAATCCTCTTGGACAGTCCATCTACCACCACAGCTGGTGTCATTGTCCGTAGCCCCCCATCCGAGAGCACTTACATCAGTTTGCAATACCACTGAAGGTTGCTGAATAACAATGTTTTTAGCAGCTTGTGCAACATTCCCAATCCACCACTGTAATTCAGCTAAAGTTTTCGTTGGCAACTGCATGGGTCTATCAAAATGACCTGCACGTTCTTTTAGTGCTTGTGCTCTTTCCCTTTGAAGATTTTGATAATGCAGAGGACCAAACTCAACAGCAGGGAATGCTGCTACTATCTTACCAATAACCCTAGCTACTTCTCGGATGGAGGGATAAGGTTTGTCAGCAAGGCAACTACACGCATTTGTAATATCCACAACTTTATCTGTTGGTAAAGTTACTGACATAGCAACGGAATTAATGACAAACTCCAAATACTCAATTGTTTGCGATGGCTGTAGCTTAGATTTCGTTGGATGGATCAGAAACCCTAGCCTTTCAAACAGGCTTATAGTTGCTGAAACTGATTCTTCAGCTGATTCCTGAGTGTCATTAACAATTAAAATATCATCAAGATAAGCCATGACAATGTGATTTTGAGCCCTTAACAATGCAAGTGCTGGTTTCAATAATTTTGTGAACAGCCTGGGAGCTGAACTTAACCGATTAGGTAATGCTTTATATTGCCACAGCTGACCCATCCAATTAAACTTCAAGTACCTGCGATAACGATGATGAATTGGCACTGAATAATACGCATCTTTGAACTCTATAGTAGCCATGTAACAGCCTATGGACAACAACTGCTTTGCAGTGTCGAAGGTGTCCATTTTGAAATGTCTATACTGGACATATGAATTCAAATTTGTGAGATCCGGAATTACTCTACAACCCCCATCTTTCTTTGGCCTGGGGAAAATATTTGTCACAAATTGTTGCGGATGATTCCCCGTACTTTCAATTACCCCTTTTTCAAATAAATGTTTTACTTCTTTTACCTGAGGATTTTCAGGTGCAGAAAATACCAAAACCCGATTAGGTTTATTCTGTACAGGTGGATCAACTCCTTCCATAAATTCTATTATAGCACCTGACACAGTATCTAATATAAACCGATCAGATGTTATACAGTACAATTCATCATAAAACAATTGTAATCTACCACCAACTGGAGGTTCCCCAAAAGTTTCCTCTGTGATAGAATAAAGTTTTTGTACCTCAGCAAATGACCGTGGCGGTCTCCTCCGTCCAACATATGGATGGGCATTGGGCTGTGATGAGTAAAAATACCTTCTCACCATACCCCTGCCTCTGCTTGTTCCCGCTCCTGAATCAAACCCCCTTCTCATCCGGCCAGATTGTCTCCTTTGGCCAAATATGAAAGGTTTCATGAAGCTGATAGTCTTTGCCTCCTCATCGATTTCTTAAATTTGTTTAGGCAGATTTTCTCCGAATAAATAATCTGGAGCTTGAACATTGCTTGATTTACACAGACCTGCAAATCTTGGATGCAGGATGGGCCGAATGGCGATTTTCCTCATACAATTATCTCAAAATAAGAGTTACAAAACAATGCCAACATGTCTTTTTGGATTTTGGACATAGCATGCCCTTCCACCTGCCTCCCAAAAGCAGTGATGCCAGCTGCAATAAGTTTGAGGACCCTCCGGAACCGCATTTCCTGTCCTCGCATTGTTGAAGTCATGGGTGTCCAAATAGCCGGATTCACCGTCGGCACCCTCAGTGATGCACAATGAACAGGTGTTTTATAGAGGTCTGCTGTCTCAACCATGCAGCTGAAGCTGGTCCAAATATTAATGTTGGCCGCCCAGGTGTACCAAAGGATTGTGTCTGGTACACCTGGAATTTGACTCTTGTGTTGTGGTGGTACTCAGGGACCTTCAGGGTCACTGGTACTCCTGTGACTTGTCAAAGGAGACTTCTTCCAGATCTTAAAACAATGCTCTGGAGGCATATACATTATAATGGCAAATAATGAAAAAATGAGAAGGGCCATTTGGCCTTTCACATTCGGTAGGTCAGCAATGAGCTGTCATTGGAAATGTAAACGAGCAGAATTCTACATTATCATGTTATTGTTGCTTATGTTTAATCAGAGCTGTCTGCAAGATGGATTGTATTTTATAATCCATTTGCCTCAGCATAGAACACTTGTGTTCTTCGCTCACTCTGTAGCAGTAATGTAAAAATACAATTAGATGCAGTATTTATTTTGTTGGCAGAATTCGTTATAGACTGTAAACTTAATGCAAATTTAATCAAATATGATAAAAAGAATGGCAGCAGTATTTTTTAACAACAATTGGCATTTGTGTCTAACAGTGTTATTTTCTGAAGTGTTTGCAGTATGAGATGGATATTTACTGCATGATTAACATTTCTATGAATATCCCACGGACTCTGCAAACCACGTTAATAAAGTCCTTTCAGTGGCATCATAAGATATAAGTTGTTAAATTTACAAAACAACTGATTCACATCACAAGAGAGTAGGCAAGCCACATGAGGTAACAAATCGAGAGCAGGATGATTAAAGATCACATGCTAAACATTGGCATTATTTTTTATTCCAGTCACAAATTACTTTCAGTCTGATTGGTCAATAAAATCAAACTGGTTTGTATTGCACATAATCCTTTCTCATTTCAAAACAAAATAACATTTTCTCCAGTCAATGATTGTATGTCCAAATAAGAAATAAATCCCTATTTAAAAGTCAAATAAAACATTTATTTAACTTTGAATGATTTTAACACCTTTTTTCAAAACATTATTACCCATGATCAATCCAAGGATACCAGATTCTAAAAAAAAATATGTAGGAAGGAACTGCAGATGCTGGTTTACACCGAAGATAGACACAAAATGCTGGAGAAATTTTGAGTCGAGAATCCTTCTTCAGACTTTAAAAAAGGTCTTGACCCGGAACATCACCCACTCATTCCTTCTCTCCAGAGATGCTGCCTGTCCCGCTGAGTTACTCCAGCATTTTGTGCCTTTCTTATTTAAAAAAAAATCTGCTAAGTACAGGAGTATGAAAGTACAGATTAATTCATTGAAATATTCATATATAATGGAAAAATTACATAAATATACCATTATACTCATAGTTAAGGAAACCAAGATATTTCTAAATCCCTCCCCACGTTACTCAATTCCTGTTAAGCAATATGGCCTGCCGCATTTCTGAGAAACTCTCCAACCCTATTTCCTTCCTATTTTCTGCTTGAAAGGTCTGTCTATTCCTTCATTTAGTTTCAATGCTCCAGTGTGTGCTTTCAGAAACTACAAAGCAAAATAGATGTTATGCAAATACAAGAATTTACATAAATAGTTGTGGTTTTAGATCAAAATGAATGGTGTAAACAATGTACCACCATTTTGGAGGTAAAAACTTAGTTTGAAAATGAGCTCTGGACTTCTATTCCAAGATCAGACACTCTTGCAGCTATCTTGACTGCGCTTCCTCCTTGCTAGAATAGACTCCATTCCATTCTTCCAGTTTCCACGTCTTCATTACATCTGCTCTGATACTGTCTCTCTCCATGACAATCATTCCAGTGTGTCTCTTTTTTCTTCAGTTGTGGTTTCCCCTGCATCATGGTTTGAAGGGCTCTTAACTGAGTCTGTTTAAATTCCCACACATTTGCCCTCACCCCTTCTCCTCCAACATAGGGCAACAATAGAGTTTGACTTGTTTTCATCCTCCATCCAACCAGTCTCCAGACTTTAGACTTTAAAGATAGAGTGGAAACAGGACCTATGGCCCACCGTGTCCATGCCGACCAGCGATCACCCCTTGCACTAGCACTATCATACACACTAGGTACAAATTAACATTTACAGAATCCAAATAACCTACAAACCTGTACATCTTTGGAGTGTGGGAGGAAACCAGAGCACCTGGAGAAAACCCACACGGTCACAGGGAGGATGTACAAGCTCCGTACAGACATCAACCATAATCAGGATCGACCCAGGTCACTGAAATTGTAAGGCAGCATTTCCACCGCTTTACCACTGTGCCATCCTTAAGTGGAAGTCCACATTTGACAAACATCCTCCAAAATTAACGACACCCTTCACAGTTGCTACCATCAAAATCGCCTTTCTCTCACGTTTAATGAAGGGACTGGACCATTCCCTCTGGAGTGCTTTTTCGTCTCTACCAACCACCCTTCTCTTCATACTTCCCCAAGCAACAGCAGGAGTTGCAACATTTTCTCTTCTCTTCTCTTTGTCGTGGGACCAAAAACAACTTCTAAGTGAATCAGTGATTTACCTGAACTACTTACATTGTCTCCCCATGCTGTGAAATCAAATGCAATTGGCTGACTCCTTTGTAGGACACTCCCAACAATCAGAATGGGTGAACAGTTGTCTATCACTTTAATTCTGCACTTTGCTCTGATTCAGCTGTCACAGTCTTTGTGGCATTCTACACTGTTCCAGAAAAGCTCAACAGAAGTTCATAATGCCAAATCCTCCAACTTTGCACATTCGGGATTCAATATCAAGTTTGACAATTTCAAATAATCAACCATTCCTATTTTATACAACACCAAAATTTCCGACACCTCCAATGAGATCCCACCACTAGCCACATTTTCCTATCTCCACCCCTTTCCGCATTCCACAGAGACCGTTCCCTCCGCAACTCCCTGGTTTATCATCGTTACTTTTTTGCATATCTTTCATTCATTGTTCTTTACCTTTCCACATCACCGTCTAAATCTCTCGCTTCCCTTATCCCTAACCAGTCTGAAGAAGGGTCTTGACCAAAAACGTCACCATTCCTTCATTCCAGCTTTTTGTGTCTATTTCCAGTCCATCACAGGTTCGTTACTTCCTTCCATCCTGTCCATCTTCATGTTGTATTGCATCACAAACCTGGAAATATTGTCAAGGATGCTGGCCAGCCTGGCCATTCCTTTTCTCTCTACTATCTGCTTGGAGAAGATGCGGGAGCTTGACATTTCAGACATCCAGACTTAATAACAATTTCTTCTCTACTGCTATCAGATTCCTGAACCAATCACCTCTTTCACACGCCACTTCCCAGAGGTGCTGCCACATACGTTTACTCATAACTCAAACTCTAATTTGGTTATTTTGTTGTTGTACCTTAATTTTATTTGCACTACTTTATTTGGCACTGGAATCTTGCACCATTCTGCTGTTTTTTCACTTTGTGGTACTCATTGTCATATTTATCATAATTTAGTCTTTGCTAAAGAAGATTGTGGAATTTGCATTTCTGAGAAACTCTCCAACCCGATTTCCTTCCTATTTTCTGCTTGAAAGGTCTGTCTATTGCTTTATTTAGTTTCAATGCTCCAGTGTGGGCTTACAGAAACTACAAAGCAAAATAGATGTTATGCAAATACAAGAATTTACATAAATAGTTGTGGTTTTAGATCAAAATGAATGGTGTAAACAATGTACCAACATTTTGGAGATAAAAACTTAGTTTGAAAATGAGCTCTGGACTTCTATTCCAAGATCAGACACTCTTGCAGCTATCTTGACTGCGCTTCCTTCCTGCTAGAATAGACTCCATTCCATTCTTCCAGTTTCCACGTCTTCATTGCAAACGCTCTGATACTGTCTCTCTCCATGCCAATCATTCCAGTGTGTCTCTTTTTTCTTCAGTTATAGAAACATAGAAACATAGAAATTAGGTGCAGGAGTAGGCCATTCGGCCCTTCGAGCCTGCACCGCCATTCAATATGATCATGGCTGATCATCCAACTCAGTATCCTGTACCTGCCTTCTCTCCATACCCCCTGATCCCTTTAGACACAAGGGCCACATCTAACTCCCTCTTAAACGTAGCCAACGAACTGGCCTCAACTACCTTCTGTGGCAGAGAATTCCACAGATTCACCACTCTCTGTGTGAAAAACGATTTTCTCATCTTGGTCCTAAAAGACTTCCCCCTTATCCTTAAACTGTGACCCCTTGTCCTGGACTTCCCCAACTTCGGGAACAATCTTCCTGCATCTAGCGTGTCCAACCTCTTAAGAATTTTGTAAGTCTCTATGAGATCCCCCCTCAATCTTCTAAATTCCAGCGATTCCCCTCCATCATGGTTTGAAGGGCTCTTAACTGAGTCTGTTTAAATTTCCACACATTTGCCCTCACCCCTTCTCCTCCAACATAGGGCAACAATAGTTTCACTTGTTTTCATCCTCCATCCAACCAGTCTCCAGACTTTATACTTTAAAGATAGAGTGGAAACAGGACCTATGGCCCACCGTGTCCATGCCGACCAGTGATCACCCCTTGCATTAGCACTATCATACACACTAGGTACAAATTAACATTTACAGAATCCAAATAACCTACAAACCTGTACATCTTTGGAGTGTGGGAGGAAACCAGAGCACCTGGAGAAAACCCACGCGGTCACAGGGAGGATGTACAAGCTCCGTACAGACATCAACCATAATCAGGATCGACCCAGGTCACTGAAATAGTAAGGCAGCAATTCCACCGCTTTACCACTGTGCCATCCTTAAGTGGAAGTCCACATTTGACAAACATCCTCCAAAATTAACGACACCCTTCACAGTTGCTACCATCAAAATCGCCTTCCTCTCACGTTTAATGAAGGGACTGGTGTGCTTTTTCGTCTCTACCAACCACCCTTCTCTTCATACTTCCCCAAGCAACAGCAGGAGTTGCAACATTTTCTCTTCTCTTCTCTTTGTCGTGGGACCAAAAACAACTTCTAAGTGAATCAATGATTTACCTGAACTACTTACATTGTCTCCCCATGCTGTGAAATCAAATGCAATTGGCTGACTCCTTTGTAGGACACTCCCAACAATCAGAATGGGTGAACAGTTGTCTCTCACTTTAATTCTGCACTTCGCTCTGATTCAGCTGTCACAGTCTTTGTGGCATTCTACACTGTTCCAGAGAAGCTCAACAGAAGTTCATAATGCCAAATCCTCCAACTTTGCACATTCGGGATTCAATATCAAGTTTGACAATTTCAAATAATCAACCATTCCTGTTTTATACAACACCAAAATTTCCGACACCTCCAATGGGATCCCACGCATTCCACAGAAACCGTTCCCTCCGCAACACCCTGGTTTATCATCGTTACTTTTTCATTCATTGTTCTTTACCTTTCCACATCACCGTCTGAATCTCTCGTTTCCCTTATCCCTAACCAGTCTGAAGAAGGGTCTTGACCCAAAACGTCACCATTCCTTCTCTCCAGCTTTTTGTGTCTATTTCCAGTCCATCACAGGTTTGTTACTTCCTTCCATCCTGTCCATCTTCACGTTGTATTGCATCACAAACCTGGAAATATTGTCAAGGATGCTGGCCAGCCTGGCCATTCCTTTTCTCTCTACTATCTGCTTGAAGAATATGCGGGAGCTTGACATCTCAGACATCCAGACTTAATAACAATTTCTTCTCTACTGCTATCAGATTCCTGAACCAATCACCTCTTTCACACGCCACTTCCCAGAGGTGCTGCCACATACTTTTACTCATAACTCAAACTCTAATTTGGTTATTTTGTTGTTGTACCTTAATGTTTTTTGCACTACTTTATTTGGCACTGGAATCTTGCACCATTCTGCTGTTTTTTCACTCTTTGTTGTACTCATTGTCATATTTATCATAATTTAGTCTTTGCTAAAGAAGATTGTGGAATTTTGAGTGGTGCATTGAGGAGATAAATGCTGTTGATATCATCCAGCAAGGAGGTTAGATGGTGGTGGTGGATGGAAGAGAGGAACGGTGCCGGTGAGTGGGCTGGGAACTTGTCTTCTGCATCCTCGGAGGCGTCTGGTGTTTCTGTGATCGGCTGGGGGAGGCGCCTGGGTGCATTGAGTCGGGGCGGTGGCTGCGGGAGGTGAATGGACGATGCATTCACAAGTTTATGTCTGTGGAACGGGACAGATGAGCACGCACATTGGATGCAGCTTGCAGCAGCACCGAGCGATGGAGTAGCAGTGGAGCAGTGTAGCACCAACATCATCTCAAGACCAGGGCAACCCATGATACTCTGATCCAGTGCCGCCACCTGGAAAATGCGTCTTTAAGGCCAAGTTAAGACTCTACCTTTTTAAGAACCTTGAAACTAGAAGGATACAAAGATGGCACTGGAAACATAATGACTCTTGTGTACTGTCTCCGTGTAATCTACTGTTTTCACACTCTTGAACTTAGGAATGATTGTGCTTATGTATAGTAAGATTATTTACTGAAATAAGAATTGCACTGTATCTAGGTATATGTGATAATAAAGTTAAGCTCCGTGATGAACTATGATTTGCAGGGAAACTTATGGAGAGGTGGAAGTGTTAAATGGTAGATTTGATTTTACTGCTTCAAGGAATACGAGTGAAAAGACCTTTAAATATTGACCCTAGTATATTAGCTGTGGGAAGGTTCAATGGCAAGAGTTGGGAGAGAGGAGTTTTAACAGCTCGCTATTCATTTCTTGCCTAAGAAGTGATTGTTTAATTTAGTTTAGTTTAGAGATACAGCACGGTAATTTGGCCCACCGAGTCTGGCATCGACCAGTGACCCCTGTACACTAGCATCATCCTACACACTAGGGACAATTTATAATTCTTGCCGAAGCCAACTACAAACCTACACGTTTTTGGAGTGTGAGAGGAAACCGGAGGTCCCGGAGAAAACCCACGTGGTCACTGGGAGATCGTTCAAAAACTCTTCCGTACAGGCAGCAACTGTAGTCAGGATCGAACCTGGATCTCTGGCGCTGTAAGGCTGCAACTCTACTGCTGCGCCACCATGCTGTGCAAACAGGCTCTAACAAAGAGACGTGAGGTGGAGGCTTTGCGCGTTAAATGGGCACCCAGCATTCCAGCCTGCGGCTGGTGGGTGGGATCCACAGGGTAGCAGAGCAGTGACACAACTCTTAAATATGCACAGAGTGGCACAGGGAGCAACTACTAGAGCTGCAGCCTCATGGCACCAGAGACGATTTTGAGTGCTATGTGCATGGAGTTATCCCATTCTCTCTGTGTCTCCTGGTGAATTAGAATCGAGGGATGGAGGCTGAGGATCCTCACTGGAGGAACCAAGGGTAAAGTAAGACATTGGAGCTGAGATTGGTTAGAACAATGGATGCTTCAACCGATATGTCACAGAATCACAAGAACAAATATCAGGTGATGACACTTTACCCAGCCTCCGCTCCAGGAATGCCCCAAGTCATAGTTGGAAACCATACAGTGCACTGCTGGCCTGTACCAGTCTCTCTCTCCTGAGGATCTGCTGCTCACTGTCCCAATAGGTCCTGCCCCACAATGAGTAGGCAAGCTGTGACCAACACCCATGTGGTTCCCACAACACACAGGTGAAAGTATTATAGGTCTTCTGACTGTGGTCTTGCATCTGCTCTGTGTCTATGTCGAAAATATTCCTCCCTTTTGTTCTTGTCAACTCGTAAATGTTTCAACAAAACACTGAAGGGACAGGAACACTGGATGAAGAGCATTGCAAACAGAAAACTAAGACAGCCCAGGCTCTGTTTGTCAGTGGGCTCAGCTGCTCTGCAGATATCAACTATGGGAAAGGCACAATGTCTGCAATGTGTGCAGTTGCTGGGTGCATGCATTACAGAAGTGCCACAGTACCGACAGAGGTAGATGATTGCTTCAGACACAATGTTCAGGCAACATGTGTGTTTAATTTTACATTTTCAGTTTTTAATAACCTACAAGTACCAGCCCTTTACAAAAATGCAACACTTTTAAACATGCAAACAGGCTTTCTTGTAGATTGTTTGATGGGGCACAGCAAACATCCATATTTAGTTTACTGGGCTGACAGCAAGTGGCAAGTTCACGTACAGGTCAATACTGTACTTTATGCTGTAGCTCTCATTCACCGTAAGGCCAGTCAATTCCTCAGGGACTCATGCTACAATTTGTACTAACAAGCTAACATTTATTCTTAATCCCAAACGAATTGATTTAGAATACTTAAATATTAAGCACAGCTGAAGATCATTCAGCCACCCTTATTTGGGAGTTCAATGGAGGTAAACCAACTCTCTCTGCCCCATCACTTCTCTTCTCTTTCCATTTCAATTATTTATCCACATTCCTTTCAAATAATAAAATTGAATTGTATTTACGACCTCTTAATGACATTGCAGCGGCGCCTGCTGGCGCACGCAGGTATTGAACCCGGCGTTCGGAAGCCATGGTCACGTGACTCAGGAGGGGCTGCTGTTTTCGCGCGGTTTCGCTTTCGCGCGGCAGTTGTGTGCTGACCAGCGTTGTGGCCAGACGTGTTTGCAAGGACTTGTGAATCAAGAAGTTATTTTCGAAATAAATAAGTTAATAAAACTTGGTTGTCGTTCTTGCAACCGCCAAAACGTTCAACTTTAGATCATAAGAGTTCACTGGGTAGGCAAATACTCATCCCCCCTCTGGTTCTTTCAAAAGCTATTTCCAATGCGTGTCCTCGGATTTCCAGACCTTCTCTTAGAGGGAAGAATCTTCTCGCATTTAAAAAATGACATCTCCACACAACCTTCTCTGATCTAAGAAAAACAATCCCAGCCTTTCCAGTCCCTGCATATAACCACTTCTCTCATCTACATGATCATTCCAATGGATATCCTGTGCAGTCTGTTGAAAGCATGAAATACTTTATAAAGAGTGGTGCTCAGAATTGGATACAATACTTCAGTTGAATCTGAGCTTATAAAGTCTTAACCTAACATTCTTGCTATTCTGTTACATGTATACTGCAATATATTGTTTACAGTAATCATACTGTAATTATACTGTAAATAATCATTGTTTTACTGTATAATTATGGATATCAATCTACAATATTTATCTTCAGGAAAGATAGCATTGGAATAGAAATTGTCATTTAGCCCCTTGAATCTGTGATTTAATGCCATTCAGCTGTTTTTTTTTAACCCATTTTATCTCTAATTACTGTTTGATCTTCAAAAATCTATCAGTGTTAATTTTAAAGTCAACAGCATTGGGAAGTGTTCACAAAACTGACCTCCTCTGTAATTCGGAGTCAGGTCCTAAGCTCTGGATATAAATTATTCTTTCATTTAGAGATTAACAAATGTTCAGCCAAAGGTAAAAGAAAGTGTCCAGAGCTATTAATACAAGTTTTGTTCTTGCGTATGGCGTGCGCAGCCAAAAGTTGTAGATCAACTTGTACTATTTGATCTAATTCCTTGTGCACTCGGGTTGACTGCGTTAGTCGAAACAGGGTGGACCACGTAAACGTTGCACTCTCCCACCCCATTAAATCAAGTTACGAGTGTCTTACCAGTCTCAGCTTGATTCAGTGTCAGCTCAGCTTCTCCTAGTAAGAAGGCTGAGTTCAAATCCAATTCTGGGGAATTATGTGTGTGATTGAGGGCAGTACCAAGGATATTGTGTAATAAAACAGAAAATGATGGAGACACTCAACAGGTCAGACGGCATTGATGGAATGAAAAATAGAACTAACAGAACCAGGAAAAAAGGAAAACAAGCTTCAGCGGGGGAGCACTTTGGAACCTCTGACCATAATTACATCTATATCTATTTATGAACTATTAAAACTTGGATGTAGCAATGTTACAAAATTTTGAGATTTTAAAAATCAAGTCTGCAATTTATCCCATCAGATAAAGCATATAAAGACGTTTAATTTGACACCTAATTCACTTTCATATCTTCAGTATTAAAAACGTTATGGCCGTTTTCATACTCGGAAATTAGCATCTTGTTCCCCATTGCCTTTCCATTGACTTAACACAAAAGTTGTGATCGAGGACAGTCAAAAGCCCATAACTTTCTTAAAAATTAAGAGAACTGAAAGAAATTTTCAGTTATTATAGATTGAAGCATTCTGAAACTAATATGAAACAATCTTACTTGGATGACCCTGAAATTAAAGCATCATATAATTAGAGTAAGTTACCCAATTGTAGCTAAATTCAAAATACTTCAATTACTAGATCTAAACATCTATCCATTTCTTAAGAAAATATTAACTTTTTTTTTAAAGCCTGAGTGTCCAAATAATATTCACACAAGAATCTCACAATATAACATGATTTTTAAATCTAATTGTCATTAATTTTATAGGCCAAATTGAAGAATTTGTGTTTTAATGCCTGTAAATTAATGGGGGCATTTTTAAGCAGATTGCGAGTGGGATTTTCTGGACACGCGATGGATTGGAACGTTGCGGTTGCGGTGAATTTAAACCCAATATCGGCAGGAAAAATTCTGCTGGTTTGTATGGGGACTAAATCACTGTTTCGCAACGTGAAATATTGATTAAAGTCACCTAAACAAGCAAGTGAAATGTAAAAATAACACTAGTCACTTAACTTACCAGTTCCTACGTAAAATCCGTCCCCGTTGGCGGTGTTCATGGCATTAAGAGCTCATTTTTATTTTACTGCAGCGCAGAAATAGTCGGGCAATTAAACATTTTTTTTAACTTACCGGCAGTCGGAACGAATCTCCAGAAATAGATCGCACTCCGACAAAATATTATTCCGGATGGCAAGGGAAAAACCGCATTTTAACTCCGCCCCCCCCCTTAAAGGCGCCAAAGTCGCGCACACGGCCAGCGGCAGAACTGCAGCACCACTGAAGGTAAGTTTTGTAACATACCTATTTGGATGTGTGTGTGTGTGTGTGTGTGTGTGTGTGTGTGTGTGTGTGTGTGTGTGTGTGTGTGTGTGTGTGTGTGTGTGTGTATAATCACATCTTCTCGAAAAACGACGCGATAACGGTAATTTTTTTAACATATTCCGGTAGATATTTTTTCCCATGGATTCCAAAATCGCTTATCTGAAAAATTCATGCTTTATTTCTCGAGTTATTAATGAAAATATTCAAAAATTGGAAAAAACGTAGAAAAAAAATGACTGTCTTTTGCTGATGACATCACAATGGATCTGCAAGCTGTGTTCCACATGCTGTGAAGAACGAGCTCTCGGGTCCGTCTCGGGTCGGGTCCGTCTCAGGTTGGGTCCGTCTTGAGTCGGGTCCTACTCAGAGTCGAATCCAGTCTCGTGTCGGGTCCACTTCTCACACCCCCCTCCTTCCTTCCTCTCTCCCTCCTCGTCCTCCCCCCCTCCCCTCCCCTCCTCTCTCTCCCTCCCATAGCATCTCTCCTCTTCCCCCCTCCCCCTCACCCCCCCACTTCCCCCACTTCCCCTGTGAGGGATAAAGTGATTAAACCCCACTATTGTAAGGGGCTTTAAAGAGGATTCAAACCGAGTAGGGAGGCCAGGAGAGAGGGTTCTGACAGCTGTGTATAAAAGTTACCAGACCCATCCTTGAGTAAGAAGTAATAGCATTGTATAGCGGTAGAAGGATGTAGATAGATCCCTATCAGTAGAATGGAGTGATAGATGGGACCCTTGTCACTATAGCTTAGCTTTAGTGCTGATATAGGAGAACTGAGAGAGTTCACTTGAAGGTGAGTAAAACTTAGGTTAGGTCATGAACAACTGAGCATGCTTAATAAAATAAATGAATATTACAACACACCCCTGGTCAAGAAACTGCTCATTACCATGGACATGTCTGGACATGCGATGTATGATGTGGGAGGTACTGGGGGGGGACGTACCTACAGGTTGTCCACCTCAGTGTCTGATTGGAGCGGGTCAAAGGAGGGGAGGTTGGATGTAGAATTGTGTGTATAAAGGGGGTTCACCCTTCTGACTTCGGTGTGTCTCAACTTGGAGAGGCACCCGGCTCTGCAGACTCGAAAATAAAGAATCTCTTGCTTCCACGATTTAGTCTTTGAGTAGTGATTGTGAGCACATCGAATATCTCACACCCCCCTCCCCCACTTCCCCCCCTCCACCCCCTCCACATGCCCTCTCCACCCCCTCTCCACCCCCCACCCCCCTCCACCCCCCCCTTTAGTTTTCTCCGCCCCCCCCCCCCCTCCCCCCTCTTCCCCTCTATCTACCCTCTCTCATCCCCAGCCCCATCTCTCTCCCCCCACTAAATCCTCACTGTAAGAGTGAACGAACCCCCTCCTCTCCCCACACTCCTCTCCCCCTCCTCTCCCTCCCCCCTCTGTCCCCCCTCTGTCCCCCCCTCTGTCCCCATCTCTCCCAACCCCTCGCACCCTCTCTCTCCCCTCATTCCACCCCCCCCTTTCTCCTCCCCATCTCTTGCCCCTCTCTTCCCCCTCCCCCCTCTCTCCCCCTTCTCTCACCCCATCTCTCCCCCTCCCTCAATCCCTTGCCCTCTCTCGTTCCTACTCCCTCTCCCTTCCTCTCCCCCCTCCCCCCTCTGTCCCCTCCCCCCACCCCTCCCCCCACCCCGCCCCCCCTCCCCTCTGTCCCCCCCCGCCCCCATCCCCCTGTCCCCCCCTGTAGTCCCATCTGTCCCCCCCCTTCTTCCCCCCTTTCCCCCCTCTGGGTCCAACCCCTCTCCCCCTCAAGAGTACCCCCCTCCCCCCTCTCTCGCCCTCACTCGTCCCACTTTTCTCTTCCCTCCCGCTCTCCTCCACTCCCCCCTCTCTCTCCCTCCCTCTCCCTCCCCCTCATCACCCTCCTCTCCCTCCTCTCCCTTCCTCTCCCCCCTCTCCCTCACCTCCCGCTCTCAGCTCTTCCCCCTCTCCCCCTCTCTTCCCCATTCTCTTCACCTCTCTCCCCCCTCTCTCTCCCTTCCCCTCTCCCCTCCTCTCCCCCTCTCTGCACTCTCTCTCCCTCTCCCTCCTTATCCCCCCTCTCTCACTCTCCCCCTCTCTCTCCTCCCTCTCTCTCCCCTCTCTCTCTCCCTTCTCAACACCCCCTCTCCCCCCCTCTATCCCGCCTTTTCTCTCCTCCCCCTCTCCCCCTCCCCCCTCCCCCTCTCCCCTCCTCTCCCTCTGCCCACTCCCCCTCTGCTCTCTCTCCCCACCCTCTCTCCCCCCTTCTCTTCACCGTCCCCCCTCTCTCCCCTCCCCTCTTCCCCTCCTCTCCCCCTCTCTGCATTCCTCTCTCCCTCTCCCTCCTTATCCCCCCCCTCTCTCCCCCTCTCTCCCCCCCTCTCACATCTCCCCTCGCTGCCCCCGCTCTCATCCATCTCTCCCTCTCTCCCCATCTCCGCTCCCTCTCTCCCCCCACCCTCCCGCACTCTCACCCCCCTTTACCCCCTCTCATCTCCCCCTCTCCCCCCCCTCTCTCCCCCCACCACCTTCCCCCCTCTCCCCCCTCTCTCCCCCCTCTCTCCCCTCCCCCCTCTCTCCCCCCCCCTCCCCCCCTCTCTTTCCCCCCTCTCTCACCCCCGAACTCTTCTCCCCCCCCCTCTCCTCTCCCTCCTCTCTCACCCCCCCTCCTCCGCCTCTCTCTCAGCCCCCTCTCATTCTTTCTCTCCCCCCATCTCTCCTAACATCCCCATCTCTCTCCCGCCCTCTCTCCTCCTTCTCCCTCTGACCCCTCTCTCTCTGTCTCTCCCCTCTCCCAGCCTCTCTCCTCACCCCAGATCCGGATTGACCACTAGGCTTCATAGGCTGAAGCCTAAGGCCTTGAAATCTAGGCCAAGGCAGGACTCATAATTACCGGTTGCCCGGGTGCCAATGGCCACCTAACATCCCGCCGGGAAACCTCATTTTGCCTGGCTTGGCAAGCACCTGGGACACCTGCCATTCAACTCTGAGCGGATCTCCCTCTCTATCGCTCTCTCTGTCACTCTCCATCTCTGCCCGCCATCCGTATCCGTGTCCGGGCTGCCGGGTCTCCGCTCGCTCCTCATCTGCCGGCATGGCCAGCCCCCTTGCACATGCGCACTGCTACAGCCAGCACATCCTCCCCCTGCACATGAGCACAACCACGGCCAGCACATCATCGGCCGCCCTGCACATGAGCACTGTCACGGCAACTGGTCGGCGCCGGGCACTTTTCTCGGTCTTGCTTTGAGTTGTGGGAGATCTGGCCGCCATTGCTGTCCTGGGTCAACGCGCCGCCCTCGCAGCGACTAGCTGAAAACCAACGCAGAATCACTCCCTGGAGCTGGAGTAACTCTTGCTTCTGGTTTCCTGGTCCTCCAAAAATATTCTAAATGGAATTTAACTGGAAATGGAGGGTCCATCACCAAACTCCAAACTCTGAACAATAACAGCCTATTGCATTTTATCTGTTTATTTATTGTATATATATATGGTCTATGGTATATAAACACACTGAACCTTTATCTCCTGTTCTGTATTATGTTTACATATTCTGTTGTGCTGCAGCAAGCAAGCATTTCATTGTCCTATCTGGGGCACATGACAATAAAACTCTCTTGACTCTTGACTTGAACTTAAGCAAAAACGGGTTCTTGCGGAACAAAGTGCTACCTTAAATTTAGTTGCATCTAGTTGGGTAACTATGGTAGGGTGAAGACTATTCCATGCTTTAATTGTGCGGGGGAACTCCATGGAGCAGCCAGCAACTCTGGATAGAAGAAATTGGGTGACGTTTCGGGTAGAGACCCTTATTTAGACTCCCTCTGGTTTTAGTGTTTTTAGTTTAATTTAAAGAACAGCATGGGAAACAGCCCTTCAGCCCAACCGAGTCCACGCCGACCACCCGATCACCCCATACACTAGTTCTATCCCACACATTAGCGACGTAGGTCAATGAGTGTATTATATTCTCTCACGTCGTCCCAGTTAGAACAATGAAATCAATATCCTTACTTGCAGCGGCACAACAGAATATGCAACATATACTACTGTAAACAATGTTATACCACGAGAAAACAAAACGGTGTATATTTTATATATAAATATATAACAATAGTATATATATATGTGTGTGTGTGTATACATATAATATATACATAACACACACACAATTTCCCTCCTGGATTAATAAAGTCTATCGTATAGTAATCGTGGTAAGTGTAGGAAGGAACTGCAGATGCTGGTTTAAACTGAAGATAGACACAAAAAGCTGGAGTAACTCAACAGGTCAGACAGAATCTCTGGACAAAAGGAAAATATTACGTTTTGGGTTGGGTCTGAAATAGGTTCCTGCACACCTTTGGAATGTGGAAGGAAACAAGAGCACCCGGAGAAAACCCATGCGATCAAAGGGGAAAGGTGCAAACTCCATACAGACAGCACCCATATTCAGGATCAATTCCGGGTCTCTGGCACTTTTAGGCAGCAGCTTTATGGCCAATGTACTGCCCCATAGCCTTGAACTGAATTAAAACATACAGTAGCTGTAAAGGGGGACATAGCGTCACAGAGATTTAAAACTGAAAATGGATAGTTTCATTTTTTTAGTAACTAAAGGTATCAACATATAATTTTTTATGTGTTGGAAAATAAAATATAGTGGCACAGCTGGTAGACTTGCTGCCTCACACGCCAGAGATCTGTGTTCGATCCTGTCCTCGGGCACTGTCTGTGTTGAATTTGCACATTCTCCCCGCAAGCGTGTGGGTTTCCTCCCACATCCCAAAGACACATTGGCTTTGTAGGTTAACTTGTCTGTAAAATTGCCCCTAATGTGTAGGGAAGGGTGAGGAAAGTGGGTTAACAGAACTTGAGTGAATGGGTAGACAAAAATGTTGGAGAAACTCAATGGGTGAGGCAGCATCTATGGAGTGAAGGAAATATGCGACGTTTCGGGTCGAGACCCTTCTTCAGACTGATGTGAGAGTGGGGAGGAAGGGAAGAAGAAAGGAAGAGGCGGAGACAGTGGGCTGAGGGAGAGCTGGGAAAGGGGAGGAGAAAACAGGGACTACCTGAAATTGGAGGTCAATGTTCATACTGCTGGGGTGTAAACTGCCCAAGCGAAATATGAGGTGCTGCTCCTCCAATTTACGGTGGGCCTCACTCTGACCATGGAAGAGGCCCAGGACAGAGAGGTCATATACGGAATGGGAGGGGGAGTTGAAGTGCTGAGCCACCGAGAGATCAGGTTGGTAATTGCGAACGAAGCGGAAGTGTTAGGCGAAGCGATCGCCAAGCCTACGCTTGGTCTCACCGATGTAGAGCAGCTGACATCTAGAGCAGCAGAAGCAATAGATGAGGTTGTAGGTGCAGGTGAACCTCTGCTGCACCTGGAAAGACTGCTTGGGTCCCTGAATGGAGACAAGGGGGGAGGTAAAGCAACAAGTGTTGCATTTCCTGCGGTTGCAAGGTAAAGTGCCATGAGAGTGGGTGGTGTGGGTGGGAAGGGACGAATTGACCAGGGAGTTATGGAGGGAGCGGTCTCTGCGGAAAGCCGACAGGGGAGGAGATGGGAAGATGTGGCCAGTGGTGGGATCCCATTGGTAACAAAAAAGCTGGAGAAAATCAGTGGCAGCATCTATGGAACGAAGGAATAGACGACGTTTCGGGTCGAGACCCTTCTTCAGATTGATGTCGGGGGGGGGGGGGGAACACGAAAAAGAAAGGAAGAGGCGGAGACAGTAGGCTGTGGGAGAACTGGGAATGGGAGGGGAAGGAGGGAGAAAGCAAGGACTACCTGAAATTAGAGAAGCCAATATTCATACCACCGGGGTGTAAACTACCCTAGCAAATATGAGGTGCTGCTCCTCCAATATGTGGTGGGCCTCACTCTGGCCAAGGAGGAGCCCCAGGACAGAAAGGCCGGATTCGGAATGGGAGGGGGAGTTGAAGTATTGAGCCACCGGGAGATCAGGTTGGTTATTGCGAACTGAGTGGAGGTGTTGTGCGAAGCGATCGCCAAGCCTGCGCTTAGTCTCACCGAGGTTGATATTACGCTGAATAATCCAACCACATTTTTTTTGGAAGTGGAAAGAAATGATAGAAATTGCATTCATTGCAACGTGTAAAAAGAGTTGAGATACTGTATTATAATTTTGCTGCTTGTCATTGTGGTATATATTATGTCTTTGTGACTTTATTTGAAGCACAAATAATATGTGAATGCTTCATTGAGCATAATTCTGATTATGCACTTCGTCCGAGCACGTTATCGCACGCATCATGCAAGCCATCTTAAATGACCACCTAAACTGTCATTTGGCAACTTAAAAAGCTGCCACGGATGCCCGGCTGACAACAGGGACAAAAAAGTTGTGAGAGCCCTGCAAGGTGTATAATATTTTTGACACTGTCATAGGCCTTTCTTACATAATAGGTCACAATGCATTGTAGTCTCTAAATCAACCCTTCAGTAATTTTCCTTGCCCTCCATTTCAGAATAATAGTGTTTTAAGCCGATAACTCGACACTAGCACTGGCAATAAATAAAAAGCGCAGCTTTCCAGCCCCTTATCTCATTGGCCACGTTCGACTGCAAATCGGTGTCAATCTGGTGGACTCTTCATCTTCCTCCTTATCTCACCCCTTAGGGCCTCTCTTCATCCAAATCTGGCACTGACTCCCCCCCCTTCCTCTACCCTCCCCCGGCCTACTCTCCTCTCCCCCCTTCTCTCACCTCTCTCCCCCCTCTCCCCTCCTCTCCCCCTCTGTCTCACCCCTCTCTCCCCCCTCTCTCTCCTCTCTCCTCTCACCTACTCTCCCCCCTCTCTCCCCCCCTCTCCCCCCTCTCTCTCTGTCTCTCCCCTCCCCGCCTCGCTCCTCTCCCCCTTCCCCCCTCTCTGCTCCCCCTCTCTCCCCCTCTGACTCCGCCTCCCTCCCCCCTCTGTCTCCACCCTCTCTCACCCCCTCTCTCCCCATTCTCCCCCCTCTCCCCCTCTTTCTCTGCCCCTCTCTCTCTGTCTATCCCACCCGGCCTCTCTCCTCTTCCCCCTCCCCCCTCCCCCTCTCTGCCCCCCTCTCCCCCCTCTCTCCTCCCCCTCTCTCCTCCCCCTCTCCTCCCCCTCTCCTCCCCTTCTCGCTCCCCCTCTCTATCCTCCCTCCTCTCTCCCCCCTCTCTCTCCACCCTCTTTCCCTCCCTCTCTCCCCTCTCTCCCCCCCCCCTCTCTCCCCCTCCCCCTTTCTCCACCCCTCCTCTCCCCCCTCCTCCCCCTCCTTTCCCCCATCCCCCCCTCCTCTCTCCCCCTCCTCTCTCCCTCCTCTCACCCCCCCATTTACCCCCTCCCCCCTCCTCTCCCCTCCTTGGCCTCTCTCCCCCTCTCTCTCCCCCTCTCTCCCCCCCCCCCTTCCATCACCCCTGCCCTCCCCCCTCTCTCTCACCCCTCTCTCCCCTCTCTTTCCCCTCACTCTCTGCCCCTCTCTCTCTCAGCCCCTCTCTCTGTCTCTGCCCATCTATCTCTGTCTCTGCCCCTCTTTCTCTGTCTTTGTCCCCCTCTCTCTCTGTCTTTGCCCCCTCTCTCTGCCCCCTCTCTCTACCCCCCTCCCTCTCTAGACGTGCTGTGAGTTGGGGGCTATGCGTGAGTTGATAGGGGATGGGGTAAAATGGCGGGGATGGGGCAACCACTCATTGAGGGGACAGGACCCACTGAGTCCCACTTGGCGTAGTAACTATTAAAAGTCTGATCTTGTATGTGGATGTATTTATTTGTGTGTATTTGTTTGTGTATAATCACATCTTCCCGAAAAATCGACCTGCTAATGGTAACATTTTTACATATTCCGGTAGAGATTTTCCTCCTGGAGTCCAAAATGCCCTACCTGAAAAATGTATGCTTTATTTCTCAAGTTATTAATGAAAATGTTCAAAAACCTGAACAAACTTTTTTTTAAAACTGGCTGTCTTTCGCTGATGACGTCACAATGGATCTGCGTGTTGTGTTCCACGTGCAGTGTTCCACGTGCTTCGTGTGAATAACAAGCAAGTTGGGCCCTGTGCTAGAGCTCTCGGGTCCGTCTCAGGTCTGTCTCGGGTCGCTTGGGTCCGTCTCAGGTCTGTCTCGGGTCTGTCTCGGGTCCATCTCTGCCCCTACTCTCTCTCTCTCTCTCTCTCTCTCTCTCTCTCTCTCTCTCTCTGCCCCTCTCTGCTCCTCTCTCTCTGCCTCTCTCTCTCTCTGCCTCTCTCTCTCTCTCTCTCTCTCTCTCTCTCTCTCTCTCTCTCTCTCTCTCTCTCTCTCTCTCTCTCTCTCTCTCTCTCTCTCTCTCTCTCTCTCTCTCTCTCTCTCTCTGCTCTTCTCTCTGCCTCTCCTCCCCTCTCTCTCTCTCTCTCTGCTCTCTCTCTCTCTGCTCTCTCTCTCTCTGCCCCCCTCTCCTCTGCCCCCTCTCTCTCTGTCTGCTCTCTCTCCCTGCCCTCTCTCTCTCTCTCTCTCTCTCTCATCTCTCTGCCCTCTCTCTCTGCTCTCTCTCTCTGTCTCTCTCTCTCTCTCTCTCTCTCTCTCTCTCTCTCTGCCCCCCTCTCCCTCTCTCTCTCTCTGCCCCCTCTGTCTCTCTGCCCCCCTCTCTCTCTCTGCCCCCTCTCTCTTTCTGCCCTCTCTCTCTGCCCTCTCTCTGTCTCTGCCTCTTTCTGTCTCTTCCCTCTCTCTCCGCCCTCTGCTCTCTCTCTGTCTCTGCCCTCTGCCCTCTCTCTGCCCTCTCTCTCTCTGCCCTCTGCCCTCTACCCACTCTGCCCTCTACCCTCTCCGCCCTCTGCCCTCTGCCCTCTCTCTCTCTCTGCCCTCTCTCTCTCTCTGCCCTCTCTCTCTCTCTCTGTCCTCTCTCTCTCCCCTCTCTCTCTGCCCTCTCTCTCTCTGCCCTCTCTACCCCCTTCCCTCTCCCTCTCTAGCTGCGCATGCGAGTTGGGGGCTATGCATTAGTGGATAGGGTGGGGGGTGGGGTAAAAGGAGTGAATGAATATTATTAATATAATATCAATGGGGGTGGTTAGTGTGTGTGTGTGGGGTTTGTTTAATGTGTGTGTGTGTGTGTGTGGGGGGGGGGTGGTTTTAATGTGTGTGTGTGTGTGTGTGTGGGGGGTGGTTTTAAATGTGTGTGTGTGTGGGAGGTGGTTAATGTGCGTGTGTGTGGGGGGGGGGTGGTTAATGTGTGTGTGTGCGTGTGGGGGGGGGGTGGCTAATGTGTGTGTGTGTGGGAGGTGGTTAATGTGCGTGTGATGCCGCAGCCCGCCCCCTACCCAACGGGCCCCACTTGGTCTAGTTAGTTTTAAAATAGTGATGGAAGAAGATAGGACTGGTCCACTCAATTAACATCCCAAAATGGGGCAAGGTAAATGTTTGAAGGCTTTGATGGGAACTTGCAAATGTTGATTTGGAGAAGCTGTTCGTAGATAGAAGGATGTCTGACAATTGGGAAGTTTTAAAATTGAGATGTGGAGAGTTCAGGGATAGCACGTTCCTGTTGGAGTGAAGCTTGGTTGCTGAGGGATATTAAGCATAGGTCAGGGAAAAGGAGGCGCATGTCAGGTATAATCAGCTGGGAACAAGCAAATCTTTTGAGGAGCACAAGAGGTGTCGAAGTACACTTAAGAGAGAAATCAGGAAGGCAAAAAGAGATCATGAGATAGCTTTGGCAGATAAAGTAAAGAAGAATGCTTTCAACAAGTATATTAAGAGTTAAGGCTGATCAATGATCAGTGTGGATTTAGTGGGCCAATGGGCCTGTTTCCACATTATATCTCTAAACTTCCGGTAAACTAAAATAATGTTGGCCAACTCCACAACAGCGTTCTTGAAATGAAGTCAATATTTGTTCGTACCAGCTCCAAAGAAGTGACAGTGGCCTCACTTCAATCATCCTCTGCTATAGGAACAATGTGGAGTTTGGAGTCAAATTTCCTGTTGTTGGTACTTTCCCTCACTGGGGTGTGTCTGCAAGGAATGAGTGCAAGCTGGAATGATGAGAGAATGAAGTGGAACAGACCTCCCATTGGGGCAAAGGAACCTGCTCAGGCTCCTGAAGAACAGTGCTTTCACAAGGCGCACTTAATCACAATTTCAAAAGAAAAATTCATAACTTTTTACAATGCTATAATCATATGGCACAGGAAAAGGCAATTCAGCCCATTGCATTCCTTCCAGTCGCAACTTGCCTTCCCAACTCTCAGTTTGTAGCCCTGCAAGATAATGTTCCTTTGACCAGATTACAAATGCCTGATTTATAGACACCTCTATAGGCAACTGAGCACCCGTATTATTACATTCAAGTCCAATATATGTACATACATTTATTTCTACAAATGGCAGAATTAGTTTGATCCCTCTCCACTTTTAGTAATTCTACTGTCTTATTTGCCTTATGTGCTTTTGATCCCATTTTTTACAATACTGTAATGACATGGTTAGCATATCGAGTGATGTTTATGTGTTATCTATCTTATAGATAAAATCAACTTAAGGACATCTGTAAAAATCGAACCAGTTCGATACCAGAGGATGACTGTATTTTTTATTTGTGATGAGGGTTTCTGTCTCCAGTATTCACACAGTGTACACCTCACCCCACAACGTTGTGTGAAGTAATTTATTACCTCAGACCCCCACTAATCCTGCAATTTATCAAATCTATGATCCGAATGATGAAAATGTGTTAAAGCAAATATATCTTTATTCTTTCCCCTACCCAGTCATTCTCATTAAGTCATATAGCACAGAAGCAGGCTCTTTGGCCACTGAATCTGCACTGATCATCAACACCCATTAACACTAATCCTACGTTAATCCCTATTATTATTGTCCCGACATGTCAAAGTTCTCCAACTTGAAGCAATTTACATTGGCCAGTTAACTAACTGACCTGCTTTTCTTGGGATGTGGGAGGAAACTGGAGGACACCCCAGGAAAATGCATATCGCAAGGAGAACGGGCAAAGTCCCCACAGACAACTCCCAGGGCCAGGACCATACATGGATTGCTGGTGCTGTGAGGCAGAGGCAGCTCTTTCTACTAGGAGATTACTCCATTAGTATCGGATTAACTGATTCAATCGATTGGAATTACTGTTGGTTGGGCAATCTAGAGCTTTTATACAGACCTAATGTGAACAAATTTGAATGTAATGGACATGGGCCATTTTTGTGCAGTAAAATTCTATGACCAGGACATAGGGAACAGGTGAGAAGGGGTGTGGTCGTCACATTAAAACTAGCCCATTAAAGGCTATAATTAAGGAATACTGACTTAAAGGAGGGCGGTAGAAGTCTGGAATTCCCCTCTGTAAATGACAATTCTTGAGACATAACTTGTTCATGTTAACACTGAGCATTTTTGTTCACCATTGGTATCAGGTTATGGGGCAAAGGCAGATGCTCGATTAGCCATGTCATTAAATAGCAGAGTAGGCTGGAGGTGTAAAATCGCTGACCTTATGCGGGGATAAGAGATTTAGAAATGATTAGAAATGACTAAAAAACAACTATTGATGTAAGATTGTTGACTTGATTGTCATCATTAACTATGCCTGTGGTTTCAGTGGCTTAGAGAACTAATGTGAGTGAAGCAGATGCAGTATCACTGATAACATTTCCTATGATATTTCATATCGGTTCCTGTTGCACATGTTCTTCCTGTTCTTTGCTGTATCTTTGTGGGAAGTTGGGATTCTGTTACATGGACCTACTTTGAAACTCTCGGCTCAACTACACCCAATGCCATCATGTTCATCGTCCTTTGTTGCCATCTTCAGCAGCTCGGGTTAAAACATTCTTGTCCTTTTCTTCTATGTTGGCCTTGCTTATTAATCGCCACAGTGATCAGAGAGCTCCGTATCCTCCAAACTCGGATCTATTTGTGAATTCTGAGCACCTTCTCACTAATACTAGTAATCAAGCTTTCAACTCTTGGGTCCTGACCTCTGGATATATTTCCATACATTCCTCTGCTCCACTGCCTTGTGCTCCTCCTCTAAGTCATTCCTTAAAAGTTGCAACCTGGAAATTAAATTGCGAAATTTTGTTGGCAAACAGCACTCGTACCAAAGCTTCATGTCTCTAATGATGCGGTCCTAAATATCATGATTGTTACATTTTGAGGAATGGTCTTTGTGTTTGAAGGTAGACAAAAGTGCTGGAGAAACTCAGCAAGTGCAGCAGCATCTATGGAGCGAAGGAAATAGGCAACGTTTTGTGCCCGAAACCCTTCGTCTCTCCAGCACTTTGTCTACCTTCGATTTTGTCTTCCTTCGATGCATCTGCAGTTCCTTCTTAAAGTCTTTGTGTTTGAGTTGAGTTTAGTTTATTGTTACCGAGGTACAGTAAACAGCATTAAAGGAAGAGAGGGATTATGGTGTAAATCAACATGAATGTGAGAAACCATGAGAATTAATGCAAAACAGAGAGTAAAATAATCGAAATAAAAAATATATTTATTTGTATAGCTATTTTAACAGGTCATTTTAAAATTATACATAATTCTTGTTACCATTTGAATAGTACAATTTGTTGCTGAATTTTACTCTTGAAGTCTTACTCTGCCAGTGCAATGACATGAGCATTACACATTTAAGAAGGGATATGGGGGGTGGGGGGGTGTGTGGGGGGAGGGATTGTGGGGTGGGGGGTTGAGGGGGCAGGGGGATTATGGGGGTGGGGGGTGTGTGTGGGGGGAGGGATTGTGGGGGTGGGGGGTTGTGGGGGCGATTGGGAGTGGAGGGGCATTGTGAGGACCGGGGTTGGTTGTGGGGGTGGGGAGTTTGTGGGGGTATGGGGGTTGTGTGGGGGCATTGTGAGGGGGTTGTGGGTGGGGAGTTGTGGGGGGGGGGGGGTTGTGGGGGAGGGTTGTGGGGCGATTGTGGGGACAGATGTTGTGGGGTGGGGGTGGGGGGTGTGTGGGGGCAGGTGTTGTGGGGGCGGGGGGTGTGTGGTGGGAGGGTGTGTGGGTGGGGGTTTTGTGGGAGGGGGGGGTGTTGTGGGGGAGAGGGTGTGTGGACGGGGGGGGGGAGTGAGCTCGGAGAAAAGACAAGGGAAGAGGCATGGGGTAGGGGGTATCACGGGGGGGGGGGGGAGGAGCCAACAAGGGGGACCAGAGGGGTAATGGCTGGAATTGGCTGTGCAATGGGAACTCACAACGGGCACTGGTCACTGGTGGTTCTCCTCCGCCGGGATCAGAGTTTCCGCTTTCTGTTTGGTGACATCAGCGACATCTCCGACTCCGGATTGGGCTGGGTCTCCCACACTGGGCTGGGTCTCCCACACTGGGCTGGGCTGGGTCTCCCACACTGGGCTGGGCTGGGTCTCCCACACTGGGCTGGGCTGGGTCTCCCACACTGGGCTGGGCTGGGTCTCCCACACTGGGCTGGGCTGGGTCTCCCACACTGGGCTGGGCTGGGTCTCCCACACTGGGCTGGGCTGGGTCTCCCACACTGGGCTGGGCTGGGCTGGGTCTCCCACACTGGGCTGGGCTGGGTCTCCCACACTGGGCTGGGCTGGGTCTCTGACTCTGGGCTGGGCTGGGTCTCCCACACTGGGCTGGGCTGGGTCTCCAACACTGGGCTGGGCTGGGTCTCCCACACTGGGCTGGGCTGGGTCTCTGACTCTGGGCTGGGCTGGGTCTCCCACACTGGGCTGGGCTGGGTCTCTGATGCTGGGCTGGGCTGGGTCTCCCACACTGGGCTGGGCTGGGTCTCCCACACTGGGCTGGGCTGGGTCTCTGATGCTGGGCTGGGCTGGGTCTCCCACACTGGGCTGGGCTGGGTCACCCACACTGGGCTGGGCTGGGTCTCCCACACTGGGCTGGGCTGGGTCTCTGATGCTGGGCTGGGCTGGGTCTCCCACACTGGGCTGGGCTGGGCCTCACACACTGGGCTGGGCTGGGTCTCCCACACTGGGCTGGGCTGGGTCTCCCACACTGGGCTGGGCTGGGTCTCTGACTATGGGCAGGGCTGGGTCTCCCACACTGGGCTGGGCTGGGTCTCCCACACTGGGCTGGGCTGGGTCTCCCACACTGGGCTGGGCTGGGTCTCTGATGCTGGGCTGGGCTGGGTCTCCCACACTGGGCTGGGCTGGGTCTCCCACACTGGGCTGGGTCTCCCACACTGGGCTGGGCTGGGTCTCTGATGCTGGGCTGGGCTGGGTCTCCCACACTGGGCTGGGCTGGGTCACCCACACTGGGCTGGGCTGGGTCTCCCACACTGGGCTGGGCTGGGTCTCCCACACTGGGCTGGGCTGGGTCTCTGATGCTGGGCTGGGCTGGGTCTCCCACACTGGGCTGGGCTGGGTCTCCCACACTGTGCTGCGCTGGGTCTCCCACACTGGGCTGGGCTGGGTCTCTGATGCTGGGCTGGGCTGGGTCTCCCACACTGGGCTGGGCTGGGTCACCCACACTGGGCTGGGCTGGGTCTTCCACACTGGGCTGGGCTGGGTCTCTGATGCTGGGCTGGGCTGGGTCTCCCACACTGGGCTGGGCTGGGTCTCTGATGCTGGGCTGGGCTGGGTCTCCCACACTGGGCTGGGCTGGGTCTCTGATGCTGGGCTGGGCTGGGCTGGGCCTCCCACACTGGGCTGGGCTGGGTCTCCCACACTGGGCTGGGCTGGGTCTCTGATGCTGGGCTGGGCTGGGCTGGGCCTCCCACACTGGGCTGGGCTGGGCTGGGTCTCCCACACTGGGCTGGGCTGGGCTGGGTCTCCCACACTGGGCTGGGCTGGGCCTCCCACACTGGGCTGGGCTGGGTCTCCCACACTGGGCTGGGCTGGGTCTCTGACTATGGGCAGGGCTGGGTCTCTGACTATGGGCAGGGCTGGGTCTCCCACACTGGGCTGGGCTGGGTCTCCCACACTGGGCTGGGCTGGGTATCCCACACTGGGCTGGGCTGGGTCTCTGATGCTGGGCTGGGTCTCTGATGCTGGGCTGAGTCTCTGACATTGGGCTGCTTGGGGCTGGGCTGTTTGGGGCTGGGCTGTATGGGGCTGGGCTGCTTGGGGCAGGGCTGCTTTGCGTCCCTCCGGAAATTGTGTCCGGTTGGACTAGAGCACTAGAGCTGAACTAGAGCATTAAGACGTATGTAATACATGGTGACTTGGTCATTTGGATTCGGAACTGGTTTACGAGGTTAATCCCCAGGATGGCTGGACTGTCATTTGAGGAAAGATTGCAAAGACTGGGCTTGTATTCACTGGAATTTAGAAGCATGAGAGGGGATCTTATAGAAACATATAAAATTATAAACGGACTGGACAAGTTAGATGCAGGAAAAATCTTCCCAATGTTGGGGGAGTCCAGAACCAGGGGCCACAGTCTTAAAATAAAGGGGAGGCCATTTATAACTGAGATGAGAAAAAACGTTTTCACCCAAAGAGTTGTGAATTTGTGGAATTCTCTGCCATAGAAGGCAGTAGAGTCCAATTCACTGGATGAATTTAAAAGAGAGTTAGATAGAGCTCTAGGGGCTAGCAGAATCAATGGTTTTGGGGAGAAGGCAGACATGGTTACTGTGGATGATCAGCCATGATCTCAATGTATGTTGGTGCAGGCCTGAAAGGCCAAATGACCTCCTCCTGCACCTATTTTCTATGTTTCCATGTTTCTAACATGGAGGATTGTGGTGGAAGAGTGTTATTCATGCTGGAGATCTGTGACCAATGGAGTTATGCGGAGATCTGTGCTAGGACCTATGTTGTTTGTGATATATATAAACAACTTGGATATAAATGTATGGATGACTTGGTTAGTAAGTTTGCTGATGATACCAAAATTGGTGGAGTTGTGGACAGTGAGGAAGGCTGTCAAAGTACACAGTAGAATATAGAATAAAGATCAGCTACAGAAATAGGCGGAGAAATGGCAAATTAAGTTGAATCTGATGGAAAGTGAGGTGTTGCACTTTAGGAGGTCGAATGTAAGGGGAAAATATACAGTTAATAGCAAAATCCTTAACAGAGGATCTTAGGGTCCAAGTCCATAGCTCCCTGAAAATGGCACACAGCTAGATCGAGAGGTAAAGAAGGTGTATAATATGTTTGCCTTCATCAATTCCTTCCTGTAATGGGGTAACTAGAAGTGTATGGAATACTCCAAATGCTGCCGAACCAAGGACCTATAAAGCAGCAACATGACTTCTTGCCTCTTATAGTTAATGTCCTGACCGATGAAGGGAAGCAAACCATTTGCCTTCTTTATCACTGTTTGCCCGCTCATCTCCTTTAAATACTGCCTCTCTCACCTTAAAGTTATGCACACTATTCTGTGTCACTTCCAACCTGAGAAAAAGGTTCTGACGATCTACCCTATGAGTATTATATATTTCTATCAGGTCTCCCCTCAGCCTGCAATGTTCCAAAGAAAACAATCCAAGTTTGTTTGGTACATGCTGCCATGGTAGATGCAGATATGATAGTGGCATTTAAGAGGCTTAGCATTGACGTGGATGAGTATAGTTAATTGAGGACGTTAAAAGAGGAAGTGTTATGGGGTTTCGCATGGTCAAAAGTCGATGGATCTCAGGGCCTGGGTGCAATATGTTCCAAGATACTAAAAGAAGCTTGGGACAGATCTGTAGTGGCTCTGACCATTATTTTCCATCCCACCCTGCCTATAGGAGTAGTGCCAGAGAATTGGAAGACCACTAATATGGTACCGTTGATTAAAAACAGACCAGTTAGTTTAATTTCTGTGGTGGACAAATTATTGGAAGCTATTCTAAAGAGCAGTAATAAAGCTTCATTTAGAAAGGCAGGGATTAAGCAAGGACAGTCAGCATGGATTCATTAAAGGAAAGTCATGTGTGACCATTTGTGATTGGAATATTGCCAGTGAGGTCCAAACCATCTCAGTACCTTACTTTTTTTTGGTGTATGTTAATGATAAACATTCAAATATAGGGAGCACTATGAAGAAGTTTAGAGATGAAAAAAAAAATAGCCAGTATGTTTGAGGGAGAGGAGGAAAGTTTCAGAATCTTATAAAGGTGTACAAAATAATGAGAGGAATAGATTAGGTAGATGCACAGAGTTTCTTGCCCAGAGTTGGGGAATCGAGGACCAGAGGACATAGTTTCAAGGTGAAGGGGAAAAGAGGAATCCGAGGGGTAACTTTTTCATACAAACGGTGGTTGGTGTATGGAACAAGCTGCCAGAGGAGGTAGTTGAGGTTGGGACTATCCCATCATTTAAGAAACAGATAGACAGGTATACGGATAGGACAGGTTTGGTGGGATATGGATCAAGCACAGGCAAGTGGGACTAGTGTAGTTGGGACATTGTTGGCCCATGTGGGCAAGTTGGGCTAAAGGGCCTGTTTCCACACTATGTCACTCTGACTATGACTCTGATCAAAGAGCAGAGAAATGGCAAACAAAATGTAATCCAAGGAAGAGTGGGGGTAGCAGTAATAATGCAAGGGGATATACAAAAGGTAGGAGGATGTTGAGTGGTGCAGATGTACAGAAGCACCTTGCAGAACAGGGCCACCTTAAATGTCACTGGATAAGCCAATAAGGTGGTTAAAAAGTGTCCATGTGAGGTTTTCCTTTAGTAGCTGAGGCATTGACTATTGAAGCAGGGAGGTTATGTTGGAACAATGCTTGTTAGTCAACAACTTGAGTACCAAGTACATTTCTGGTCACTCCTTTACAGGGGAGCAATGATTGTACTGGCAAGGGTACAGGAAAATATTACAAAGCATTTGCAGGACTGGCATATTTGAGCTACAAGGAAAGAAGGAGGCCAATAGAAGGCTAATGGTACACTTAATTGAAGGGTGTAAAACATTTATGAGGGGCCGAGGCTGAGTAAGTAGGAAGGACCTTCTTCATGTAGAAGAGGGGGTGAAAACCAGTGGAACATAGATTTGAATTAAATGTTAGAAAAATTATAGGAGAAATAAGGAAACATTTTTCCGCCCAGAGGATTGTAGTGATCTGAAGTTCATTGCCTGGAAGGATGGCTGGGAAGAAACCCAATCACTTTTTAAAATGGCTGAAGGTGCACTTGAAGAAAGAGAACCTACAGGATTACAGACCTGATGTTGGAAGGTGGGATTAGGCCTGATACTTGTTTGTCGACCAGCACTGGCAGGATTGTCAACGACAAGTAACTTGCCAATTCCAGCTGTTAACACAGGATCCCTACCAAAATTGGTTTGTGAGTTGTCATGGTTGCACAGTTTTGTGCCAGAAACGGTTTTCAAGGAATTGTGTACGTTTATTACTCTCTGATCTTCCTTACAAAGCTCCCGATACGCTTAGGATGATATGTACTTAATTCTCCTGCATCACCTCAAAAAAAGGTTTGTATGAGGAATCACATTGTCCAATGCATCCCTGATGTTGAACGGTGGAAAGAGAAACTGTTAATCTTTTAGGTTGATATGTTCACTCTATTACTCTGTCTACAGAAGCTGTTGGACTTGTTGCATACACAACATCTGTATAATTGGCTTGTGACATTTACTATGTTAAAGCTGCTGTAGAAAAGCCAACACGTATTGATCTCCTACAGTCCTGGTATAATTTTCCTCTCAAAATCATTGCTATCCCACCAACTTCCATTTGCTGACAATAAAGTGGTTAATTTATAATACTTTATTAAACATCTTTAAAAGATATGCAACGATCAAATAGACTATCTTCATTACTCTGTGATTTCATCAAAAAACAATGCAGTCATTTAAATTGTTGTGCCTTACTGCTGGCTTTCTTTATTAGATTTCTTTATGGGGGGTTGAAAAAGCCCATTTTTCCAATTAGTCTTGATAGTTGTATTCAAAGGTTTGCATCACTCCTGTTTTACTGATGGTAGACATTTAATTTTACATTACTCTATTTTTGAACAGGGGTGTAACCCTCCAGCCCTCTGGCATTATTCCTGCAACCAGGGAGAATTACAGCCTGAGCTATTGCAATTTCCATCCTTACTTCCACCAGCAACCCATCCAGATTGGCTGTCCTCTACGTTGAGCATTGCCAATGTTCTAAATAGCTCCGTTTAAAACAAAATTGTCTTCGACCCTAATCTGTCCGTCTCTTCCTCTAGCTTATGTTCTACATGTTTATAAAATAACATGCATTTTGTTATTGGGCACACGCTTACCTGTTCTCCAGCATTCATTTTGACATTCCTGGTCCATTTTCCTTTTCTAGTTTAGTTTAGACACACAGCATGGAAACAAGTCCATTGATCACCCGTTCACACTCGTCATATGCTATCCCACTTTCTCATCCACTCTCTACACGCTAGCGCCGATTTACAGAGGCTAATGAACTTACAAATCTGCACATCTTTGCAATGTGGGAGGAAACCGGAGCAGCCGAAGGAAACTCACATGGTCACCGGGAGAACATGCAAACTCCACGCAGACAGCATTCAAGGTCAGGATCGAACTGAGGCCTCTGGCGCTGTGAGACAGCAGCTCTACCAGCTGTGCCACTGTGCCGCCTACATTATGTTCCCTATGTCCATTCTGGTTTGCACTAAATTATGAGACTGAACTTTAGAGACATCAGCTTCAAGCTTGTGATTCACGGACAAGAGCCTCCAGCCCATGTAGTCTTTCCTAAGAGTCAACCTCTCGGTTCTATCATTCTTTAGCATTCTTTTTTTCCTCTATCTGTTTTTGCAAGATGCAGATCAGAAATAAATTGTGTTAGTGGGGAGATATTTGCCTTCTCTGTTATGGTTGGAACAAGCTGTTAACCAAACCACAAAAATTACTGACTATGTGGTTTTCAAATGCTGCATTGAACATTGTTCGTGCCACATTTTGCTATAGTAGATGAACATCTAATCATTGGAAGCGCAAATTACACCCTTTGTTTTCTATCCCATCATTAGTGGTGATATTTTAGGAGTACCTAGTGCTATGGTAATGTGTGATAAAGTCTGTGCTGCCTCCTCCCTAATCCAAGGTGCTTGGAAGCCCAGAGTCCAGCTGGGTTTCTCTATATCCTTGGAAACTGTAACCTTCAGTTTCCCTCCACCATCTGATCAGGTTTGAACAGATCAATTATGGTCAATAGGCCAGACTGCTCTCCTGCTTGCTCTGCCATTTTCCAGTAAAAACTCCAATAATCTGCAATCTGATTGTTCAGAAGTTCAGATGGTTAGGCATTTCACTCACTCATTAGTCTGGAATGTGAGCAATGATCCCAGAGTGCAAGCAGCTGGAAATGTCGTTGGGGCTGGGATCCGACCTGTGAACCAGCTGTGTGGCCAGCGTTAAGGACCAGAGTGTTCAACCAGGGTTGGGCTATGAACACTCCAGAGGTCAGGAATGTGGGTCAGTTTGTGGCCATAACCTTGGTCTGGATTGCATGTATATTTGCACTCCCCTTAAATTTCCCTGATTCACTGGATGATTTATCATACGACTGTAATGTTTAAAAAATTGAAATAAAGTTGCATTGGGATACTAATAGTAACATCTAATAATCCGGAAAACGTTGTATTGTGGGGAGAAAGTCCCGAAATGAAAGCGAGGAGCCAGGTGTTTCGGGAGGTAATGTCCTTCTTGTCATCAGAGAAGTCCGCAAGAGGAGGATGGCACCCAAACCCTTGCCTTTTATTCCTCTAGCTAAGGGCCGCCTCTGGACTCAACCATTCCTGTGCCGAGGGGTTTGAGAGCTGGGATGGCCTGACCCTTGGGAGCCGCCACAGTATCCTTCTTGCCTGTATCCACTTATCACTCGTTAATTCTTGCCCCATCCTTTCCCCTCACCTTCCTTGCCCACCTATCTTCCCTGAACTCCATCAAGTTGCACAAATTGTAGAAATAAATAACTATAGATGCTGGTTTATACACAAAAAAAGTGCCAGAGTAACAGCAGGCCAGGCAGCATCTCTGGATAGGAACATGGATAGGTGACATTTCGGATTGAGACCATTCTTCAGACTCTTGGTCGGGAACTGGGCCTGGAATCCAGTTAGTTGACAGCCCCGTTCTGCTGGTGGCCGGGGGAAAGGCGAGGATCGGTGGGGTCATTGATGGTCTGCAAGTGGCCAAGGAAACTGAATGAGCCGACGGTGGTGACGGTAGGTCCAGAGCTGTGTGGTGCGGTGAGGAAACCCTGTCCTGCTCTAAGTGAGGTTCCACAACCTGGAGTACAGGGTGAAAGGACATTGACCTTAAACGTTAACTCTGTTTCTTCTTCCAAAGACAATAAACTGCCTAACCAACTGATTATACAAAAGTTATTTTTAACAGCTAAAAATGAATTTTTGTTACTACAAGCTAAAAATAGTAAGTCTGTTACATTGTTTAATAGAGTTATGTGTCGATCGAAGCAATTGCTTGTCAATTTCAGTGACCTCCGTAGCGACAGTGTGTTCTTAAAGAGACAGTGATGTCTGATTGATGTGGTGCTCCTTTAACTGCTAAAACTGAAATTTGTTATAAAGAAGGTTGTAATAACGAGGGTTTACTATATTACAAAGACAAAATACTTAACTGATGTTGGAGATCTGAAAAGTTTCTGTGAGAAGAGAAGCAAAGCTGATGTTTCAAGTCACCTGATTTATTAAACTCGTTTCTCTCATCTCTGCCTGACCTGATGAATATTCCCATTGTTTTGTTGAATTTATTTCAGATATAAAATGTGTTTTATGTTGGAGGTGAAGGATAGAGGCAAAGAGGTCTCCGAAACAATGGGATTCAATGACAATTAATGGTGGTGGCCAAGAGATGCTGTGGGTGGAGAGCGAGGGCGAGTTGCTGTTCAGGTCAATGTCTTTGTATCTTCTAACAGACCTTTCATTCTCCTTATTCAAGCCAGGTTCTAATCAACAATATATAAAGATTATAGAAATTAACTTATTTTGTACCCTCTTGGCCAGAATTTTATAAAAATATAACTGTGTGAAAATGTGGGTTAGAATAGTACTGCTTATTAAACCAAAGCGAGTTCCTGAAATGTAATTATCACTGAAATTAGTTAACCACAGGATGCACGAGGAACTTTGACATGTCAGCACATTGTCTTAGACGGCTGAACTTACAAGAGCTGCATGAGTGGGAGCTCTTGAGTAGTTCTCAGTGGTAATAATGTTCTGTTTATCCTATCTATGACTCTCATAATTTTATATAGTTCTTTCAGGTCTCCCTGCAACCCTCTGGAATTCTAGAGAAACAATCCATGTCTATCCAACTGCTCCATGTCTAGACTTTAGACCTTACTTTAGAGATACAGTGCGGAAACCAGGCCCTTTGGCCCACCGATTCCGCACCGATCAGCATTTGCCCCATACACTAGCACTATCCTACACACTAGGGCCAATTTACAATTTTACTGAAGCCAATTAACCCACAAAGCTGTACACCTTTGGAGTGTGGGAGGAAACCGCAGCACCCGGAGAAAATGCACGCGGTCACAGGGAGAACATTCAAACTCCATACAGACAGCACCCATAGTCAGACTGTGCCACCCCCAAACCTAGGGGTAAAATCCTCTGCACCCTGGTGCTGTAAGCCAGCAATTCTACCGCTGCGCCTTTGTATACTGTGTCCATGCCATTTAATTGTATATTTTCCCAGACCTTCCAAAGTGCAATTCCGCACGCTTGCTCGGATTAGACTCCATCTGCCATGCCCAATCACATTGTACACTGGTATTCATCTGCACTTACTCCATTTACGTCCAAGCACCCTGAAGAAGGGTCTCCCAAAGCCAACACCCTTCCTTTATTATATGGGACAACCAGGAACAGATGCAGAACTCCACTGGTCCAATTTGTCCTTCCACACACACTGTAAGGGCAGCTCATCTTCCATCGGAATGTGGAAACTTGCAGGGATTAGGGTCCAAAGGCAAACGATTGCTTGGGAGATGGGCCTGGTGGGCGAAGTAATTCATTCATGGTTGATTTCAAATGCAGTTCTTATATTTCTAATGTCTGTTCCAAATGACTTGACACTTGTCCTTTAGTTTAATTGACCTAAATGAGTAATATTTCCATTCATTTAACAGCTTAATTCCTATCCTTTATTGTTTATTAGAGAGAAGCATTTTAACGCAGAATGATGTTGATATTCAGCGATACTGACTGCACAACTCAGGCACTGTTTGTTACGATAACCTGAAGTAATGCTTTATTCCTCATCATTTTGAAAAATTTCCCTGTTGTATGAAAATATCAGGTTCAGGGGCTTCTTTCTGTCACATCCACTGCCTTTCTCGTGGGTAACTTCTGAAATCGTAACTCTTTCAGCCCACGGAGAGTCAAAAATAGAATCTGTCTTAAAATCTGACACACTCAGCAAGAATAGTTCTCACTGCCAGAGTGGCATTGGTTGAGCAGACCAGCTGCAGAAAATTCAGTGGTCAGGAACATCCCATTGTGATGGCAGGTCTGTGTGAGATAACGCCTGCAGTATAATCAGGAAACGCCAATTACATCTGGCTGGCTCCCTTCTAGGCCTGGTGTCTAAGCAGTTGAGTGCTTATTGAGCCATAGAATTGGACAGTATGGAAACAGTCAGAACATTTGTCCCAGGGTGGAAGTGTCATAGACTAGAAGATATAGCTTTAAGTTGAGAGGGGCAAAGTTTAAAGGAAATGTGCTGGACATATTTTTTATACAGAAGATAATGGGTACCTGGAATACACTGCCAGTGGTGGTGGTGGAGACAGACGGGATCGTAGCATTTAAGAGGCTTTTAGATAGGCATATGGATATGTAGAGAATGCAGAGATATGGATCATGTGCAGACAGATGATATCAGTTTATCTTGACATTGATTATTAGTATGCATATTGAGGGCTAAAGAGCCTGTTTCTGTGCAGTACTTTTCATTTCATAAGTCATAGGAGCAGAATTAGGCCATTTGGCCCATCAAGTCGCTTCTGCTATATTTTAAACAGGCCCTTGCCCTTCAAGTCCACACTGACCATCAAGCACCTATTTACACTAAACCAACACTGATTTTCCCCACATTCCCATCAACCTCCCAAGATTCTATCACTTGCCTACACACAAGGAGCAGTTTACAGCTGCCAATTAACCCACCAACCTGCACATTTTCATGGTGTAGAGGAAACCCATGCAGCCACAGGAAGAATGTGCAAGCTCTACACAGACAGAACTAGAGATCAGAATTGAACCTGTGTATGGAGAAGTGAGGTGGCCACTCTACTAGCTGTGCCACTGTGCTGTCCTTGACTTAAATTAATTGGAGCTAGGAAGAATGAGAACTTATTCCTTGGAGAACGGTTCCTAGGGTCTAGATGCTCATACTTAGTTTGCAAACTGGTGAATTGGATCCTTTGTTTGATTTTGAGCCAAGTGAGCCTTGTCCCATTTTAATTCCTAGGCCTCAATTCACCACACACCGTATATGCTTTGGTTCAGAGCAATTACTTGCTTGCCAATGAAATGCCAGATCTGAAAATGGGGCGTGTATGCAACAGTTCACTGGCTGTGACAGTTTGAGTGATAACTGTTCTCATTCTGAGACATGTAGGAATTGTCACCAGTGCAGTAACTCTACATTGTGGACGTAAACAGCTGCAGATGGGTGAATGGTCAAGTGAGACTTGACGAAGGAGTATAGACTTGACGAAAGCATAGACTAAAATCAAGGGCACAAATGGTGCTGCGTGAGTCTCTGTTTTTAGGACTTCAGCAGTTTCCTTTGGCTCACAAATGGGGTTCAAGACCATTGCAATATTTACAAATATTTACAAATAGAGATTACTTCAGGAACCATCTTGGGGAAGAAGTTAGTGGCACAGGCACCTGATGAGCAGGAAGTGAGGTGGGGTGTGATGTCAGTTCTGCTGCTTTCAATCTCGGCGAGTGAGCCGACCTGGCACAACCCATGAAGTGTTAAACAAAATTAATTACCATTGCCGTTGCTTTTTAAAAGAAACAGGAAGTCCTCACAGGCTTGTTGTTGCATTGTTTCTCCTGGCTGCTGGACGAGATGTACAGTGGGAGGGGATAGACACAAAAAGCTTAGCGGGTCAGACAGCATCTCTGGAGAAAAGGAATAGGTGACGTTTCGGGTCAATACCCTTCTTCAGATTAGGGAGTCAGGCGAAAGGGAAATGAGAGATATAGAGCTACTCCAGCTTTTTGCCTCTATCTTCAGTTTAAACCAGCATCTGTGGGAAGGGTTTGGGCGTGGGCGTGGCAGATGATTGCAGGGGCAGATGAGGGATCAAGTGGTGTTGTGGGTCAAGTGCTCATGAGGTGAGCAAGTCTCAGGGGCATCTGGTAGGGTTGGTAGTTGGTGTGGGGCAGGTGGTGGAGAGTGGTTGAGGGGGGAAATGGTGGGAGGAGGAACAGTTGGTGCTAGTGACAGACCATATTTGCCAGGGAGCGGAACCTCAGCTTGGATCAGTGCAGGGAACGTTTTCATCATATCTTGTGGTTGAAATCAACCGAAATCTGAGAAAATCATAGAATTACAGGAAATGTTATGACCCAGAAAGAGGCCGTTTAGTTCATTATGTTTTAATTGGTCACAAAAGTGTTACCCAGTCTAAGGCCATCTTCCTGCAAGTCGTGGCTCTCCAGGTAATATCTAACCATTGATAAAGTGTGGGGTCTCTGTAGCACACTCCTATCAGGCAATGAGGTCCAGACCCTCAGCATCCTCTGGGCGTGAAACGTTTTCGCCATCGACCCTTTAATCCTTGAGTAATTACCATAGTTACTAAGAGATGTAAGTCATTTGTTTTTTATCTAGGCCTTCATAATACCATACTCCCTGAATTAAGTCTTCCCTAAGATTACTCTGTTCCAAGTAAAACAACCCTAGCTTATTCATTTTTTCCCTTAACTACAATTTTCTAGTCCTAGCAAAATCCTCTCTGCACCCATTTCATTGCAGTGCATATTCCCTGCAATACTCATGATGTTGTCCATTAATGCTGTGCACAGTTCTATCAGGAGCCACCCTGCTCTTAAATTCCACAGTTTGGCAAAATCAAGAAAAACCTCCCATGTTGCTTTTTAACCACCTTCTGTACTGCCCAGCTGCCTTTAACAATCTCTGGGCATATACTAAAGTTTCCTCGGTTCTTCAGTAACCTTCTATTCAGTGTTTATTCCATCACCTTGTTTCAGCTCTTCAGCTTTAATATTTACAATTCTCTGTAATAAATTCCATTTGCTGTCCGATGGACTTGACCACACCTATCTTGCTGCTTTCAAAAATGTTCACCCTCGTTGTCAATAGATGGCTACATTTTGTAACACCTGCAAACTTTTTAATTGTGTTTCAAACACAGTGCCGGTATAACTCAGCATGTCAAGCATCATCGCAGGAGGACATGGATAGAGGACATATTGAGTCGGAACCCTTCTTCACGCCTCCTGTTCTGCGCAAGAGGAACCCTTCTTCACGCCTCCTGTTCTTCCTCACACAACTAGCGTTGGGTCCAACTTGCCACGTCCCCTAAGGTCTATGTTTAAAAAAATCTTATGCTAGACCTTTTCAGAATTTTATGTCTTTTAGTTCTTCCAAGGCGAGCTACATTGGTTCACCCATGCATGACTGATCAAAGGATACAAACAAAGGATACAAAGGACATTTATTATCATATACACCAATTGGTGTAGAGAAATTTGACTTGCCATTGTAGCACACAAATAAAGATAATTCACAACATTAAAGAATTTAACAACAAACATAAAAGCATCCCCCCACAATGGTTCCCACTATGGGGGGGGAGGGGCAGCAAAGTCGAGTCCCGTCTCCTGTTCACCCATAGTCAGCCCATTGTGGCCTCCGCAGTCACCGCTACGGCAGCCTGATGCTTCAGGCCCTCTTGCCGGGAAGATGGAGCTCCGGTGTCGGCTGAACACTCCTCAGCGGCTTGGAGTGTCTGGAACGGCTGCTTCCTCCCGGGGGACCGCGGTTCCTGAACTCCCCAGGCCACGCTGGTTAGTGTTCCAACTCTGGTGATCACAGATCCCAGGCCCCGCGGTGTTTTAAATCCAGTGCCGCCTGCAGCTGGGCGCCCGCAGCCACAGCTCCTCGGACGTTGTAGTCGGCGGCCACAGCACACCGGAGCCCACCGCACGGCGACCCGGCTAGGCATCGCCCGCTCCGTGACGGTGTCCCAGCGCTGTGCCGCCACCGAAGATGGGGTTCCGGCCGGTTCCGGCAGGAAACGCCACTCCAGTCCGATGGTAGGCCGTGAGGAGGGGCGAAGAAGCAGCTCGGAGGGAAGCCGCCTCTCCGACCAGGTAGGAACTGGGAAATAAAGTTTCCCCCTTCCCCTCCTCCCACCCACCACATAAAAGACAAGAAGACCTCCAAAACTCACTAAAAATTAAAAAAAAGGGTGAAAGGACTAACAGCCTGCTGGCAGGGCAGCCATACTGGACGGCGCCCCCTGTCAAGAGGTTTCCTTGTCTAAATTTGTCTGCTGGGGGACTTCAAGGGGTCTGGAGTCAATGTTAAGGACTCCCAGGATTACTTGCATGCACCTGTCTACCACTGCAGTGCAATCCCACCCCCAGCAACTGTTGGGTTTGTGTTGCTGATCGGACAGGACATACCCAGGGATTGTAATAGAGAAAGGTATAGCTCCATTAATCCGGCACACTCAGAACTATGGGGGTGTTGAACTGACAGAATTTACAGGCTATCGTTTGTAACTGCTATTAATACCCAAATACACTTCTACATTTTTTTCAATATTGCACATGAATCTTTTTTTCAGTGATGCCAGTAAATGTAAAGGGAGCACAGGAAACTGAGTTTGTGGGAAGCAAGAGAAACAGAGCCCCAAAGCATTTAAAGGGGCCACAGATGACAGGGCCCCTGTGAGTTTAAAGGGAGCATGTGAATGAAATAGGGCTCTACCTTTTAAAAGCGAGAAAGGGAAATATCAGCTGGTGAGTCAGATGTTGAACCATAAACAATTCCAAATAGTAAAATAGCAGATTATCAAAGTTTTACTGTACAGTGAGAGACAAAACATCAAATTGTCCTTCTTTGAATGGCTTTGACAATACAACACTGCAGAATGGAACTGAGACAAAACAAACAGTAAAAATGGAATTCCAGATGTTATACCTTGTGCTTTATGACTAAATTATAGAGCAACCCAGACTTGGTGAACTGTAAGATTTGAATTTCAGTTTCTGCCTACCTTTAACAATTGACCAATAGGTGGATAATAATGACATGTCACCATACTGAGCAATGCACCAAAAACAGCAAGTGAAAAATATCAGTCATATTCTCAAGTAGAAATATTTTTTATTTCAACAAAAACTTCACCACATTTATTACTCCCAGAGTTTAAAAAATATTTAATAATTCAATAACAATTATTGTAATTTGACTCTCTTTAAGGTATAATATTTTTCAGTTTTAATACCATTTGCAATGAAAATGTAAATCAAATTCCTGTAATTCTCTCTTAGTTACCTGGAAGTGTCTGCAAGCTAGCCTGAATAATTTGGATGATTCCATAAACCCTAGTGGTAATTACGTGTATTTCAAATTACCATCTTAAAATCCAGGATTGCAATCTTGGAAAAGCAGCCTATTGAATCATTGTATTCTTTCAGTTTTTGTTCAGGATGAGAACAGTGACTTTCATCATGGCAGTTGTTGAGAAACTAAAAAGAAGACAATTCTCAAAGTGATTTGACTTGGGACCACCTGGAGACAGTTCTTTGAGCACCATCTTGTACTTTGTAGTTCAGTTTAATTTAGAGATACAGCGCGGAAAAGGCCTTTCGGCACACTGTCCACGCCAACCAGCGACCCCCCACACGTCAACGCTATCCTACACATACTAGGGACAATTTACACTTATACCAAGCTAATTAACCATTAGGTCTTTGGAGTGTGGGAAGAAACTGAAGATCTCAGAGAAAACTCACGTGATCACGGTGAGAACGTACAAACAGCATGTAGTCGGTATTGAATCCGGATCTCCGGCGCTGCAAGTGCTGTAAGACACAACTCTACCACTGCGCCACCATGCCGCCCTTAAGACAGGAGTTGTATTAACTCTTCTATGTTCTATAACAGAATCTGTAAAGGATGCTTAAAGCATAATTACTTGTTGAATTAAACCAGCTGAGCACAGAATCCATATGGAGTATGTTTAACAAGTTCAAACATATCCATATAATTATTCAAGGGTGCTGTAATTATTTGCACATTGGATCAAATAAGTAATAGTATTTCTATTTTAACTATTGTTTTAAAATATCAAATGGTAAACATATAGGCCAAGAAATTCACTGGCAGTGGGGAAAGAGTGTTAAAAGTTGTTGTGGGCACATTACCAATTGGTTTGATCACGAGTACTTTAGAGCAAAATATAGTAGTGTCTGAGGTGTTGGCCATTATGTTGTGGTCTTTACACAGCTTCTCTTGATTGCTAGCCATGGCTGAAAGTTTTGGGCACTTCTGGGTCCAAGGGATCACGGAGGGGAAAGAGGTTTGAATGGGTTTAATCAGGACCTTGATCGAGGGGGCACTTGGGGATTGGAGTTGGGGGTCAGATTGGGGAGCTGGAGCAGGGGCCATCAGTGGTTGGTCAGAGCAATGGATCAAGAGTTGTGGAAGAATTGAAGAGTTTGGTCGTTCAACTGGAGAGTGGGCACAGAGTTGTGAGTTCAACTAGAGCTTGGTGGTTGGTTGGGTAGTGCGAACTGAGTTGACGGTGATGAAAGGTCTTTTGGGGGGTAGGAATAGTTATTGAGGTGTTGACTCATTGGAGGTTGACTGGTGGAATCATGGATAGTTGCGGGAATGGTAGGGGTTCCGGCCATCATCAGGGGATGGAGTGAGAAGTGTTAAAATTGGTGGATAGTATGGTGTTGGTACTGTAGGATCAGGAGAGGAGGTAGAGAGGGGCATATACCCGAATAGTAGGTCTTAAATCTCTGAGAACTAAGCTATTAGATTATGTGAGAGAGCTGAAAGCAGGTGCAAATCTGATGACTGACCTAATTTCCCAGCCAAAGCTTGAAAGGAGCAGGAAAATACATCATTTCTTCCACAGTTGATATGGGAGTCTCCCCATCAACACAGGCAGGCTTAGTGGCCAGAGTGCTTGGACAGTGTTGGTAGTGGCATGATCTGATCTGATCAATGCAAATGGATTCCCCACTGGAAATCATGAATTACTACACATGGAATCCTGGAAAAAACACCACTTGGAGCACTATTCATAGCACAAAACATTTCAACAAGAATAGTTATAGTAAATTATATATCTGTTCCTGATTTACTAACTCCTTAGGAGAAGCTCTCTGCAGCCAGGATGGCAGTTTCCCATTTCACTCTCTCCATGAACTCCCTCAGCTGAGGCTTGGGTCTGACTTAGGCAGGTGTCGGCCAATGCTCAGTGAGAAGATTCTGGGATCATTTGCTATTCAGTTGGCTAAAGTCCATTCTGACACTTTGGAGATCTGAGCTGCCAAATGCCTCCTCGTTTACCCGGCTGCTTGCAAGAGGAGGGAGGTTTTCTTGGATTTAAACCAAGGTTGTGCTTTTTTCACCATAGTGTGGAAACAGGCCGGTTGGCCCACTGAGTCCACATCAACCATTAATCACCTGCACACTATGTTATTCCACTTCCGCATCCTACACACTAGGGGCAATTTACAGAAGCCAATTATCCTATAAACATGTATGTCTTTGGTGTCAACTTGGAAGGGTTGCTGAAGACTGGTTAATGGTAACTAGACTGCCTGGAGGAGCTGTTAATGGAGGGAGGACAGAGGAGGGAATAGGTACATGAGATACATTCACAACAATTGCTTGAAATTAGAAATAAAGCAGAATGTGGGTTAAGACAGGCAGGTCAGGCAGTGTCTGTGGTGAGAGGTAACAATATGTTACATCATAACTGGTCAGAATTGAAAATTAACAAACTACAGATGCTGGAAATCTGGGCAGAGGTAGAAAATGCATGAGACACAGCAAAATACAATGGTATGTTTCCCATGCATCTTCTGTTTCTGTTCCGGATCTGTGGAGACAGCATCTATGGAGAGATGAATGGAACCAATACTTCAGGCCAATGACTACCTATCATCAGAGGTCATTGATTCAACCCTGCCCCATTTCCCACGGATATAACCTCCGAACCAGCCGAGGACCACCAGCTTCCCTGCTCTTGCACCAGAACCTGACAACTCTGACACTAACTGAAAAAGGCTGTGTGCTTTGCCCCCTGCTCTACTCTCTTTCCACCTCTTTATCCCATGACTGTGTGAATCAGCTAAGCACCAACACCATTTATACATTTGTCGATGACACTACTGTGGTTGGTCGAATCATGGGTGCGGTGATGAAGATGATAATAATAAAATATCTAGTTGAATGGTTCCACAACAACAAACTCTTGCTCAACATCAACCAAACCAAGGGACTAATCATTGACTAGATAGGGGAAGTCAGGAGACCATGTATTGTATCTGTTTTAATTGATGGTCAGCTATGGAGAGAGTTAGCAGCTTAAAATTCTTGGGCACTAATATCTCTGATGACCTATCCTGGGCCCAAAACATAGACCTGACCATGAAGAGGGCATGCCAGTGCCTCAACTTTCTTGGAAATGTCTCCAAATACTCAGACAAACTTCTACAATTATACTGTTGAAAGTATCCTGACTAGCTGCATCACGGCTTGGTGCAGCAATTTCACTACACAGTAACAGAAGAAGTTGCAAAGTGGTGGACACAACCCTTCCCACCATCAAAAGCATCTTCATGGGGCACTGCCACCAAGAAGGTGGCATCTATCATCAAAGATTCCCACCATCTTGTTTTCACTACTACCATTGTAGGACGTACGAACCTGAAGTCGCATGCTACCGGTTCAGGAACAGTTACTGTTCTACAACCATCTGACTCTTGAACCAACCTGTATTTCCCCAAATCATACCGTGACAATGGAACACGAAGGACCACCTCTTGCACTATCATGAACTTTATTTCTAATTATGTTTTGCGCTACTATGCTATTTTTGCACAGTCATAATCTTTCCACTGTCTTTTATGTACGATTTATGAATAATTAAAGTATAAACTTTGCATAATTTATGTTTTGTGTGTTGTCTAAGCCTGTGATCTATACCGCATCATACTTGTGAATGTGACAATAAACTCAGTTTGATTCAAAAAGATATCTTGGAAGCGCTGATGGGCAAAGTCATTCTCAGAACACATACGTTGCAGCCAGACCCGCTGGAAGAAGGGGATGGAGTCTGCACGGGGTTGGGAGTAAGTGTTAAGGTAGCAGTGGGAGCCTGTGAATTTGTAATGGATATCGGCTGCTCCAGAATTCCCAGAGATGGTGATGGATATAGTGATTTAGAAAGTGAATAGACAGAGATGGCCACATGAAGGGTGGCAGGAAGGGAAACAAAACTTTAATTTTCCATATGAGAGCATGAAGCAGCATCAGTGCATAGGAAAAGAGGTGATCAATAAGCTTTAAATAGGATCGAAGTAAGGACTCTGCCTCATGTCCCACAAGGAGATGGGCACAGCATGGTTCTATACCAGTTCGCATATTGCATCTTGAATTTGGAAGGTGAGTTCAAGAAGGTGTTCAGTGTGAGAATGAGCTTAGCCTGTCGGGAAGAGGAATGGTAGAGGAAGGCACAAGAGACAGCAGATGCTGGAATCTTGAGCAAAAAAACAGAGTGCTGGAGCAACTCAGCGGATCTGGGGAGGGAAATGGACAGATGGAGTTTTAGTTCGGGACCCTTCTTCAGACTGACAGAATGATCGAGGGAGACTGGTTGGACCTGGGTTCAAGAAAGAAGCAAAAGTCTTTGGGTAACCTGGTGAGGGATGGAGGTATGAGGTGATTGGAGTACATGGTGAAAATGATCCGGATGATTCCAGGGAACCGGAAACTCTCAAAGTGATGGAATGTATCAGAAGTATCACGAACGAATGCGGGAAAAGATTGGACAAGGGGAGAAAGAAGAGATTCAAAGTAGGAAAAAGTAAGTTATACTTTGTTCGAGCATCTGCAGCTATTTTACTTTTCAACTATTGTAAATGGTACACTTTTAAAGAAATGCAAGGCCAAGGAATAGTGGGGGTGGGTACACATAAATCTTTAAGGCAGCAAAACAAGTGGAGAAGGCTGTTAAAAATGGATGGGACTCTTACCATTACTAATGGAGCACAAAAGTGGTGATGGTACTTGAAACTTTGACAAGGTCATTGACTGCTACTTTAACACTTACTCCCACCCTGCTTCCTGGCAAGGAGCATTATGTTCAGTTATGGCACCATATTTTAGGAAGCATATTGGAATATCAAAATTCAGAAAAGAATTGCTAGGATGCTGCCAGTGATGTGAAACTTCAGTCAAGTGGTGAGATTAGAATAGGGTAGAGGAAGACATTTGTTAAAGATGTTTTCATGGACTAAATAAAGAAATTCTGCTTGCAGCAATGGGTTCACAGATTTAAGGTAAAAAAAAGCAGAAGTAACTTGATGAAGGTCTTTTTCTTTGAACCGAATTGTGATCAGGAATGAATTCATGGAATGGTAAACAGATTCGATAGTAACTTCAAATGAAGGTTTGGGTATGTGATAGAAACCTTTTTTTCCAGGAAAGTGGGAATGGGATTTATCACACAGTGCTACCAAAGAACTGGGAAAGACCCAATGGCCAAAATGAATCCTCCCGAGCAGTAGCCTGGGCCTACAAATCCTCGGTTACTTGTAAGCATTTACCAAGATGGTTTGCCTTTAGTGGGAGCTGGCTCCCAACATGGGAAATGGTCCACGATTTCCAGTTCATGTTGCAAACCTTTGTCTTGGGAATGTTGAGCGATAAGCCCATCCTCCAATGTGCTTCTGTGAACAAGTCAACGATGACTTAGAGCATAATCACAAGCTTCATCTCCATACTGCTGTTTGACTAACGTGTTTGGGGTCACATTGGTATAAAGAATAAAGTATAAAGTTTCCTTTATTGTCATTCAAACTTTTAGTTTGAACAAAATTGCAGTCATGACTAAAATTGAACCTTGCAGTCATGACTAAAATAAAATAACAGACAGAACACACAATGAACACAGTTTAACATCCACCACAGTTAGTCTACCAGGCACCTCCTCACTGTGAGGAAATGCAAAAGTCTTAAAGTCCTTATCTCTTCCTTCCTTGTTCTCCCTCTGCGTTGAGGCGATCCAGGCTTTCGTGTTGAGCTTCCCTCCGGGTGATGGTAAGTCCCACAGCCGAATCCGAGCTCCGCGAACGGGCCGGTTCAAACTCCGCAGCCACCCTCCAGTCCAGCGGACGAAGCTGTTGTTGCGGGAGCTCCGGTGAATCGGTCACCAACCTGGGACCCGAGAGCTCCCTGCGAGCTCCGGATGTTGTCATCCACTGGGCCTGCGACCTAAGCCTCCAAGACTCCGAAGTTGGGCCGCCGCCACATTGCCACCACAGCCCCGAAGCCGGCCAGCTTTGTGATGGTGAGTCCTGGCTCTGCCTCCGAAGCCTCAAGGTCGGTCCCAGTTGGAGGCCGCCAGCTCCGCGATTAGGCCTCAGTGCAGACGGAGACGGAGATAAGACAAAGAAAAGGTCGCATCCCCCAGAAGGAAGAGAGTAAAACAAATTTCCTCCACCCCCCACACACATACACAACTAAAAATGAACTCAAATATACATCCAACAAGACAAAAGAAAACAAAAAAAAGGCAAGGACAGACGGACTCCAGGCGAGCCGCAGTTGCATGCCAGTGCCGCCACTTCCGGAACATTGTACATTGGTTTTGTAAGCTCAATAATTTGAACCATTTCCCATTTATCCTCTAGATCAGGAGACTTCCTGGTTAACTTTTACTGATTGTATGCCTCATTGTCACCTTCCCCTCAGCTAAGAATGATCTATTCTACATTTTCCTTGAACTTCTTCCACTTTGATTACCCGTCCATATCTTTATGATACCCGGTCACCCAGCTCAGTTTGAAGAAGGGTCTCGACCCGAAACATCACCCATTTCTTCCATCCAGAGATGCTGCCTGTCCCGCTGAGTTACTCCAAAATTGTGTGTCTATAATCTGAAGAAGGGACCTGATCCAAAACATTGTCTGTCCATTTCACTCCACAGATACTGACTGACCCACAGCGTTCCTCCAGTACTTGCTGATTGAGACTATCTTTATTTACAATTCCCACCATGCCCTTGGATTTTCATGATTACATAACTTCCTCCAGGACTCATGTATGGTGTGATTTGCCTAAGTAGAATGCAAAGCATAGTTACGTATGACAATAATAACTCAATATCAATAATAGTGTGAAGACACACGAAAAATCTGCATTCCACCAATGTTGACCTCTTGACATTCCCGGTTTTCTCCTTTCCGCCACCCAAGGTCTGCCTTCAGCTTCTCGGGCTGTGGTCTCAAGAATTTCCTCTCTAATCTGTTCTAATATTGTCTCCTTTGGTTTTGAAATACAGCATGGAAACCTTCGGCCCACCAAGTCTGCGCCGAGCAGCGATCCCCGCACATTAACACTATCCTACACACACGAGGGACAATTTTACAATGTTACCAAGCCAATTACAGTGCCAGGGTGGCGCAGGAGTAGAGTTGCTGCCTTACAGCGCTTGAAGCGCCGGAGACCTGGATTCCATCCTGACTACGGGTGCTGTCTTACGGAGTTAGTACGTTCTCCCCGTGACCACGTGGGTTTTCTCTGAGATCTTCAGTTTCCTTCCACACTCCAAAGACGTAAAAGGTTTTGTCGGAAAATTGGCTTGGTATAAGTATAAATTGTCCATAGTGTGTGTAGGGTAGTATTAAAGTGCGGGGATCGGTGGTCATTGTGGGCTTGGTGGGCCTGTTTCTACACTGTATCTCTAAACTAAACTAAAAACTAAAACTAGCCTACAAACCTGTACGTCTTTGAAGTGTGGGAGAAAACCGGAGATCCTAGGGAAAACCTACACAGGTCACTGGGAGAAGGTAGAAACTCCGCATAGGCAGCACCTCCAGTCAGGATCGAACCCGGGTCTTTGGTGCTGTAAGGCAGTAACTCTTGCGCTGCACCACCATGCCCGCCCTGCACCATTGTCTCCTATTTTAAGACACTTTACACCTACCACTTAATCACTTGCTCTAACATCTGCTCATGTCGCTCATGATATTTTTGTGAAATTACTTTGCAATAGTTTAGTATTTTGAAGGTGCTTTGTATATGCAGGTTCTTGTTGTTCCAGCCTTTAATTCAGCAGCGTGATTTTCTTGGAATGGGAGTCTGTGTGCAAGGTGCTATCAGATGTGCAAGCCAGCAGTGCGGTGTTGAGTGTTGCACGCCACAATATTGGCACCATATTTCTCCAGATTGGAATACAACGAATAATGGATAAATTTCATCGAGCTTTATTAGTGATCATTTCCAAGGATGGCAGCAAAGGATAACTATTACAAATCAGAATTAGAGCTGGAGTAAAGAGAAGCATTTTCTTTGAATTGGCCATGCACAATTATGGTATTGAACATATAATATCGAACAGTACAGCACAGTTGGCCCTCAATGCCTGACTAATTTTATCTTCCTGCACATGATCCACATTACTCAATTCTCTGCATATCCAATGTGCTAATCAAAAAGCCTCTGAAATGCCACTCACATATCTGCCTCCACCATAACTCCTGGCAGCACGTTCCAGGCACCCACCACCTTCTGAATAAAAAACTTGGCCTGCACATCTTCTTAGGTTTTTGTCCTCTCACACAGCTATGCCTAATTGTCTTTGTCATTTCCATGCTAGGAACAAGATTCTGACTGTCGACCCTGTTTATGCCTCTCTTTATATACTGTTATCAGGTCTTCCCTCAGTCTCCCATGCTCCAGAGAAAATAATCCTAGTCTTGAAGTTATGGAGTCATACATTTGCTCTGCCATGTTAATTATTATTGTTCAAAGCAGTGCTGCCACTGTAGTGATACCTAGAAATTAAGCAACAGATTTACTGCCCAGACCGGGCATGCTGGAGGAGGGTGGCATTGTGGTCATGCAAACACAAAGTACTGCAGTTGTTTGCAGTTGATCCAACACCATCATTTTAAGGCAACAAGAGTTGGCAATAAATACCAGCCTTGTCCAGGAAACATTTGCGTATAAAGACTGAATTAACGCGTGATAAAAATTATGTGGAAAACTTATTAAGTTGTGCGTAGTAAGTGGCAGGTTGGTGTGCCAGTGGCTTCCTCCTTATCTCTATCCATCTGTGATTCTGTTAGAGATGGTTTTAACGTTGAAGGTGCACACTATCTTAGACATCTGTGAACAATCTACTGGATCACTGAATAACCATCCAAAAGTAAAGCAAACAATATATTTTGCTAAATAAATCAAACATTTAGGTATTGTTGCAACACAGTCAAATAACAAAATGCTTTTTGTGGTAGTCAACATTTTAGAAACTTTAAGTGTGTCAATAAGTTGTCTCTGATATTTACACCTACACATGGGCTTAGATATGTTTACGCACAGCCCCCAAAATTCCCCTAACCTACCTTATCAGTTCATAATACTCCAACTTCTAGTCAGCAAAACCAATATCCTTTTCCAGCCATGTAGACTCAAAGCTAATAAACTATGAGCAAAATTAAAATATCTCACAGTCACAGCTTCTAAAAACCGCACCCTAATTTACTTCTAGAATGAGTCAAAGTTTCCAATGCAGCAATGATATTGTAATTATGTTATAATCAAAACCTCAGTACGTGGCTTTTACGCTTCTGAGACATAGTGTGAAATTTATCTGCTGTGTGCCTACACAATATTATCAAGACAATTCAAATCTCTGATATCATTCCGCAACGACATTGAATATTGGATCATTTTGTTCACATACCTTGTCCCAAGCCTTGTCTCTTCAATTAGCATTCTAATAACTCGTATCTCATCTGCTTATTTATTTGCATGCTGTACAGAAGGAACTGAGCTTTGAACCATAACAGCTATGAAAACTACATCTCATATGTAATAATTGTCCAAAGCATGTCAATCTATAGTTCTAAGATTTTGATTGTTATATAAGCAGTGCCTATTGTGCGATGGTACCTCTATAAACTTAAAAACTAGATTTTCACATTTTTAGAATTTATATTTTAATAATTTGTTTAAATTTTAATGCAGTCAGGATCGTCAGTGAAATCATGCTGAAAAAGTCCCTCCACCGTGATCTTGTGCTTATTGCTTCCAATTTTGCAAACTTCCCACAAGCTATCACTTCCCTTGAAAAACGTGGCAAAACATTAGTGAATAACTACATCTCATATGTAATATATGTCTGAAGACGAGTTTCGGCCCGAAACATTGCCTATTTCCATCGCTCCATAGATGCTGCCGCACACACTGAGTTTTTCCAGTACTTTTGTCTACCTTGGTGAATAACTTGCAGGTTTTCAACAAAGTAACTGATGATATTTATAAAATTCCTGGCAATATAGGTAAAGACATACAAGGAAAATGTGAGAGAGTGATTTTAGGTAGCAAAGAATTTGAAGAAATACAAAACATAGCTAAAGTTCTCAAAGGTAGTGATAATGCACAAGGTATCGACATGAATATAGAGTTGGTAGCTTGTTTCGGCTATGCACCAGTGACCTCAGCTGAGGTAGAAAGTAGTTTTTCACAATTGAAGCATATTCTGTCTGACAGACGGCATAGTTTAATACCAGATAATTTGAAAAAAATGCCGGTAATTATTTGCAACTGGGCAACTTTGGTTAGTTAATGTAGTGTACCTTTATATTATCATTTTTAACCATATTTTGGTGGTGGAAATGCATGCCTTTTTATGCCTTTTTCTGTCAATAAATGCCTTTTTAGTGCCTTTTTGGTAATTTTATTATGCCTTTTTGCCTGCCTATTTCAGAGTTTTTTAGTGCCTAAACATCCTGACTCTAGTTATAACACTGTGGGAAGCTAATAAGCAGGCACACAATTCTCCTCACAGTGTAGGGGACAGTAGTGTTATCAGTCAACTTTTTCTGTGGCGAGGGGCTAATCCAACTGTGATTGCAGTATTAGTGAAGAGTCACAGCCATGAACTTTAACGTGTCACCAATGCACTCAGACTGTAAAGAGGAGGGTAATCTGCATGTCTGCATGCCAAGAAATTCTAGTGTACCCCAAAGGGTTTGCTAGATGGCACAGCCCCAAATTGCAACAACCATTTCTGTTGGTGGTTTTGCACTGGGAACTTCATTTGGGCCGAAGAACCTGTTTCCATGCTGTACCTCCAAAACTAAAACTAAAGGTTCAATTATTGGGGGAATTGGGGAGGATATTGGACAATTTGGGGAATAAAAACCTGCTGTACTCTACTTCTTTTGGCGGCTGGATTAAGTCAGGCCTGGCTGCTCTGCGGTAGGTTTATGCAGGTATTGAAGTCCAACATTTTGGAAGAGATTAGAGGATTAGAATTTGGACTGTGTCCAGCATTACGTGTGTGTACAAGAATGGACTAGGGTCAGGACAGGCAGAATAAACATGGGGGAATGGGGTGAGGAGAAGATTAGAGGCTGGTATCAGGTGATCACAGGGTTGTCTGCTGACTGTCAACTCGAGATGGGGAGGTTGCAATGTGAAGGGAAGGGCATAAGGGAAATGTAAAGGATAAAGGTAAATAATTAATACCTGGCTGGTATCCTAGTCCCATGTTTCAAATAGCTGTCTCGGGAGTATTAAACTACAGATATTCACGGGTCAATGGGGACGAAGTTGCATGGAGAGTAGTGGCATCCTGTACAGTACTAATGTGGGAATCATGCACAGAAACATCTGGCCGAACTACACAAGTGATTTAAAGTTCCCTAAATGTGATTGCTATAGTGATTGACTCTGGGAAGAACTATTTTCAGTTGCATAACACTGAAAATATGCAGCATTTAGTAAGCATCCCAATACTATCCATGCAAAGAAAATAACTTGATTCTTTGCAATTCAAATAATCAATTGCATGAGTCAAGACTACCTAATGTTCAATACATAGATGTCTCTTTCCAATCACGTTTAAAAAATTAATTTGTTTGTATAATACGTGAATGATTTGCATGAAAATGTAAGTGGGCTGATTTATAAGTTTGCAGATGACACAAAGATTGATGGAGTTGCAAATAGGGAAAATATTTGTCAACGGATGGTCGTGAGAAGTCTCCACAGTCGCCCAAAGAGTAGTAACGTTTTTCTGGTCGCCGCTAGATTTTGAAATGTAAAACAGTTTTGGCGACAGTTGGCGACGGTGGGCTTGTCATAGCTTGTCTTCTCCTGATGTAGGTGCTGTCGTAGGTTGTTGTAGGTTGTGGCCAGGATGGCGTAGGTTGTCGCCAGGTGACGTAGGTTGTTGTAGGTGCTGACTTCGGTGAATTCCATTGTTGTAGTCTCCGGCAGTCACCTAAAAAATCACCTAGTGGGACAGGCCCTTTAGGAGCATTGATGTCCAGAGAGATCATGGTGTGAAAATACACAGCTCCCTGAATGTGGTAACGCAAGTCGATAGGTTGGTAAAGAAGGCCTATGACATGTCTGTCATTGTCAGTCAGTGAATAAGAGTATAAAAGATGGGAATTCATGTTGCAGCTGTATATAGCTTTGGTTTGGCTACATTTGAAGTATTGCGCGCAGTTCTCTTGACATTTTTTGTTTCACATTACCCCAACCAAAGCTGGATTTACTTATTGTTGACTTATGCCTGATCAATGCTGGACATTGTTGAGGAAGGTACTATCGCTTTACGAAGCATTTAGACAGGTACATGTATACAGGACTGGATTTACGTATAAGCTTCACAAGCTTAAGCTTCGCGCCTTGAGATCTAGGGGGCCTTGGCAGGGCCGGATTAACCTATAGGCCTCATCGGTTGAAGCCTAGGACCTCGAAATCTAGGGGGCCTCCGGCCAAGGTGTTTTTTTTTCCCAGAGTTAAAAAAATCCAGAGAAAAATAAAATTGGAGCGCTATCAGCATTTTCACTTTGACGGAAATTACCCAAAATTTCGGCCGCTGGAAGTTTTGGGGAAAATAATTGCGACCAATTATTGGAATACTTATCTGGAGTACAACTGCGCAGTTGGGGGAAGCTGGTGATGCAGTAGCAATGCAAAATGACGCTGTCTCTCAGTGGGCCCGGGTGGGTTCAGATCTCCATTTTCACTCCACACAATCACTTTGATGCCTCATGTGTACTCCAGATAAGTAGTGGAATATTGCGTTGTGGGAGTGCCCGTTTCTCCGGGCCTTGGGGGGGGGGGGGGGGGCTGCGGTGTCAGCGACGCGGAGTCGGAGGCTCGCTGCGTGGGAGGGAGAGAGAGGGGGAGGGAGGGAGAGAGGGGGGTGATGTGAGAGGGGAAAAGGGGGGGTTCAGACAGAGGGGGGAGAGAGAGGGAGAGGAGGGGGAGAGAGAGAGAGGGGGGGAGGGGGAGAGAGAGGGGGAGGGGGAGAGAGAGGGGAAGGGGGAGGGGGAGAGAGAGATGGGGAAGGAGAGAGAGGTGGATGAGAGGGAGGGGGAAGGAGGAGGGGGAGAGGGAAAGGGGGATTATCTTTAGTGAGATTGCAAAATTAAGGTAGGTTTTAGAGCAATTATATTTTCTCCTCCATATGAATAATATCAAACAATTGGAACTGCTTTCTTTTCCTTGATAACAATACTGAAAAATATGAATTCCATAGTTTGCAACTTTCATTTTGCATCATATTTTTAATGTGCACACAGTAACAGGCAATCAAATCAACACACAAAACATTGTCTAAAAAAAGGTTTTATTTACTGCAAAAACTTACAGTATTTTATTTGCAGTGTTTGCATGCTCCTTTATAACATTTTACATAACATTTTACATTACAACTTGATTATTAAAACAAGGACAGCTTAAATTCTTGATTTTTTTAAATGCATACAACAATGATCCCAATCATCCCATTCCAACCACTCATTACTCTTGACTCAACCAAAATTATTTCTGAAATATTGGTCATATATTTGGTGCAAAAATGCTCCAAAATAAGGCTCAGAATGCACCAGAGAGCATCAAGGGTCTTTCAGCTTCACACTTGTGATATGCGCTGTGTGCACTTATTTCACATAACCTTTTTGTAATCCTGCCTTGCCACCCCAATTTTTGAAAAGCTTTGTACAGGCCTGGTGTACAATACTTTTGACACTGTCATAGGCCTTTCTTACATATGCTGTCACAACGCACTGTAGTCTCTAAACAACACTTCAGTAATTTTCCTTGCCCTCCATTGCAGAATAATAGTGTCTTAAGCTGATAACTTGACACTAGCACTGGCAATAAATAAAAAGCGCAACTTTCCAGCCCTTATCTCATTGGCCACGCTCGGCTGCACATCGGTGTCAATCTGGTGGACTCTTCCACCTTCCTCTCGTCGTGGGGGTGGGGGATTGGGAGGGGCCTCATAAGTGGAATAGCCTAGGGCCTTTCTTCATCTAAATCCGGCCCTGCATGTATAGGACAGGTTTAGAGGGATATGGGCCAAACGTAGGCAGCTAGGACTAGTGTAGATAAGACATATTGGCTGGTGTGGGCAAGATGGACCGAAGAGCCTGTTTCCATGCTGTAAAACTCTATGACTATTCACTGAGATTGTCAATAATCAACTATCATGAATAAAACGCAAGAAACGTAGAAACATAAAAAAAGTACAGCTCAGGAAAAGGCTCCCTGGTCCATCGTGTCCACATGCACCATGATACCAATTAAACAAATCCCATGGCTTATATCCTCTATTCCTGCTGTTCATGTGTCTGACTAAATGCTTCTTGAACATTCCTACTGTATCAGCTTCTACCATCTCCCCTGCTACTGGGCATCTATCACTCTATTTATAAAACAAAAACTTGCTTCGCAAATATCCTTTTGACTTTCTTCCTCTCAACTCGAACCAATGCTCACTATTATTTGACATTTTCACCTTGAGAAAAGCACTCTATCTACACAATTGTTTATACTTCTATCAGATCACCCCTCAATCTCCAGGAAAATCTATCCAAGTCTGGCCAAAGTCCCCAAACCAGGAAACATCCTAGTGAACCTCTTCTGCATCCCGTTCAAAGTTTCCACATCCTCTTATTGCATGGCAACTAGAACTCGTCTTAAGCCTAGTGCTTATTCCAATGTTCCTAAAATAATGCTGGATTATCCATGCACCATTTACACAAATGAATAAAATGCTTCACATAATTTGGTCCATACTAAGAGCCTCTGGAATGAATTAAGTCAATTACTTTTTTTACTGATACCTAGTTCCTGCATTGAATTATCTGTCTTAACTAATTTGAGTCATTCTTAAAACTCATAGTTTCAAATCTTGTCTGATTTATCAGATTAGTTCATCATAAACTAAAGTAAGGTCATTGCTGAAGAAAGGATGTTGAACTGCAGTAATTTATGTAAAGTGGATGTTTCCGGTACTTGAGGATCTATTTCATGATGATGTTACAGAGTAGCTGACATAAATGCACCCAGTAAAATAGTTTAATGATAAGAATGTGCCAATTTTCTTTTACCCTGTTCTTCAAGCATCAACATTTTTTAAAGCACAAGGACAGGGGAGAATCTATAAACTCAAAGGTGAATTTATTATGGGGAACAAGGAAATGGCAGATGAGTTGAACAGGTACTTCGGATCTGTCTTCACTAAGGAGGACACAAACAATCTTCCTGATATAGTAGTGGCCAGAGTATCTGGGGTGACGGAGGAACTGAAGGAAACTGAAGGAAATCCACATTAGGCAGGAAATGATGTTGGATAGACTGATGGGGCTGAAGGCTGATAAATCCCCAGGGCCTGATGGTCTGCATCCCAGGGTACTTAAGGAAGTGGCTCTAGAAATCGTGGATGCATTGGTGATAATTTTCCAATGTTCTACGGACTCAGGATCAGTTCCCCTGGATTGGAGGGTAGCTAATGTTATCCCACTTTTTAAGAAAGGCGGGAGAGAGAAAACAGGGAATTATAGACCAGTTAGCCTGACATCGGTGGTGGGGAAGATGCTGGAGTCAATTATAAAAGATGAGATAGCGGAACATTTGGATAGCAGTAACAGGATCGGTCCGAGTCAGCATGGATTTACGAAGGGGAAATGCTTGACTAATCTTCTGGAATTTTTTGAAGATGTAACTAGGAAAATGGACAAGGGAGAGCCAGTGGATGTAGTGTACCTGGACTTTCAGAAAGCATTTGATAAGGTCCCACATAGGAGATTAGTGGGCAAAATTAGGGCACATGGTATTGGGGGTACAGTGCTGACATGGATAGAGAAGTGGTTGGCTGACAGGAAACAAAGAGAAGGGATTAACGGGTCCCTTTCAGAATGGCAGGCAGTGACTAGTGGGGTACCTCAAGGCTCGGTGCTGGGAGCACAGCTATTTACTATATATATCAATGATTTGGATGAAGGGATTTAAAGTAACATTAGCAAATTTGCAGATGACACAAAGCTGGGTGGCAGTGTGAACTGTGAGGAGGATGCTATGAGAATGCAGGGTGACTTGGACAGGTTGGGGGAGTGGGCAGATGCATGGCAGATGAAGTTTAATGCGGATAAATGTGAGGTTATCCACTTTGGTAGCAAAAACAGGAAGGCAGATTACTATCCAAATGGCGTCAAGTTGGGAAAAGCGGAAGTACAACAGGATCTGGGGGTCCTTGTACATCAGTCTATGAAAGTAAGCATGCAGGTACAGCAGGCAGTGAAGAAAGCGAATGGCATGTTGGCCTTTATAACAAGAGGAATTGAATATAGAATCATAGAATCATAGAAAATAGGTGCAGGAGTAGGCCATTCGGCCCTTCGAGCCTGCACTGCCATTCAATATGATCATGGCTCAATATAGGACCAAAGAGGTCCTTCTGCAGTTGTACAGAGCCCTAGTGAGACCACACCTGGAATATTGTGTGCAGTTTTGGTCCCCAAATTTGAGGAAGGACATTCTTGCTATTGAGGGAGTGCAGCATAGATTTACAAGGTTAATTGCCAGGATGGCGGGGCTGTCATATGCTGAGAGAATAGAGCAGCTGGGCTTGTACACTCCGGAGTTTAGAAGGATGAGGGGGATCTCATTGAAACATATAAGATTTTGGACACACTAGAGGCAGATTTATGTGCATCAATCTCTCCCAAGAAGCGAAAGTAATATAAACAGCAGAGCTGAAAATCTGATATAAGAATTCTGAAAAACAGTAAAAAGTCTTGCACTGCCAGAGACCCAGATTCAATCCTGACCTTGGGTACTGTCTGTGTGGAGTTTGCACATTCTTCCCATGACCATGTGGGTTTCCTCTGAATGCTTCCGTTTTCTCCCACATCCCAAATATATGCAGGTTATTTGGCCACTGACATGAAGGTGATATAATTGTCGCCAGTGTGTAGGCGACATAATATAATTTAGTGATACAGTGTGGAAACAGACCCTCCAGCCCACAGAGTCGCGCCGACCAGTGATCACCCTGTACACTAACACTACCCTGCACACTAGGGAAAATTTACTATTTTTACTGACGCCAATTAACCTACAAACCTGTACGTCGTTGGAGTGTAGGAGGACACTGGAGATAACCCACATAGTTACAGGGAGAACGTACAAATTCTGTACAAATGGTACCTGTAATCAAGATCAAACCCGGATCTTGGGTGCTCTAAGGCAGCAACTCTACCGTTACGCCACTGTGACACCCTATTCAATAGTGGTGGAAACAGGAGGGGTTTTGTTGATGGGAATGTGGGGGAATAAAATGGGATCAGTGTAAAATGGGTTCCTGATGGACACGGTGGCTCATTGAACATTTCCATTCGTTTTAACTCCATGACTCTGTCAAATTCAGTCATAGCATACATGCTAGTGTCTAACCTGAGCACACTGCTCCATCCCTATAAGACGTGCAGGCTTAGCTGGTGAAAGCCACTATTGGTGCCCTGTGCAGTACTCTTAGCACAGGTTGGATGCAACAATAATTATAATTTGCAGACAACAAGATGAGGTTCTGTATGCTTTTCAATGACCAACCACATGTTCACCATGCACCACACCTCATGCCTATTTCCCACCATTGAATTTAGCCCCAAACATGTTCATAAGGTCATGTGATAGGTGTAAAATTAGGCCATTCAGCCCATCAAGTCTACGGTTCAATCATGGCTGATCTATCTCTCCCTCCTATCCCCATTCTCCTGCCTTCTCCCCATAATCTCTAACACCCATGGTAATCATCGATCAATCTATCCCTGGCTTAAAAATATCCACCGACTTGACCTCCACAGCCTTCTGTGGCAATGAATTCTACAGATTCACCACCCTCTGAGTAAAGACATTTCTCCTCATCTCTTTCCGAAAAGAACGTCCTTTTAGTCCTACACTCTCCCACTAGTGGAAATATCCTCTCCAGCCTTTCACTATTCTGTACGTTTCATGAACACGCAATTGCAAAAACTCTCCTGTTTTTATTGTCGCTTACACTTATAACATAACATTGAAATATATGTTCAAAATAAGATACGACACCTTTAAATCTCATTGAAGATTAATTATTAAAATTGTTCAATAAGCACACATTAAAACGTGAGGAAAATTACCTTGCATTTATAAAGTACACTGATAATCTTGTCGCAGTTGGTAGGGAGCCTGAATTGGAAGAAGCTCAGTTATAAGGTAGTGTGGCCATTATCAGATAGCCATACATTTGGGTAATTCATCCAACTGATAGTTTCGAAAGGTGGAGGATTTGGTGTGTCACACTTATGCTGCTGCTGCTCACCGGCTCCAGAACCCTTTCATCTTTCAGGCAGAGTGTGTTTTGCCATGAGAACAAGATGCAGGAAATTCCACACTCAAATTTGACTAATTCTCAATTTGCTTCGATATTTTTGTTCTCCTCACGCAAAATGTCCTCAAACACGTTTTTGATGTGCGAATGTCATCTGCAGAGAGCAACTGTGTTTGGTGCTCCCACTACAGTTCAACACTTGCTTCTACTGCGTTAACATGAAGCGGTCAGAATTAATTACACAAATTGAAAGACTTCATTCAGACAGACAAACATATTCTATCACTACAGAACATGGAACAAACAAGCATAGAACTGCTCCCTCGTTTGGGTCACAAAGATTACCATTTTAATATATTTCCATGTCGTTTTCATGGACATGAACTAAATATATCTAATTGTCCCACACAAGTTAAGAATGTTATGACTTCAGTTGCATAGTGCACAACGTTGGTATGACTGCATACAGAACCTCATTGTTTGGAAACAGTCTACAGCTGCAGTTACATTACACAGTTACTGTGGGAAGTGCCTGCAGCTTAATGAACTGAAGTTCAGGTCTAGGCTCTGGAGTGAAGTAGAGTAAGATTCTGTGTAGGAGTTGATTGACCTCATGCAGATTGTAAATCCACTTGAAGATGAGAGAGACGGCAGATGCTGGAATCTAACCAAAACTGGAATGCTGGAGGAACTTGATAGTATCTGGGGAGACAAATGATGCAGTTCAACATGTTGGCTCGAGACCCAGTATCAGGACTGAGAGGGAAGAAGAAAGATTGCCAGTGTATAGACGTAGCTGGTGGGGGCAAAGGAATAGTATCTGATAGGTAATATTGGGTGGAACTAGATGTGGAGGGGATGATGTGCAGAGCGAGCCAGGTGGAGGGGATTGGGGATTTCTTCCCTCTCAGTCCTGTTGCAGGGTTTGGAAACGAAGCCCCAACTTGTGTCTATTTGTTTTCCCAGATGCTGCTTGGTCTGCTGAATTCTTCCAGCATTCTCTTTTTGTTGTAAATCCACTTCATTGCCAACAGCAGTTTACGGAGCGCTCAATTCTACCAACAAATAGAAAAATAAATAATGAGAGTACTTTGTTGTTGATACAGGTTGAGGGTTAAATGTTAGCCGTCCACCATAACAGGAAAACAGAGCCACAGGTTAACGTCTCACCTGGGTGAAGTCAACTGAGGCAAATGGAGTTAGCTGTAAGCAACTCAATGATTCAATTATAACTTATTGTCAAATGTATCTACTATAGGTACAATGACACGATTTGTTTTGCATACATCCAGGTAAAATAGCGGGACTCACCTAGACAGGACACGAGCGTTGCCATGTTTTGGCGACGACAAAGTTACAAAAATTCACCAAAAGAGAGGTTGGACAAATTTGAATTGTTTTCCTTGGAGCATCAGAGATCGAGAGGAGGCCCGGTGGAAGCATATAAAATTACGGGAAGCATAAATAAGTAGACACAATCTTTTTCCCAAAGTGGATTGTCAAAGACTGCAGGACATGGTTATAAGATCAGAGGGGGGAAATTAAAGGAGATGTGTGGGGCAGGTTTTTCTAACACAGAGTGTGCCTGGAATACACTGCAGGGGTAGTGGTGGCAGGTGGTGTTCAAAAGGGTTTTAGATAGACATGTTAACATGCGGGAAATGGAAGGAAATGGAGCACATGCAGTCAGAAGGGATTAGTTTAAGGTGGCATCACGTTTGGCACAAACATTGTGGGCTAAAGGACCTGTTCCCCAGCTGTACTGTTCTATGTTCTATGATTTTTAACCATTTTGAATAGCTGTTATTAATATTAAAATGCTGCCTGCAACCTTTTGACAATAATCAATATGAACGTGTTATGATATTGTTGTAGCCGCTTGCACATCTGGATTGGTCCTTTAGGGGTTTTTTCTCAGCACATATGAGATCATGTACATCGAGGGGCTAGGTTCTGTTTACCTTTATCTGCACTAGGCCAGTAAGTAAATCCTTTGGTCACTGCATCATATTCACAATGTCCGCATGTTCCACAGGGAGGTTCCTTTTGAATTTTGCTTTGCAGTTCCTTTGGAATCATTGGATCTACGATGAGACAGCTTCATTCAGACCTGTGTCTGAATTAGTCATTGTACATCACAATACTTACGCTATGTTCTTATGCCTGCCTCAACTTTTTTGTGTAGCTCTAACTATTTCTATTGCAATGACTAGGAAATAGTCTTCTAGCACATGTAAGGATACATCTTGATATCCGAGGCTCCTTCATTGTGACAAGAACTTAGCATTTGGTTTATATATTCTGAGTTCAGGTGTCATAATCATTAAATACAGTAAGATGACCTACATCTGATTCTCAATATGGTCATCATAGGTTAAACAAAGTTTAGTATCAGAATGGCCAACAAAGATGTGTGGAATGAAACTGCAAATGTTGGTTTATACTGAAGATAGACGCAAAGTGCTGGTGGAATTCGGTGGGACAGGCAGCATGTCTGGAGAAAAAGAATGGGTGACTTTTTGCGTCAGGACCCTTCTTCAGTCTCAGGCTATCTGGCCAACAAAGATCTCTGGTCAGTATCTAGCACAAGGGGGTTCCCAGCAAATCACCCGCACTAGATTTATAACCTTGTAAATTCTAAATAAATTAGTCAACATCTCCTTCTGAGGGTCATTAATCACCCATAAACTAAACGTCCTCTGCACAAAGATGCAATGGGTTTTTTAAGCTTGGCCTTGCCTTCGTGAAATCATCTGAACACTTCCTCAAGGAGATGAAAGCGTTGCTCATCTGTGGCTGCACCATCATAGGTGAACTGCCTGGACCATCTTATTCAGAGCAACAAGCTATTTGGTGGAGGAACTCAGGGGTCAGGCAGCATCTGTGCAGCAAAATGGATAATCAACAATATCCTCTCCACAGATGCTGCCTGACCCAGAGTTCCTCCAGCAGATTATTTGTTGCTCCAGATGCCATCATCTGGAATCTCTTTTGTCTGCATCTACCCACATGGTAGGTGCTCGTTGACTCATACAGCAAAGAAAGGCCCTTCAGCCCATCGAGTCTGTGCCAACCATCAAGTACCCATTTAATCTGTGTTGTCTTCTCGCCAGAATCCCATTGACCCTCCATCCCCAAGTCACCTACACAGTGGAGGTAATAAACAATGGTCAATTAACCTCCCATCTTTGGCAGGTGGGAGGAAACTGGAGAAAACAGGAGAAGCCCACACAGTCACAGGGAAAATGTACAAACTCTACACAAACAGCACTGGAGGTCAGGATTGAACCAAAATTACATGAACTATGAAAGAATAACTCTATTAGCTTTGTTTCACTTTCCAGCTAAACTTTTAGCACATGAAGTACCCCGGTACTTGTAATATGAATGTGAGTTTGTGCTCTTTGATGCCTGTGCATGAAGCATATCCTCATACTGTTCCAGAAGCTTCTTTAAAATTGGTCATAATGCATTCACCATAAATATATTCTTCCAGATCACCATCAATACTTTCAACCAGGCCTTCACTACAAGCTTTAGTTCGTTCATCTCTGCCCATTTTAAAGAGCTCCACGCATCACCTCTCATGATGTTCTCAAAACATGTCCCCAACTTTCACGTGTTTTTTGACACATTTCTTATCCAATGCATACTGTGTTCAATATTTGTATCAATGTCTTGATTTTCAATCTTCAATTTAGAAATCACTTTTATTTTGTAGCCACTCGTGGAGTAAACAGTGTTTAAATGCGTTTTCAATTTGCTCATCTGCCTCGATCTTGTGTAAACCCATCTGTGGTTTTCTACTGTAATCGTTTTGCTTCCTTTGGGACCCTGCAATGTGCATTTAGCCCTGTACTCAGAGGCCACGTGCTCTTGCTTTCTACAGTTTAAGCATCCTGTGACCTTAACTGACATGTTTGTCTGAATGGTTCCTAGTGCAACAATAGTAGGGTTTCTTGCCAGATGCACTAATTGTGCCACTCACACTCATGTGATCCAGCATCAACACCATTGTTCTCTATATCAAGTAACTCTACATTCTGTGCCTGTCAAATTTTCTTTGTTTAGGGTCCATTTCCATATTTAGTTATAGAGTTATACAGCAAGGAAACAGGCCCTTCGGCCCACTCTTGCATACTGAACAATATGCCATGCTGAGCTACTTTTCACGCCTGCATTTGACCCATATCCTTCCAGATCTTTCTGATCCATGCATCTGTCCAAATGTCATTTAAACTTTGTAATTTTACCCACCTCTACCACTTCTTCTGGCAGTTCATTCCCGTACTCACTACCCTCTGTGTGAAAAGGTTGCTCCTCATGTCCCATTTAATCATTTTCCCTCTCACTTTAAACCTATGCCCTCTAGTTTTAGTTTCCCCTATCATGGGAAAAAGGCCATCCACCTTATCTATACACCATATCTATATTACTAAAAGTCTGATCTTGACCACTTCCTGTTGTTCTGTATATTGATTTTAGAACAAACGCTGCCACTTACGGCTGTGATTTTTGGCCATCTTACTCAGAGTCCCCCTCCGCTGTGCAGGACAAGTGGATTTTTCCCATCGATGAAAAATAAAAGATTTATTAGTGTTTAAAAAATGTTGAGATTCTCTCTCCTGAAGGTCACGCCCCTTCCGGAGGGACTATAAAACGCGGAAGTGTTGAGTGCCTCAGTCAGTCTCTGCAAGATGGGGGAGCGAAAGGGTAATGTCTCTCAGTCTGAGATGTGAATAACACTGAACACATGTCTACTAAACTGTGAGTGGTTTTACTGACCTGTCAGTGCCCTTAATGTGGTTTGAAAATATAGTTTGGAAATGCTAAAGCTGTGTTGCCTTTGGTTTGGAAATGCTAAAGCTGTGTTGCCTTTGGTTTGGAAATGCTAAAGCTGTGTTGCCTTTGGTTTTGAAATGCTAAAGCTGTGTTGCTTTTGGTTTTGAAATGCTAAAGCTGTGTTGCCTAATTAAAGTTGCCTTGCCTAATTAAAGTTACCTTGCCTAATTAATGTTGCCTTGCCTTCTATATAATTAAAAGTCTAATCTTCACCACTTCCTGTTTGCACTTTATATTGATTTTAGAAAAAATGCCACTACGTACGGCTGTGATTTTTGGCCATCTTACTCCCCCTCTGCTCATCGGGTGCCGAGGATTTTTCCCATCGATGAAAAATAAAAGAGTTATTAGTGTTTTAAAAATGTTGAGATTCTCTCTCCTGTCAATCACGCCATGAAGGCCACACCCCTTCTAGTGGGGGGGGGGGGCGGGGAGGGACTATAAAACCCAGATGTTTGGGCGTGGCTCAGTCTCTGCAAGATGGAGGAGTGAGAGGTCATGACTCGCTGTCTTTAGTGGCCTTGCACCCTGCTTGAAATGGTATGAAACTGTACTTGAATTTGGTGGCCTTGCACCCTGCTTGAAATGGAATTTCAGGGAATAGCCTTGAGTGAGTGAGCTGCCAGCACAACAGGCTTGAGTGACTGAGCTGCCAGCCCAAGAATCCATTCCGCCCACAATGTCCATACTAGCCCTCTGGAAACCAGTCCCTTCAGCCCACAACATCCATTCTAGCGCTCCAGAAAGCCCCCCCCCCCCCCCCCCCCCCCCCCCCCCCCCCCCGTCCATATTGGAATTGGTGGAGAGGTGGAATATTACGTTGGAGGACCAGCCTGTGTGATGCTGGGACCCAACAGGTCCCACTTAGTCTAGTGATTTTATAAACTTTGCTAAGGTTGATCCTTAGCCTCCTCCTCTTCAGGGAAAACAATCACAGTCTATTCAGTCTCTCATAATTCAAGCCCTCCAGTCCCATAAACATCTTTGTGAATCCTGCACCCTCAGTAGCTTAATCACATCCTTCCCATTGAATGGTATCCAGAACTGCTCACAATATTCCAGGAACTATCTCCCCAATGACCTATACAACTGTAATATGAGGTCCCAACTCTTGTACTCATTGCTCCATTCAACAAAGGCAAGCATCCCGTACATATGCCTTCCTCACCACTTTGTAGCTATCTTTCAGTTTCAATCAGGCATCAGATCTAGTTTGTGTAATAACTTGGACTGGGTATACTCCATCCACATGTTAGTCCTTCCATAGCTCATTTTGCAGTGTGCTTTCCAAGAATGCACTGAAGCTGCAATAGATTTTTTAGGACAACGCTATAATCACTATAATCACTAACCTCTGATAATCATTTCCAGACCTAATATTTTGCACAATCTCCACTGGCTCTGGGTTGAATTGATTTTGCAGCTTTTCTGTTACTTTGTTAAATGGGACTTCAATTGACCTGTGGGCTTGCCAGGTAAGTTCGCCAACATCAATTTAGTATTTGGCCTATTTCTATCACCTTCCTTTGTGCATGTCTGTCCTCATTCTGAGCATTTTCATCTGCATCCTTTGTTTTTGATGATATTAATTGCTGTAAGGCACATAATTCATTTGATATATAAATCAAGCGATTCTCATACTTTCCCATGACTGCCAAGATTGCCAATAGGAAATGAAACTCATAAAACTGCAGATGCTGGAAATCTGAAATGGCCAGTTCTGATGCAGACAGAAAGAAAGAATAGGTTAGCTACAGTCGGAGAATTCAATGTTGAGTCCTGCAGGCTGCAATGTGCCCAGACAAAAGGTAAGTTGCTGTACTTCAAGTTTGCGTTGTATCTCATAACGGTGCGAAACAGTCACCCTATCTGCGCTAGGTTTGAATTGGAAGAAGTCCAAGGGAATCACTGCTTCACCCGGAAAGACTTTGGGTCCCTGGGTGGTGAGAAGGGGGAAGATGAAATGGCAGGTGTTTCATTTCCTGCATTTGCACGGGCAAGTGGTATAAGACCCGATGTTGGGGGAGTCCAAAACCAGGGGTCACAGTTTAAAAATATGGGGTAGGCCATTTAGGACTGAGATGAGGAAAAACATTTTCAGCCAGAGAGTTGTGAATCTGTGGAAATCTCTGCCACAGAAGGCAGTGGAGGCCAATTCACTGGATGTATTCAAGAGAGAGTTGCAGTAGATATAGCTCTTAAGGTTAACGGAATCAAGGGATACGGGAAAAAAGCAGGAACAGGATCCTGATTCAGGATGATCAGCCAAGATCATATTGAATAACAGTGCTGGCTCGGAGGGTATACTCCAGCACTTACTTTCTATGTTTCTATGTAAGACAATGAGTAGTTTGTGGAAATGGGAGAGAGAACCAGGGAGCCACAATGGCAGTGATCCTTTGAAAATAATCAGAGAGGGAGGAGAGAGGAATATGTACCTGGTGGTGACATTTTGTTGGAGCTGTCAGAAATTACAGAGGCTGATCCATTGTAGTGGTGGTGGAAGGCAAGGGGAAGGTAATGCCCCTGTCCCAGTTAGGAAACCTGAACGGAAACCTCTGGAGACTTTGCGCCCCACCCAAGGTTTCCGTGCGGTTCCCGGAGGTTTTTGTCAGTCTCCCTAATGGTCAAAAGTGGTTTCCGCTTCTTCTATGTTCCGGCGATTATTTCAAAAAAATGAAAAAAACCTTCGGGAACCTGACAAAAACCTCCGGGAACCTCCGGGAACCGCACGGAAACTTTGGGTGGGGCGCAAAGTCTCCAGAGGTCTCAGTTCAGCTTTCCTAAGTGAGACAGGGGCATAAGGCAAAAGGGTTGTCACTGGGTGGCGAAGACTCCTGAAAGAAAAAAAGGCCAGAGGCAGAGACAACGAAAGAAGAGATCGAGATCATGATGGGCCCGGTACTCGTTGTGGTCATAGGGGTATAGAGGTAGGACCTATGCTGAGGACTGACCAGTCTGCATCAGAAAGAGGGAGAAAGAGAGGCATTTGTGAAAATCCGACAAGGGTAAGGGCTGGGCCCAGTGGGGGTCAGAGAGGTGGAGGCACAGTGGTGCAGACGTAGTTGCTGCCTTACAGCAACACTGACCCGGGTTCAGTCATTACTTCGGCTGCTATCTGTACGGAGTTTGCACATTCTCCCTGTGACCGCGTGGGTTTTTTCTGGGTGCTCCGGTTTCCTCCCACTTTCCAAAGATGTGCAGATTTGCAGGTTAATTGGCTTTGGTAAAAATTGCTCCTCATGTGTACAGGTGATCATCGGTCAGCATGGACTTGGTGGGCCAAATGGCCTGTTTCCACGCTGTATCTCTAAAAAACTAAACTGAACTAAACTAAACTACTGTGGGGGGGGGGGGATGAGGAGGGTTCAGGGGGGATGCGGGTGTGGGGGGTTGTGTAGGAATGGGTGGGGGGTAGGAGAAGTGGCTTGGTTGGAATAGGGGAAAGGGCAGCAGGACCCAATGGTACCATTATTGAGCATTTATGTTGAAAGGGTGGGGGGAGGCAGTAGGACCCAGGAGAGTCAGTCCATGTGATGCAGTTGTTGTCAGCACTGTGAAGGCCCCTAACCTGGAACCAATAATATGGTTCCTGCATTTCTGTAGAAATTGGCGGAGTCATTGGAGATTTGCTGAACTTTCTTAGTCTTCTGAGGAAGTAGAGGCATTGGTGTGCTTTCTTGGCTCTAGCGTCAGTGTGGTTGGTCCAAGACAGATTGTAGGTAATATTCATGCCAAGGAACCTGAAGCTCTCCACCATCTGCACCTCAGCACCATTGATGCAGACTTGGGCACGTGCATCACCTCGATTTCTGGAGTCAGTACCTGGCTCCTTTGTCTTGCTGACATTGATGGAGAGGTTGTTGGTGCAGTTGCCAAATGTCCCGTATTAGGCTAAATTGGTTTGCCCTGTATGGGGCCACCCTTGTCCCGTATTTGACTGCTACTACTCGGGTCGAGGGGACTGTTGGGTCGGAGTGCCGCGTCCGGCCCCGCCTCACCCGTCCCAACGTAGTCCAGCCCACAGAGTGCAGCAGCAGTGCCTCACCTGTGGCCCCATCTGTCGGCAGCCCGGCCAGCTGTTTACCGCTGACAGCACCACCCCTCCTTCTCATGGCCGATCATCTGTTCATGAGTTGGATGGGGTGCCGGACTTTGCCCAAAACTCCTCAGCTGGCCCGCTAGCTGGGTTTGTGTGCAGTCCAGCACTCAGCCACGGCCGAGTCGGTCAACTAATTGCAGTCGGGAATTTGTCCCGTATTTTGGCCTTTTGTCCATTATTTGGGAGTGGGAAAGTTGACAACCCCAGGTGTTGGCTTGAAACCGTATTACTAAGCTCTCCGTCTCCTTCCTGTACTCTTTCTTATAATTGTTCGAGATCCAGCCCACTTTGGTGTTGTCATCTGCAAATGGAGGTAGTGCAGAATTTGGTCACACATTCGTGAGTGTATTGGAACTATAAGAAGGGGCTGAGAATGGTGGCATTGGTATTGAGGATTATAATGAAAGATGTTTTGTCACCAATCCCCACTGATTGTGGCCTATAGGTTAGAACGTCAACAATCTAGTTGCAGAGGGGGAAGGTGTGCTGACTTATAGATCCAGGGGTTTGGAAAGGGCTTTGGTTGGGATTACGTTATTAAAGGGAGAGCTATCATCAATAAATAGCTGTCTGATATAGGTGTCCTTGTTATCCAGATGCTCCAGCGATGAGTGTAGGGTCAGGGAGATGGCGTATTTTGTGGACCGCTTGCGACGTTGGTAAATCACAGTAGGTCAAGGGTCTGGGAGGCTGGAGTTAATGTGCACCCTGCCCCGCCTCTCAAAGTACTTCATGATGGTTGAAAGGGACTGGATCAGGGGGGAAAGGGTAGAATTAAGGTGGGAAGAAATAAATTCAGCGGGGCAAGAGAAGCTTGAACCAGTTGGCTTGTCTGGGCTATCCTGCTTCGGACAGCTAATAAACCAGCATCTGCAATTCCTTTCTTTCATGCTCAACTCTGCACCTTGGACCTGCCATGAATAATTGTCAGCTTCTCATACTCACCTCCCCAATTCAGTCCCTTGAGGTTACTTTTCCATTCCTCAAGATTACAAATGATTCTCTGCCTCAAGCACTGAGTGACTCGCTGCTCCAACAAACACCTGTCAAATGGTTTGCAGTGTGCTTATCACATTACTTGTAGGAACTTAAATTCCTGACTATGTTCATTTTCATTTTAAATTTGCCTTGTCCACATTACCTCATGATGCTCCTTGTCTCCCACGTGGAATATCCTCCCCTTGCCTGGGAGAATGCAGTAACAACTCAAATAACCCCACAGCATTTAGGACAAAGCAGCCCACCGTAGTATCTGAATCCTGGAAGAGCTTCCTACCATTGCCGTGAGAGTAGAGTACTTTCACCAGAAAGACTACAGGTTCAAAAAGGTGACTCATCACATGCTCAAGGGCAATTAAGGATACATAATAAATGTCAGCCTTGTTGTTGATGTCCAGATCCTGATGTGAATACTTTGGGACTGCACGGTAGTGCAGCGGTAGAGTTGCTGCCTTGCAGTGCCAGACACCCGGGTTCGATCCTGACTCCAGATGCTGTCTGTACGGACTTTCTACGTTATCCCGGTGTCTGAAGAAGCGTCTCGACCCGAAACGTCGCCTATCTCCTTCGCTCCTTAGATGCTGCTGCACCCGCTGAGTTTCTCCAGCCTTTTGTGTATCCCGGTGACCATGTGGGTTTTCCCTGGGAGCTCCACTTTCCTCCCACACTCCAAAGATGTACAGGTTTGTAGGGTAATTCGCTTTGATAAAGAATGTAAATTGTCCCTGGTGTGTAGGATCGTGTTAGTGTACAGGATGATGGCTGATTGGCATGGACTCAGAATTAAAACTTTGATTCTTTAACTCAGAATTAAAACAGGCCACCTGTTCTCCCTGCCTTCTCCCCCCTGCAACCTGTGCTCGTTTTCTCAATTTTCCAGTGCTGATGTTGACTGGAATTGTCGACTGTTTCTTTCCTTGCAGATGCTGCCTGGCATGCTAAAAGTTTCCAACATTTTCTGTTTCTGATAGCACAAACTATCAGTTGCATTTCTTAAAACTGCTATCAATCAGCACTTTTGTGCCCCAGCCAGCGAAGTGGGCTTGTAGTAAATTATATTTCCCTAAGTTTTGACCATTCCACAATTTGTCCATAGATGAACAAAATGTTCTGCCACAGATGTTTTTGACTTTTTTTTAATGTACCATTTAAATGACAAATTAACCTTCTGGGAAGCATTTGTGGAGCATTATTGCAGCTGATTGGATAATCTTCTTTCAAAATGAATGAATACTTCACCGACATTACTAAAGTAGATTGTGTGGTCATGATCTCATTGATATGGATATTGAATTGTACAGCAGAGAAATTAGCCCTTTGGCTCATAATATCTATACCGACCAGCATGCCTATCTGTACACTGTGGACAGCTTGATAGTAATCATGTATGGTCTTTTCACTGACTGGATAGCGCACAACAAAAAAGCTTTTTACTGTACACGTACACGTGACAATAAAAATAACAAAACTAAACTTTACCAATCCCACTTGCCTGCATTAATTTCATATCCCCAATGCTCCGCTCATTCAGGTATCTGCCAAGATAACTCTTAAATGTTGTTACTATTCCTTTCTTCACCACCTCCTCTGGCAACTCATTCCAGACACAAATTACTCTTTGTATGGAAATATTTACCCCTCAGATCCCTTTTAAACCTACCCCCTCTCCTTAAACCCATGCCTCTTGATTTAGGCACATTTACAATGGCAAAATGACCGGCTCTCTACCCTATCTATGCCTCTCTCATGTCATATTTCATATGCCTCTCTCACGTCATATCTTAGCCATCTTTGCTGCAGCGAAAACATACCTAGCCTGTGCAAACTCTCCGTACAACTCAAGCCCTCCAATTGAGGGAACATCCTTGTGAATATTTTCCGCACCGTCTCTGTAACGGTGTCAACCAATTGTTATTTCAATATTTTACATGAAGATAATGATTCATTTGAAGATGCAGAGCGAAAGCAGACCCCTCGGCCCACCAAGTCTGCATGGACCAGCGATCACCCCGTACACTAACCTATACACACTAGGGACAATTTTTACAATTTATCGAAGCCAATTAACCTACATACCCATACGTCTTTGGGGTGTGTGGTGGAGACCAGAACACCCGGAAAAAAACTATGTGGTCACTGGGAGAATATACAAACACCATACAGACAGCACCCTTAGTCAGGATCGAACCCAGGTCTCTGGCCCTGTAAGACAGCAACTCTACCATTGCCCCACCTCTGTGAGATATTCATGAGCTGTAAAATGCTTTGGAAGTGGGGAGAGGGGGATCTGACAGTGAATAGCATGATGAAAAGGCAAGTTCTTTCTATAAATAAATCTATTTCCCATATTCAGGTTGTTCACTTTTTGTTTGCGTCAATAAAATGCTTTGCCCAGCTGTGTTCCTGAAGCCAGTGACAGTGGAACATGGTGCAAACCTGAAGTAAGCAACATTAAAAATAGAACTTTAACATAGTAATCAATTGCTGTGGGATGGCTGGTTACAAAAATACGCAGTTGTTCCTGGATGTGATTATCATTCTAGCACATGTGTGAAGGTTGATGATTGAGTTAAAGGAAGAATAAATTTAATTTCCTTTTTAAAAGGAAAGTTCGATTTTAAAAGCATGTTCCTTTCATCAATTCCTCCTCACCAATCCACGGAACATCCAGTACCTCCCTTGTAACCCCACAAGCTCAAACTGTCAAAGAATAAATGCCGAAGTTATGAAATTTCCAAGCAAGTAGTGAGGAACCTTTACTTTCTGTCAGTTCCTGTGGGTCTGAAGATCCTTAAGTGCATTTTTCTTTTTGGAGTCTTGTCTGGGTTAACATTGCTGGGTAATATATGAAAGGGAGACTTGCTTTGAAGTGAGTTTGAATATATTATGTGATTACATTCTGTGTATGTTTTCATCTCAAGTTATCCCACTGTGCACAATCTACTGATGTGCAGCAGTGTCTCACTGTGATTTAATGCTGATACAGTGGATCTAGTTGAAAATAAGAGTCTGCAATTATATATGGGCTTTCCATTTGCTAAATGTTAAAGAACTGAAATGCAGCAAATAACTGGAATGCTGGAAGAACTCAGCAGGCCCAGCAGCATTCATAGAGTTGAATTGAAACGAATCGAAAGATCGAGCTTGGTAGCAGGCCCTTTGGTTCACCAAGTCCACGCCGATCACCTGATCGCACCAGTTCAACTGTATGTTACCCACTTGCGAATCCACACCCTACACACAAGAGGCAACTTACAGCGGCCAATTTACCTACCCAACCAAACCCGCATGTATTTGCGATGTGAAAGGAAACCGGAGCCTCGGAGAAAACCCACGCGGTCACAGGAAGAATGTGTAAACTTCACGCAGACGGTTCCCGAGGTCAGGATCGAACACGGGTTTTTGGTGCTGTGAGGCAGCAGCTCCAGCAGCTTAGCCACTGTTCTTCCAGCATTCTGATTTTTGTTCCTGGTTCATCCATCTGCAGATTATTTTGTCTTCATACAGAAAAGCAGCTCTTTTATCACAGTCATGTTCGCACATCACAGTATCGCATCATTTTCTTCTTGTACACTGATTACACAAACCTTGTACGTCACCCACGCTTCTCACAATCCCTCCACTAAATTCTCAGAGAGAAGGCTGACATTTAATTCTGGCTACAAACATTTAATTCAATTGGATATTAAGAAGGTATTTCACTGTTACTCCATCTGCTGCCAACCACCCAACTTAATTTCTTCTCCGGCTAAGTTGCTAAGGCCAGTTCAGGCCGTCTGGAACCCTTGCACTGTTTTTTACCCAAGATGATCTTCTCACCATGCATTCACACCGTGTTTTTCCACCATTGTATCATTGCTCCTTCCTGCTCAAAGGCTCATTGATACCTTTGTATCTTCAGACTTGACAATTCCAAGGGACTCATGGGAGTCCCCATCTTCAACCTTCCATAAAGGCAAGGCCAAAATCAAACTGCTTTTAAGTCCTTGCACCATTCCTCTCCCCGCCACCCTTCCCACGCCATCTCTGTGATCTGCATTGACTCTTTGGGTCATGTGCATGGCACTGTTGCTAGGCCCCAGTTGCAACTGCTCCATCATTGTCAAGCATGCTTTCAGCTGCCAAGGTCCTATGCTTAGGAATTCCCCCCCCCCCGACACCACCACTTCTGCATTAGACTTCCTTTAAGATGCTCCTTAAAATTACAGTTTGACAACATTTCTCTAAAGAACCCTGGGAAATCTAACTGTGTAGGAAGGAACTGCAGATGCTGGTTTAAACTGAAGATAGACACAAAATGCTGGAGTAACTCAGCAGGACAGACAGCATCTCTGGAGAAAAGGAATGGGGGATGTTTCGGGTCGAGACCCTTCTTGAGAACAACATAGCACTGGGTATGCTATTTGTGCTGGATTGCTATTTGTATATATTCCAGAATGTGCCACATTTTTACCACCTTTACATTTCTGTCAGAATTAATTGATTTATGGCATAGAAGACTATTGACCAAATGCTAGTAAATGGGATAAGTATAGAAAGGTTCTTGATGGTTAGCATGGGCACGGTCTGTTTCTGTGATGTACAACTCTATGAAAAATGTTTGAGATTTTCCACTGGTTGCAAGGCCCATATACCAATATACAAATGTTAAAAACCTCACGTTTTAAAGTTTTATAATACACCCAGCAATGATTAAAACAGCGACTTGCTTTTAAAAAATGTATTGATAGCTGCCACAAGCATGTAAATCTCTTGCTCCCTTCCAGGTTTGAAGCATCTCAAGTTTCCCTTTTGTTCTTTCTTCCCTTCCCCCTCTTTTCCTGCCTTTGAACTTGCTTAAAATTTGTTACATCGCCATCTCATGCATTTATTGCCCATCCCCAGATGCTGGCCTTGCCAGCGACAACCACATCAAATGAATGAGCAAAAAAATGTTTGTGATCTCATATGTGGTCGAGTATCGTCAAGTGGCATGCCTTACCAATTGCATCACCAGTGCGAAACAATTAATCGCACTCTCACTAATCTATCTGCATCTTCTAGTTCTAGGCACTTTTGATCTCCCTACCTAGTAGCATTAGAGCCAATCCAAAATGAATTCAGCTGGCTCAGCTGGGTTGAGAGGGTTGTCCTGGAAAGAGAGGGTAAAGAGTTTGGGAGTGTATTCCTTGGAGTTTAGGAGAATGAGACATATAAGCTTCTGAGGTGGCATGACATGGTAGATGTTGAAATGCTTTTACTTGTGGGAGAGTCTTGAAATGAAGAGATATTGTTCGCTTGGTCAGCTTACAACTCCGCAGTACGATAATTGATTTCTCTAACTTCGTAACCTTTGTTTTCCCTCTCTTTCCTTCCCTCTCGCATCCTAGTTCTCCGACTAGTTCTACTGTCCTCCTGAGTAAATATTACTGATTGTATGCCACATTGTCACCTCCCCCTCAGCTAACTGTGAACCATTCTACGTTTTCCTTACCATTTATCCACTTTGATCTGTCGTTTTCACACCTTACCCTTCTATATCTCTAGACTCCCTCTTCCCTGACTCGTAATCTGAAGAAAGATCGCGATCTCAAATGTCACTCATTCCTTCTCTCCAGAGATGCTGCCTGTCCAACTAAGTTACTCCAGCATTTTGTGTCCATCTTTGATGCGAACCAGCATCTGCAGCTCCTTCCTACAGATATCGTTCTGCCCAAAAGCAAGGAATACTTGCTTGCATTGTCCATAGTGCATAAATCCAAAAAGAGTGCAGATGTGAGGGAATTGAGATGAACAGGCTGACAAGGAATGACAGATTATTTTCTTTACAATGATTTCACCACAAGCCACACACCTGCAATCTTTTCGGATTTATGCTCTATGGACAATGTAAGCAAGTATTCCCATCCGCCAGCCTGCGGCTTATAACATCGTGAAGCCGCAGTCTCCGGTAGGAAGCAGCCGATTCGGGACCTCCAAGCCGCGGAGTGTCCGTCCATCCTGACGTTGGAGTTTCAAGCATCCCGATGAGTGGGCCTGTACATCAGGCCTTACGTAGCGGCGACTGTGGAAGGTTCATGGCCCCGACCACGGATGAACAAAGGAGGAGGACTGACTGAACATTAATGCTTTCCATCATAATGAAGAATGTTGATTCCACTGTGGTGGATGTTCATGTATATTCTATTGTGTATTGTGCTCTTTTTGATCGTGTGGCTGCATGGTCAATCAAATTCCACTGTACCATGATTGGTGCTTGTGGCAATAAATGTGAACTTGAACTTGAACTAGTTGCAATTTGTGGAAACAGTCATTTAAAATGGAGCTGCGCAGAATTTGTTTGTGCAGAAGAGCCTCTCAACACCAGAGAGCTACGGAGGATAACTTACTAGAGGATTTAAAGAAGAGAGATGCATTTTTGAAAGGTCTGGGTGTTGAAGACTATGGGGAACTGGCAGAAAAGAGGAGTTGAGGCAAGCCTGGCAAAGAAATTATCATATTGAATGGCAGGGCAGGTTGCTCACTTCAACTCCTACTGTCTCATTATTCCTAATGCTCATAGGCTGTAATAAGCATAGTACTGTTGCAAAGCTAACAACTATATCTCATACTGCCAGCTATTTAACCAGTGCCAATAGAAACATAGAATCATAGAATCATAGAAAATAGGTGCAGGAGTAGGCCATTCGGCCCTTCGAGCCTGCACCGCCATTCAATATGATCATGGCTGATCATCCAACACAGTATCCCTTACCTGCCTTCTCTCCATACCCCCGATCCCTTTAGCCACAAGGGCCACATCTAACTCCCTCTTAAATATAGCCAATGAACTGCCCTCAACTACCTTCTGTGGCAGAGAATTCCAGAGATTCACCACTCTCTGTGTGAAAAATGTTTTTCTCATCTCGGTCCTAAAAGATTTCCCCCTTATCCTTAAACTGTGACCCCTTGTCCTGGACTTCCCCAACATCGGGAACAATCTTCCTGCATCTAGCCTGTCCAACCCCTTAAGAATTTTGTAAGTTTCTATAAGATCCCCCCCCTCAATCTTCTAAATTCTAGCGAGTACAAGCCGAGTCTATCCAGTCTTTCTTCATATGAAAGTCCTGACATCCCAGGAATCAGTCTGGTGAACCTTCTCTGTACTCTATGGCAAGATTCTCTGTACTCCCTCGATGGCAAGAAATGTTCTGCGATGCTACAAGAATGCTCCAGACATCATGGTGGAGGCAATGCCAGCCATTTTGGGATGCCTGTTTACAAGTGTGGCTTATGGTGAAATCATTGTAAAGAAAATAATCTGTCATTCCTAGTCAGTCTGTTTATCTCAATTCCCTCACACCTGCACTCTTTTCGGATTTATGAACTATAGACAATATAAGCAAGTGTTCTGCCCCTAAGCAAGTATTCCTCGCTTTGGGGCAGAACAATGGCACAGCTAATGGAGCTGCTGCCTCTCACAGCTCTCATTCAGTGGTGAATGGAGTTTGTACATTCTCACTGCGTGGGTTCTCTTTGGGTGCTTCAGTTTCCTCCTACATCCCAAAGTTGTGTGGGTTTGGAGATTCATTATCCCCAATATAGATGAGTGTGGAATCTGGGGGTGTGATGGTGTAATGTGATAAGGCTGAAATGGGCTCAGTGGAGGCTTAGTGTAAAAGGTTGTTTGATGGTTAGCATGATTCAGTGGGCTGCAAGGGCCTGTTTCCCTAGTGTAGGACATCATGACTTACGTCAGTTCGTTCCTCTTGGGTTTTTTTCCATATTTCAGGCACTTTCAAACTGCAACTGGTCAGACTGTGAAGAATTACAGGTTACAGTGAGCCTTTATTTTCCACGGCATAGGGCTACAAAGGCAGAGAGATTATAAACACTGATTTGGTTACAGCGAGAGCGCAGTGGTCACACAGTTCTGCTCACCTCACTACAGGGAGGACGTGGTAGCACCAGAGTAGATGGAGATTGCAAGGGTGATGCTTGGGTGGAGATGATAGTTATGAAGAGTGACTCTCCGGATTGGGCTTGTTTGCTTTGAAGCAAAGGGAGCTGAGGGGAAGCTTGACTGAGGTGTATTAATAAAAGATCTAGAGAGGGTACGAAAGAACAGCAGATGCTGGTTTAAATCGAAGGTAGACACAAAATGCTGGAGTAACTCAGCGGGACAGGCAGCATCTCTGGAGAGAAGGAATGGGCGACGTTTTGGGTCTTGACCTGAAACGTCACCCATTCATTCTCTCCAGAGATGCTACCTGTCCTGGTGAGTTACTCCAGCATTTTGTGTCTATCTAGAGAGGGTAAACAGGTTTAACTAGTGGACAACTAAGCTTTAGAATGTTTGGAGGTGTTGAGTAAAATATTTTGTGCTTAACAAGTAGTGAGGGCCTGAAAGAGTGGTAAAGGCAGGACAGGGTCTGGATGAACACTTAAAGAGCCATAACCTTCATGTTCAGGGACCAAGGTCGGGAAGTTTGATTGTGCCAAACTTCAGCCTGCATGGATGCAATGGACCGAATGGCCTCTGTCTGTGCCAGAAAAATCTGTTTTCTACGATGAAGACATACCTTTACTGATCTCGTAGCAACCTGCTCAACTTGCCTTGGGAACGCAGTCAACAGCACAGGGAAAGCAGCCGACATAAAGGGCCACTCACAACCTGGTTATTCACTCTTCCACCATCTCGCATCAGGCAGAACATACAACAGCTTGAAAGCATGTACCACCATATTCAAGGTCAGCTTCTTCTCTGATGTTATCACCTTTCTTGAACAGACCTCTTGTAAACTAAAGCTGTAGTCCCAATCCTCCAATCTACCGCATTTATACCCTTGCAATTTTCTTTTTTTACAGCATCTTCTCTGTAATTGCAAAACAATATTCTGCATGATTTGATTGTATTCATGTATGGATATTTACGTAGATAGCATGCAAAACAAAAGCATCGCAGAGCGGTGTGAACTCTGACAGGCAGCACTCTCACCTCTAGGTCAGAAGATGCTAGTTTCTGATCCTAACAGAGTTTAAGTTCACACAAACATCCCGGTTAGTGTAGCATGATGTCAGGTCCAGAACAAAATATATGATCCAAACATATAATATAATAAAATAAAAAATAGGAACTGCAGATGCTGGTTTACACCAAAGATAGACACAAAATGTTAGATTAACTCAGTGGGTCAGGCATCAACTCAGGAGAAAATGGATAGGTGAGGTTTTCAGTGAGGACCCTTCTTCAGACTGATTGTAGTAAGGAGTAGTAGGAAAAAAAACTGGAAGAGAAAAAATAAGACAAATCTTGGGGTGGCACGGTGGCGCAGTGGTAGAGTTGCAGCAAGGAGGTCTCTTGATAGGCCACTATTTGGATAATGATAGATGTGAAGCCAAGAGGGACACATGGTTTCAAACTGTGAAGCTGGTTAATGGACTTTTAGTGGAGAGAGGGGGGAGGGAAGGGGGGGAGGGGGAGGGGGGGGGGAGGAGGAGGGAGGGGGGAGGGGGGGGGGGGAGGGAGATGTTTGTCGAAGTAACCTAAAATTGGAGAATTCAATTATCATGAGTCGGTGTTCCTCCAGTCTGCATGTGGCCTCACTCAGGCAATGGAGGAGGCTCAGGACAGAAAGGCCACTGATGGAAATGGGAAGGGGGGTTAGTGGTTAGCAACCAGGAGACCCTGTAGACCTTGGCGATGTTCAGTAAGTGTTCAGCGAAAATAGATGCAAACATAGGATGGGCTTGGAGATGTTGTAGAGTCTTGGTACTCTTGAAGACACAAACAATTTTTACTGGGTGTCCAGGCTCATATTTCACCCTCTGGCCATTGCTGTTTACAGGAGTTCCTGTGCTGAGGTATGGCTTCCTTACATTGCCCTAATTCTCTGACATGTGGATGACTGTAAAGGGTTTTACATGTCCTTGAGTTGGGAAAGGAGTATAAAAGAACGCACACATCCAATATTTCCCTGGCAGCCCCTTTAATATTATTTCAAGGCTAAGAAGCTTAATGTTGATGGATGTGTTACTGTAAAATGATCATAGTTCTCCGTATCTCTAAACCTGTTATGACGGACATAAAAGAGTAAACTGAAGAAGGGTCCTGACCTAAAACATCACCTATCCATGTTCTCCAGGGATGCTGCCTGACCTGCTGAGCTACTCCAGTATTTTGTGTCTCTCCTCCATAAAAATGCAAAGTGATTCGGTTGTCCAACTGTTCAGTAATATGTGCAAAATTGAATTAATTTTGAGTAAGTTAGTGCTGTTGTTGTCAGGATTGTAGCTTTAAGTAGCTAAGGTCGTAATGATTGGATGCTTTTGCCAACTGATTTCAAATTTGCCAATAACTTGATGTGCTTTGTTAGTACCCAGCTAAACCACAGTGCAGCATATTCCTCAGTGAAGTAAAATACAATGTACAATCCAGTCAACTGGGCAGTAAATATGTATCCTGTTAGCCTAGTATCCAATGCCGATATCACATCACAGATCCGACTGGCCATGTTAATAAAGGCAGATAAGTAATGAAATCGGGTTGGGATTAAGGGGAGTAAACTCATCTGGTGCTGGTCCATACGCTATTAGAATATGTAATCACTCTTGCTAATGCTTCTCCCAGATGACTGAGTAAAATAACATCTTGGCTGATTGGAAACAGCTTCTATGTTGATGTAGGAAGATGCCAGCTCCCTGAGAGTCCTCTCCCAGACGGCACTGGGGTAGCAACAGAGGGACCGAGACAGGAAGAAACAAATGGTTTTGGAATGTGATTTATTTGCTGGTCTGAGTGGCAACCACTGTGGCTCCCAAAGGCTGAATTTATACCCCATGGCCACTCTCATGAGAAGCTCCACTGGGCAATTCTCATTTAGTGCTATCACGTTTATGCTGTGACTGATAAATCTGAGCTCTTGCCACCAATATGGCTCACCTGGTATAGGTGTATTGAAAAATAAAAGTTGCAAATCTACAGAACATTTCCTGTTCAATGATACACTGAAATGCCTTGGAACCAATGGATTACTGTGGATACTTGTTGTAATGTATGAAACAATGCGTATCGGTTGAGAAGCCAATGTTGTAGTGGCATTAATTAGTTTAATTATAAATGTGATTACCTACAAATTACAAGGCAGTAAGCACAACAATTGAGTTTTTTTCCACTACCTTAAAGCTACTCCTTCATTCCTTAAGGGAATTATCATATACCCATAACTCCACTTTGCATCACAGGACCAGGATATCAGGTTTCCTTAACAATGGATAATCCTTTAGACAATTAAACTGTTTATAAACATATTACCATTTTGTTGCTCTCTGACTTTTGAATTGACTTTGAATTGAGTTTGCCAATAATTTGATGCTCTTTGTCAGCATCCAATTAAATCACAGATCAGGTTGTTTCCCAGTGGAGTTACGTACAACCCAGCCAGCCAGGAAGTGGATAGGTAACAAAAAAAGAGATTACTGGAAATATTCAGCAAGTCAGACAGCAATGGTGGGGGAAGGAATAGAGTTAAAATTTCCAGTTCATCATAAGTTTTAATGGAGCTAAGTATGTATTCTGTTAGTCTGGTATTCAGTATTTATACCGCATCACAACCCAGACCGGTTATAATGGGCATATGAAAATGGATTAAGATTAAAGGGAGCAAACTCTCCTGGTGTTGGTTTTACGCTGCTAGCAGTCTTCAAGAGTCAAGTTTAACCCAAGTTTGTTTTGGAATACTGTGTGAGGCCAATTTGCCCAAAGCATGCAAATAGCAACTAAGACAAATGTTTTGGTAACATAAATTGAAGGATAATCCGTGAGGTGAGCTTTCTCCTCATCTTTGATTAGTACTGTCAGATAGTTTACATCTCCTGCACAAGCAAAACAAGCCCTTGGTTTAAAGTATCATTTGTAAATAGGTGTCATACATGCTGCATTCCTCAAATCTCTTTACATCCAGTCATTAACATTTAACGGCTGCTTGCAGGAGAGTTCATCTTTTTCAAGTGAGTCAAGATGTTTTATTTATCACATGCACTGGATATGAACCAGAACAATGACATTCTTACCTGCTGCAATTAAGCTTTGTATTATTCTATAACCAGTCCGTGGGCCAGAAGATAGGACATTTTATGTTTGCTTTAGCACCATATTAGAGTCTCAGGGGTGCTTGTGTGAACTCATAACCTCAATGAAGATTGTTTATTTGCCAACATGATCTCCTTGTGAACATCGCTCCTGCTTCTGATATGATTACAGTCACACTGCAAACTTCAGAGCTATGCAAAGGGCAAAGGTGGGGAGATATTCTGCCAATGGGTCCGTCACTGCTGGGCTCCTGAGTGACGCTGAAAAGAACAGTTTTGAATGATTCAAGCATCCATTGGAGGTTGTCGATCACAGCGTTTTGTCAACCCTACTCACATGAAATCATAGAATCACTATTGCACAGAAGGAGGCCATTGGACCATCAAGTCTGTGCAGGCTCCTTGTAGAGCAGTCTCATCAGATCCATTCCCTTCTCTTTCCCCATAACCATGCTAATATGCCTGTCTCATATGCCTGCCCTGTTCCCTTTTAGAGGCCTGATTGACTATCCCTACTAGATCAGGCACATCTATATCACTAAAAGTCTCATCTTGACCACTTCCTGTCTGCGCTGTATATTGATTTTAGAAAACACGCTACCATATATCGCTAAGATTTTTGGCCATCTCACTCACAGCCCTCCTCCGCTGAGGGAGCCCCAAGGATTTTTCTGATTGATGAAAAATAAAAATGTTATGAGTGTTTAAAAAAATCTTGAGATCAGCTGATTGGTCCTCTCGCCTGTCAATCACCATGATTAAGGTAACGCCCCTTCTGGGGGGGGGGGGCAGGACTATAAAAGCCTGGATGCCTGGACATGAGTCAGTCACTCTGGAAGATCGTGAAGGAGAGTCCACAACTGTGATTCTAAGCTGTGAATGAACTGTGAGTCTGCAATGTACTTGCAATAAATTATTTGTTAGCCCTTAATGACAATGCAATGAATTGTTTGGCAATTTGGTGGCCTGCACTCTGATTGAAATGCTATGAAATTGAATTTGGTGGCCTGCACTCTGCTTGAAATGCTATGAAATTGAATTTGGTGGCCTGCACTCTGCTTGAAATGGAATTTCAAGGAATAGCCATGAGTGAACTGCCAGCCCACTAGCCCTGTGTGACTGAGCTGCCAGCCCACCAGCCCTGAGTGACTGAGCTGCCAGCCCACCAGCCCTGTACGACTAAGCTGCCAGCACACCAGCCCTGAGTGACTGAGCTGCCAGCCCACCAGGCATGAGTGACTGAGCTGCCAGCCCAACAATCCATTTGGCCCACAATGTCCATACTAGCCTCTGGAAACCAGTCCCTTCAGCCCACAACACCCATACTAGCGACCCAATGGGTACCACTTAGTCTACATTAAATATGAATTCCCTCATTTCCTCACACTCTGTAACTTTTAACCAGAAGTTTAATGAATGAATGAATTATACTTTATTATAATATGCAACGAGTCACATTGCTATTCTTTGTTTTGCATACCCAGGGTATGCAAAGAGTCGCCACATAAAGGGCGCGAACAAAGTATTTCATTTTACACAAACCTTTTTTTAACAAATTCTAATTGTAAACCTGTGCACTTTCCCCTCCCCATTCCTTGTATCATCCACTAACGGCAACAGCTGCCTTCTGCTTTTTCCAGCTAAACTGGTTGAGATGCCTGGCATCCCTGTACAACCTCTTCTCAACCCCCTTTGCATCTTGCTGGGATGGAAGTCACCCTTCACTTTGATTTTTTTTTACCTTGAAATTTTTCTGGATTTAATTAATTGATAAAATTGGAGCAATTTTCTTTGTTATCTGCAGAGTTAGAAGAGTGGATGTTGGAAATATACAGAATTATTGTTTATTCAGACCATTGAGTCATTGCAATGGCACTGTTACATTACAGGGTCATTTTTTGGTCAATGTAGCCAAAGCAAGACTGGATCAATGTTGACGGTGGATATGAACAGCTTGCCTGCTCTTTGAATGGAGCCTTGGATGCTAAAAACAGATCCGTGCCTTGGTCTAAAGCCTCATCCACAGGCTTACAATAGTTCAGCAGCCCTTTGGTACTGTACTGACAGCGGTAGAGCAAAGATCAGTGATTCACAATGTGGGTGGCTTCAACTCACAAAGCCTGACTCAGATATGAATGCTAATGAATTTGATAAACTAGTGATGGAAAAAATTAAGACACTCTTCATATATACTCCACACCTCCCTCAAGCACCTCATCTGTGCTTCCACCCACCCCTTGACCACAGTATAATTAAAAGTACTTCAAATTCAGGAGTATTTCAGGAATTAAGTAGGAAGATCATCTGAATTGTACTTTACTGAAAAAGTACTCTTGCTTTTATCCTATTTATCAGCAATCTATTCTGCATATTGTCAGTCTGTTTCTCCTTCTGAAATTTAGATATGACATTCTGCAGGCATTAATCTGATAACACTCCTGGAGTCTGTCCATTTTAGGAACAATATTATATTGGACAGATGTCGTAAGAGGTTATGCAATAGAGTCTTTGCACAATAAGCAACATAGACTCTGCAAAGACCATTAGAGATGGTGTAATGTATGAACTATGAAAATAATAAGCGGTGAGGATCATGGAGCTGGGGACAGTTGGAACATATCGTATGGCAAGTTGATGTAGAATTTACTTAGTTTGAACTTTGTTTAGCCCCTAAACAGTCTAGTTGGACCAACCAAAGGGGATCCTGTTTCTTTAATTTTTTTGATTTATGATAATCATTTTGCACAGTTGGTAGCGTGGAACAACAGAGTTCTCATATTCTTTGAAGTGCATTTCAAATGCATTGCCAATTTTGAACAGTTGCACTATTTCTGGCCAGCTTCTCGCTCCCCATTGTTTTTAATAGGGATGCTGTATTATTGGCGTGCACTATACTCCAGTCATCTTTCTGTAGGTGAATTTGTTGATGTCAGCACATATAAATCCATTCATTTTAAATCAAAAATGTATCCTCGCAGTACTGCTAGGAGTGGAAATGTATTATATAATGTTCTGGCTGCAGTCTCTTTAAATTTATGAAAAATGCCAAATGTTTGCCAAATTCCTCTGGTTTGTGTTATCTTCAAATAGATTTGGATTAGATCTAATGGAAAGCAAGACTTTCATTCATAAAGAGCTGAGCTAATTCTTTCAACAAATAACCAGACCTAAAGCCAAAATACACACAACAACTTTTTGGACATTCTGGATGATCTCCACACGAGGAGGACTCTTCCGTGGACACTGTTGTTTCCTCATAATGCCAGCTTCTGTGCTGTGTTGAGTACAACAACACAATCTTATCGTGGCTTTCTCATACCATATTTTAATATCTGTTTTTCATGAGTCATTTTAACGAGTGCAGTAGTAAAAAATAAAAAAAAATGATGCAAAACAGGAACAGATGTAGTTGGGCAATTACTGTGCAGAATTCTAATGCTTAGACTCTTGCACAGAGAGTACAGTGCATTTACAGAATGTAAATTGGTATCTCTTGGCTTACATCTTTCCTGGGCTTGTAAAGGAAGTAGATTTTTTTTTGAGGGGTATGAGGAAGTGGCACAGAGAGGAGTTGAGATCCAGGGCTGGTCAGCCATGATCATATTGAATGGAGCGGTAGGTTTGAGGGACCTAGTGGCCTACTTCTGCTCCTATTTTCTGAATATAAAACTACAGTAGGTTGACAACATGCTCTTCTTTCTCAAGACTGATAAGCAATATTGGTAGAGCAATGGAAGTGCTTGTTAAGCAGTTTGATTAATATTTTTCCATTATTGCACGTGGCTATTTTATCAATGAATGATTTTGCTGAAGGCATCAACAGAATTGTCTTAATTCTGAGTGCCAAGTCCTCCATCCTATCACACTTGGGTAAATCCATAGTTTAAACTGCCCATCACATAATCTATCCTGAAATCAATTATTTTCACATGCAGTTTGAATTGATTATTGAATGTTTAACTTGCCACCATTGGTCCTGTTGCCCAGAGGCATCTTGGTCTGATGGCAAGACCTTATTTTTTCTTTTTTGTGTTTAATGGATCCTGTTGTTCTGAGGTGTGATGAGTTAACTGTGAACTGGGGCTGGGGAGACGAGGAAGAGACTCATTCAGCTGCTATAGATGCAAGCTGCCAGTGGCCAGAGGTGTATAAGATTGCCTGAAAGTGATAATAGCTTAACATACCAAGGCCAAATGAGATGAGTATAGGTGAGTATTTGATGGACATGTTGGGCCGAAGGGCTTGTTTCTGTGCTCCATCACTATGCCCATAATTTCAACACAAACTGTCAAATATCCTAGCCTCTCTTTCCCTTTGAAATTGAGTTCATGGATTCAACATAGTGGGATTTAAATATTTCTATTAATCCCATGACATTTTATTATAATTTTAACTTGCAAGAGAGACAAATGATCTTAGCGACTTGACTTAGATGTCAGAATCTATCCAGTCGTTTAAAGACTTGTTTTTCCTAGTTTAGCAACATGATGATGTTGTTTATTTATAACATAGTTTATTTATAACATCCATGCAGCCATGGATGAAAAATATTGTTGTGAGATACAAACTCTCCCCTTAAATGTTTGCCATTGCCGACCGTTCATTTTAATTTGTAATCTGGCCCCAGTCCATAGCCAACTCACTACTCATGCCTACTAAATTTGTTTTGCTCAAATTTAAGAAAATGGTTTTGGATTTAAGTAAATCACGATCCCTGCCTCTGGCATAATTTGCCAAGAAGTTTCATGTATTCATTATACCTATAAGACGTGGAGTTTTCAGCAATATTTGTTTTTATTTTGTTAGGATCCCAAAGTAAAGGTTAACATTTCTCATTCTCGTTCAGAAGAATGAATATAAAACCAGCTGCATTAGAATAACTATTAGGAAAATTAGCAGGAGAACCGGTTACTAATTAAAAGAAAAATTCAGACTTGAAGGGTGCAAGATGGCATCTAAAACGTGGCGACTCTTGTGTACTGAATTAGTATGGTCTACTGTCTTACACTCTTAAACGTAGTATGATTATGCGTATTGTATAGTAGGATTGTCATTGAAGTGTATGCAGAAGAAGAATTTCACTGCACTTAGGTACACATAACAATAAAGTACCATTGAACCATTGAACTTATCTCAGAAAAGATAACTTTACTTTCTTCAAATCATCCAAATGCTGGACAGACAAGAGGCATTTTGTTTTACTTACTTTGCATAATATTTATGTACAATTTAAATATTTAGGTGCTTTAATGAAGTAGTTAACATGACAATGAAAGTAAAATGTGGTCTACTCTGAATCATATGATTCAACTGACTAAACAAGTTTCATGATTACTCTACCTTCCTTGTAGATGTGACATATTTTCTATGATAATTTGGGAAATACAATTAACAGAAATGGGAGGAATAACCTACTGAATAAATGTGTTTAAAGTTATAACAAGTCAAGGCTCCACTGACCTGACACCCAATTTTAAACTCTAATCCATTCATTATAATGTTTTTCTTAAATTCTAAAATGCAATCACCCTGCAGAACTATCTCTTTATCTATGTCGCAGAAGATTTTTTTAGATTATCTGTCCATCAATGAGAAAGTTTACTCTTACCATTTAGTTTCTCTTCAAAGAGCCTCAGAATCAATATCGCTTTAAATAAAAACAGATATTTTGGGAAACATTCAGCAGCTCTGGCAATATCTGTGGTTAGAGAAACAAGGTTAAAGTTTCAGGATGAACAGTTCCGATGAAAGATATTCGGCCTGAAGCATGCACTTTGTTTCCACTCGTGTTTCCTGACTTGCTGAAGCCTTTATTTTGGTTTATTTTCTATTTGCAGTTTTCGGACAACACAAAAATTGGTGGAGATAGGGACAATGTAGAAAACCGTCAAAGATACAGCAGGGTATAGATCAGTTACAGATCTTTAGTTGCATTACAGACTTTGGCTTTGCACCATAGTGGTTACCTAGTCTTACTGTTATTAATTTATTGTATAATTGATTATAATATATTTATCTGTGTGTTATTGCGTTAATGGGCCTGTTAACCTGCAGCAAGTAAGAATTTTATGCTCCATTGCCAATACATATGACAATTAAACATTCTTGACTCTTGAGATATGGGCAGAGAAATGCCAGATGGAGGTTATTGGCAGGTACTTAACAGCATTGATGTGCAGAGGGATCTTGGACCATATCTGTGGAATTCTTTGCCACAAAAGGCTGTGGAGGCCAAGTCAATGGATATTTTTAAGACATAGATAGATTCAATTAGTACAGGTGTCAACGTTTATGGGGAGAAGGCAGGAGAATGGAGTTAGGAGGGATAGATGGATCAGCCATGATTGAATGACGGAGTAGACTTGATGGCCTAATTCTGCTACTATCATTTATGACCTTATGATATCCATGAAAGTAACAACACAAGTAGACAGAGTGCCAAGAACTTGTATAGTTCATGTGCCTTAATCGATTTGGGGCATAGAGTATAAGATTCAGGAAATCATGTCACAGGTTTATAAAATGTAGGTTAGGCCACATTTGGAGTATTGTGCGCAGCTCTGGTCGACCCAAAACAGAAAGGGTTTGGAGGCTTTGAGAGGGTGCAGAAGATGTTGACCAGGATGCTTCCAGGATTAGAGGATATTAGGTATAGGGAAGGGTTGGACAAATTTGGATTGTTTTCTCTCAAACTTAGGAGGCTGATAACTGCTTGATCAACTTAACTGCTTGATCAACTTAACTGCTTGATAGTTATCTTCACATCATTATACACAACACATTATTGAAGCCTTTGCAATTTGTGTGCTGCACCCTTTTATCGATTATCCAATCACCTGATTTAAATTGTTTCATATAGTCTACGAGGATGTATTAATGCTGTCCAATTTTTTCTGATCCTGTTGCCTTATTAAAAGCAGGATTGCTTAACAAAGGATGTCTGTTTTTCCCCCCCAAATTCACTGACAGATGGGTTCATCAGAGGCGAGCGAAGCAATAAAGAAAAAGGTTTAACACCAGCTGTTGCTGGTCAGCAGGACAGAAGGATATCTGAAAGCAGAACACGACTGGTCACCTCAATCTAGGCCTGCAGCCAACATCAGATGGGTGATTGCAAGCTTCAGCCAGAACATGCAGCCATTGGGTTTGTATCATAAAATTGGAAATTTAAATCAGTTATGCATAGTATAGTTTTGAATTAGAAGTTTAACACTGGTCTGTGTTGACCATGTATGGCCCAATGAATGAAAGGATGGCAACAATGTTCTGCCTTTTCATGTTCTGTATCTACTTTCATTTTGGCCTTCTCATGGATTGTGTATCTAAAAACACTACAATCTACATTGATGCCTATAAATTGTCTGACTCGAACTATACTACATGGAATTATTACACCCTGGAGTAATCTCCACGCATGTCACCTCCAAACTTCATATATATCAAAAATGATGCAGAAGATATTACTTAGCGGGGCAGCACAGTGGTACAGTTGCTATCTAACAGAGCCAGAGACCCGGGTTCGATCCTGACTATGGGTGCTTGTCTGTATGGAGTTGTACATTCTCCCTGTGGCCTTTTGGGTTTTCTCTGGGATCTTCTGTTTTCTTCCACACTCCAAAGACGTACAGGTTTGTAGATTATTTGTAAAATTGTCCCTAGTATGTGTAGGATGGTGTTAGTGTGCGGGGATCACTGACGGGCCGAAGGGCTTGTTTCCACGCTGTATCTCTAAACTAAACTAAATCAATCTAAACTAGTGAATCAAGGTAAGGTTTACATTGAATTACCCCAATCCATTTAAAGTGCACGCATTAACTAGATATGACCTAAAAATCTACAACTAATCTATTAATTACAGAAGTAAAACTCCATATGACGATTATAATCTATGCTTGGCCTTCATGCTATTCCTCACAAACTCTTTCTATAAGTTTAATTTCAATGCTTCTGCATCTTTCCCTCAAGACAGTTTGCAATATCCCCTGTAGCTATATCTGAAGCAGCTACAGATTTTCCCAAAGGATTTCTGGAATTCACTTATTACTGCTGCCTCATTGATCAATGGATCATTGGAGTACCCTTTCCAGGAGAGGTTTTGGTGAGCACACTTATAAAGTTAACCTTGTTCTTGTCTCTCTGCCAGTATTTCTGAGGGGAAAAAAAAAAACAAAGTACTAGAGTAACTCAGTGGTTCAGGCAACACTTCTGGAGAACATGGATAGGTGACATTATAGGACGGGACCCTTCTTCAGACTGATTGTGGTAGGGGATGTAGGGGAAGAAAGCTGGAAAAGAGAAGGGTCAGGCAAAGCCTGGCAAGCAATAGGTGGGTACAGGTGAGAGGGGATTTTGATAAGCCAATGGTTAGACAGAGATGAAAAGACAATGGGTGGGAGACAAAAGGATTGAAGACCCCCCCCCCACCCTTCTTTCCCCTCCTCCCTTTCTTTTCCCCCTTTCTCCCCCAAATGCCCATCTGGACTTGCATCTATTTTACCCCTCTCCCCCTCCCCCTCCATCTACCTTCCTTTCTCTAGCTTCACAATTTGTAACTCTTCAATCCATTTATCACACACCTTGTGTCTTTTCATCTCTGGACTTTGTCCAATAATCTGCATATCAATCCCCTCCCCCCCTCACCTGTATCCACCTTTGTTCTGCCCTTCCTCTCTTCATTCTATCTCACTATCTCCAATCAGCGTGAAGAAGGGTGCAGACACAAAACTTCACCATCCATGTTCTCCAGAGCTGCAGAGTTGCTCCAGCGCCTTGTGTCGATTTTTGTGAAGTAGCATCTTCAATTCCTTGTTTCCTCTGTATTTCTATAAGGCTTTGCAAATAACTCATGGTCGAACTAAACACCTTTAGTGTCTCACAAAGCTCCACGTTTATTTTTTTTACCTGAGTGAGAGTTGTTCGATCGAACATTGAAATGACTATTGGGGGCTGTATTAAACTTTGAATGTCATGTTTGGAAGAAGCACATTGGAATCATGATTGAGAACCTTTTTCTATTGTCTGTATGGTGAATGCAGTAAAATCACTATATATAATTTGCCTAAGACTCAATGAGATAATGCTGGCTGAAAAGGATGGGAAAAAGAACAGACCATGGGGGGGAAGCCATTATAGTAACTGTGCTATGTTGTTAGAAAGCTGTCGTTATCATAGTTTTCTGTAATGTGATGCAACCATCTGTGCTTGTGTTAAAAGAATGCGAGTTAACATAAATGCATTTATTTAATTATTGCCTTCACATGAATTTTGTAAATTGATTTTTATTTCACATCTTCGATTTTTTAATAGTAATTTGTGAATTTCCTTAGGGCGAATTTCTGTTACCCAAACTGTTGCAACACAGGCGTTGCTTGTATTTTACAGTGGCTCAAATCCTCATGGAAATCTCCCTGAAATCAATAGCTTGGACAGAATATGTTCATGAGTGCAGCAATTGGTTTACATTTGATATAATTCACCAACTTAAACAAGAAAAGCAAGCAACTTTACTTCAGAGAGCATCAATTGCAGAAGAAAGGTCTGTAAATGCCAGCCTTCCTGTTTTCAATTTGGATTGAAATCTGGCGTCAGTATGGCTCATTTATTATCACACCAGCTTCTGTTTGTCCAAAAGTCAGCTTGGTCTTTGGACATAATGGCTTCCAGGGTGAATTCATCACTCCTGTGTTTTCAACTGGAAACATAATAGAGTTTGCCTGGCTTCCTATCAAGCCAACAACAGACTAACAACTGCCTCTGATAGTTGTTTATATGCATATATCTATATACATTGCAGCAATGGTTCACAGTCCAAATCTGAAAATATGATCCAAGGTTCCTGAGGAAATCCAGGAATTCCCTCTCCGAGCTGACTGTTTTGCTGGATCCTTTCTTTCCTTCCTCCAGAGAGACTGGAAAGGAAAAAGGGAATGGAAGCTGGATGACTGAACATCTACTGTAGATCTTTGTGGATATGTGGCCTTATTGTTCTTATCATCAGCACCAACGTGTTAGAACTGAGTGTAAGGAAATGGAGTTAGAAACATAGAAAATAGGTGCAGGAGTAGGCCATTCGGCCCTTCAAGTCAGCACCGCCATTCAATATGATCACAGCTGATTATCCAAAATCCCTGCTTTCTCCTCATATCCCTTGATTCACGGTCGCCTAGTTATAGGAAGGATGTCAACAAATGGTCGCCTAGTTATAGGAAGGATGTCAACAAAATAGAGAGAGTACAGAGGAGATTTACTAGAATGTTGCCAGGGTTCCAGCAACTATGTTACAGAGAAAGGTTGAACAAGTTAGGTCTTTATTCTTTGGAGCGCAGAAGGTTAAGGGGGGACTTGATTGAGGTCTTTAAAATGATGAAAGGGATAGACAGAGTTGACGTGGATACGTTTTTCCCATTGAGGGTAGGGAAGATTCAAACAAGAGGGCATGACATGAGAATTAAGGGACAGAAGTTTCGGGGTAACGTGAGGGGGAACATCTTTACTCAGAGGGTGGTGGCTGTGTGGAATGAGCTTCCAGCAGAAGTGGTGGAGGCAGGATCGATTTTAACATTTAAGACTAAAGTGGATAGGTATATGGACGTGAAGGGAATGGAGGGGTATGGTCTGAGTGCAGGTAGATGGGACTAGGGGAAAACAAATGGTCGGCACGGACTGGAAGGGCCGAGAGGGCCTGTTTCCGTGCTGTAATTGTTATATGGTTATATGGTTATATGATTCCGTTAGCCCTAAGAGCTATATCTAACTCTTTTGAAAACATCAAGTGAATTGGCCACCACTGTCTTCTGGGCAGAGAATTCCACAGATTCACAACTCATCTCAGTCCTAAATGGCCTATCCTTTATTCTTAAACTGTGACCCCTGATTCTGGACTCCCCCAACATGGGGACCATTTTTCCTGCATCTAGCCTGTGCAATCCCTTAAGAACGTTTTATGTTTCTATAAGATCCCCTCTCATCCTTCTAAATTCCAGTGAAAATAAGCAGAGTCGCTCCATTCTTTCATCGTATGTGAGTGCCGCCATCCTGGGAATTAGCAATGAATGAGTTGGGTGTTACTTGGGGGATAGCCAGCACATTGTTGGTATGCCATTGCAAGATTGTGGTGCCACAGTCCTCCTGCTTCAGGCATCAACATAGGTGAGGGGGTGGTTCTCTCAGGTCCACACAGACTGACAACCATCACTATCAAACGTCACTGCATGCGGTAAGAAAGTATTCAGTTATGTTGCTAGGGCACAGAGAATGCATGCCTGCCCCCGGACTTCTGCTTTATGATGATATTAGTCACCTAGCCCAAAATTGGCTTATTTCACAACATCCTTTCTAGTTGCATGTACTCTTTTGCCAAACACTCTAGAGATTGAGGACGGTTCGTGGAAAATCCAATCCCCTGTATCATTGAGCAGCAAAAGCTTGGTTGAATGTACAGGCCTGTGTGTCGCTGCCTGCTATATAAATACCAAACCACACTGAACCACATTTGTACCCTAACACTGAATTTGCACCTATTTATTGAATGAATGGGCCACCGTGGATTTGCAAACATAGCAAGGTTGTACTTTGCTCTGAAGCCTGTCCTGAACATGCTTATTCTACAAGGACCAAAACAATCTACTCAGCTTGGTCTGGACATCATCAACTGTTTGTCAAGCTCAACACTCTAGTTCAACATGCACCTCCTCTGCTAGTGAGTGCCCAGCCATACAAAAGAAGAAGCAGCAGCAGGAAGAAACAATGTTATTTATGTTTTTTTACAACCAAATGGCATTGGCATGCATAAACACAGAGAGCATTGATACTGGCAGCAAGGCACTAAAAATAGATTGCGTGCAGCTATCAAAAAACCCGCTGTTTCATATGGGAGAATGCTGGAAATTTATCTTGAATAACTGAAGCAAAATTACGGTCTAAATTACATGTTGATTCAATTTGATTTGATATGCACTGTATGACATTACAGTAAGCAAAAATGTTTTGCAAACTACAGAAGATTCAACATTTTAATGTAACTGAACTAAACTGTTCTTTGGGTTGCATTTAAAGTCAACAGTAGTACCAGAGTGAAAAATATAACTATAGTCAATAATCATAAAGCCAATTTTCTGGTTGCATTCTAGTGTGAGGTGAACTGATTTTACAGTTTGACTTCTCATTATGACTATGACTTATGCTTCTGTTCAGCATTGTAATTGCATGGGGTTGGGAATATTAAGTTTGAAACTTTTCATTTTTAAAATATCCCACCATGTTTTCAAATCTCCTGTGAGACTCATTGTCACTCAAGTCTAAAACCTCCTCCAGTCCTGAAGTCTCTGAGGGTGCAGATTGCTCTGTTTGGACTTACTCCGATTCTTTCACCTCACATCTCTGAATGTGTTTGCACAGTCAAGATTCCAGCCTCTGGAATTCTGTCCCAAACCCTCTCTGCTTAATGGAGGTGATTTAACAGGATGGTCATTTTAAACCAAAGTGTGTTGAAATTTCTTCTGGGAGACGTGGTGACTCTCTGAAAATCTCTGCCTGAAAGAGTTGCCGAGATGTGATCCTTGGAGGTTTTTAAAGAGGAGATAGATACATTCAGGGGATCAGGGTATTGAGAGCTATGGAGATCTGGTGCAGAGGAATTGAGGCCTGGAACAGAACAGTCATCAAATATATGAAGTTCCAGGCAGCCTACCCCTGCTCCAATTTTCTTGGGTTCTTACACGTTTATACTTCTCCCTCCATTAATACATTCCCTAAACCTTTCCACCTTCAGGACATGCTTGAATTAAAGCACAGGATAACCAAAGGAGGTCGGAGCATAAGACCATGATGTCACTAGGATACATCCACACTATTTTAGCTGCAGGTCTAGATGACTGTCTGAAACCATATTGGTGGGGAATACTTTGCAGAAAGCTGACATTGGCCTCCCCTGGTTAGATTCCACCATCACCACTCTCTGCTAGTGCATCAGGATCTGGAGCCCGGAACAGAGGCTCAGAAATTGGAATCCATCCCCATCTCCAAGTCATAGTGCAGGTATCTCAGGTACAACTGAAATGACAAGGAACTGGAAAGGTCACAGAGACAGTATTTAACAAAGGTAATACATTATCTGCCTATTTTTTACATCAGGAACTAAAATACCTTTTTCCCATTGAGTAGTGAAAGTTCAGACGGTGAGTTGTGACTAGACGGTGTCTATGGACGATTCTTTTCATGAACATGATCTAATGTGGAACATAAGCGGAACTTTAGGGTGGCACAGCGGTAGCGTTGCTGGCTTACAGCGCCAGAGACCTGGGTTTGATCCTGACTATGGGTGCTGTCTGTACGAAGTTTGCACGTTCTCCTCGTGACCACTTGGGTTTTCCCCAGGTGCTCCGGTTTCCTCCCACATGCCAAAGATATACAAGTTTGTAGGTTAATTGGCTTAGGTAAATTTGTAAATTGCCCCTAGTATGTTGGATAGTGTTAGTGGGTGATCGCTTGTGGGCCGAAGGGCCACACTGTGTCTTTAAACTCTAAAGTCGAAATAAGCTATGAGAAGCGAATGGGCATTTATTGTCAACAAAGCATTCTTTATTCTGGGGGCTGTACATCTTCACATTTCAAATCTGAAAGTGTCTCTCTGTTTCGAGTGATCTCCCTGCTTTAACACTGCATCCGTATGAAGTTTGGAATTGCATCTTGGGTAGTGTTACATTAAACATCAGCAACATATATGCAGTAGAGCATACATTTTGCATTAGGCTGAAGAGAATATTGGGTGATGCATTAGGAGAGAAGCTGTGAGAAAAGAACTGACCACCCCGCAGGACCCTTCGAGATGGGAAAAGTCATTTGGCTCATCTTTCTATGCAAGTAAATGCTATGGAGTCATAGTCATATAGGCCCGTCAGCCCACCCTACTCACACTGACCATGATACCCATCTACACTAGTCCCACCTGCCCATATATTCCTCTAAACCTTTTCTATCCATGTACTTGATCAAATGTTCTTTAACTGTTGTTAAGGTATCATTATATCCCCCACTCTCACCTATTCCTTACCCCCTACCATCCGTGCACCCTACCCAGCCCCCAAATAATGTTTCCGGTTAGTTCTTAAATTATTCTCGGGACTTCACCTCCACTTCTCTGTTTAAATTCCAATTGTCTGCAAGAACAAAGCTTTCTGATATTCCTAAAGTTATGTTTTACCTGTATAAACCCATATACCTGTTATATTTTCAATATTGTCTTTCTTGCCCCCCGTTCTGTAAATGAGTGGCAGAATCTGAGGAGGAGTTGATGGGAATGTGGGGAGATTAAAACATGGCTGTGTAGAATTGGTGAAAAATGTGTGGTTGATGGTGCCGGCACAGTGGGCCAAGGGCTTGCTTCTGTGCTGCAAAATTTCGAGCAATCTATGAAGGAAATGGAACCGATGCCTGGTACTTTCACACTGAATTGTAGATCGCAACTAGGGCAAACGAGTTCAGACCTCATGTGAAATGAATACTGTAGAGTGTTCTAGGAGGGCTCCAGAGATTTTCCCTTTAATTCTTAGGTGTTTACTCCCATCTAGGATTGTTGAAGCACTGGAATGCGTTGCTGTTGGCTCTTGGTCCAGGCCGAGACGGACTCTTGGAAAATGAATATCCTCAATCAGCAAAACAACAACAAAAATGGATGGCCTAGTGGAAAACTGCAGGATGACACATGAGCATGAGCTTAATGATCTGAAGAATGCAAATTGTTTATTTATTCCAACCAGAATGATAACATGGCCAGAATTAAAGGGGATTGACTGACGCCACTGAGAATGGCAAAATGATGCCAAAGAGACAGCTTGCCTTGGGGTGAGTGAGCAAGCTTCAATTATATTTGCAAATCATTGTATATAATGTCGCAAGGTAGAATACACTTTCTTTATTGTGCTTTCACTGTAAGCATTCTTCATCAGCTTATTGTTTTTCTGCTTACATTGCAATTAATTGTTTATCAAGTATTTTTCTCATGTCCTGCAGATATGAATGCAAGAAAAGCAAATAACATGCATTTTTTTTTTTGTTTCCTTTCATATCTTTAGGCATCCCAAACACTTTCCATGATTCAAAGCGCAATCACTGTTATACAGAGGAAATATTGCAACCAGTTTGTTTATTAAAATTGGCTGAGATGCATTTTGGGAAGGGTGCTTTATAAAAGCAAGTGAGGCATCCTGAGAACAGATGAGAGGACTGAAGCACACAATTAACTAATAGCCAATAATTCCAATGTAGGCATCACGCCAAATTCAAGCAGCCTGCTTGCTGTAACAATCTCTGCGTACCGCCGATGGTAGGGACCTAGTATGCATTGGCTGTATGCATCAGTAAAAGTTACTCCACTTAAAGTTATCCTGCACTATTTAAAACTATGACGCAGTTCTTAATGTGGTGATGCATTATAGCTGGAACATGTAGGAAGTGAATCTAACCAGGCAAATGGTCAGGGATAGCATGACAACATGGACAACAGCAGGCTCTAATGTTTTTGAAATGTGGTAACTAGGGAGAGGGTAGGACCATTCATGGAGGGAATTATGCCTGGAGTCAGTGAATATAGGTGAAACACTAAAGGAACACCTTGTATTTAGTATTCTGCAAGTATAACCATATGGAGGATAATGAGATCAGTGTGGGATACACTGATATGCTAAAACAATTTGAAATCAAGAAGAGGATGGTATTTGGTCTCTGAAGGGTCATAGAGTCATTGAAATATACAGCATAGAAACGTGCCATTTGGCCACCACACCCACATCAACCAGTTGATTCCCCTATCTTGGCAAGAAGACTGGTCATTCACCTTATCTATGCTATGCCCTCATATTTTTATAGACATCCATAGAGTCACCACCCCAGCCTCCTACACACCAGAGAAGAAAGCCCAACCTAACTAGCCTCTCCTTTTAACTCAAACCCTTTGGTAACTATGTGCCTGCACCCGTGGTTTCTGTTCTTCAACATCCCCAAGGCCCTATCATTTCCTTGGTATGTAACCTTCTAGCCTAAGTGGTACAAATGGTAATTTAGAGACTTCTCAAATGCTGTTAGTGACCCTGCATCTACTATTCTCTTGAGTACTGCATTCCAGGTACTCACCTCAGGCTGAATCTGTGGATGGAATGGACAGATGACATTTCAGGTTGTGATCCTTCTTCAGACTGCATTTTTCAACCAATTTGCCTTATTCCATGTGACGTCAGGGAAGGGCTGGGAGAACCGAATGCAGCAATGAAAATGGGACTAGACAGCATTCCGGCTGGAGAAGACCAACGCTCCAGAGTAGCTAGACTGTAACCCAGTAGTTCCACTGGAGTTACAATACTAGCATCTGCCCAGTAATGTAAAAAAGTAGAACACAGAACATGGACTGTAAATACAGGCTTTTTGGCCCAAAGATTGTGCTGAACATTATGCCCAGATCAGCTTTTATCTGCTTGCACATAACCCATATCCCTCCATTCCCTGCATATCCATGTTTCTATCCAAAAGTCACATATGCCACAGTTGTATCTGCCTTAAAAAGTCGCTCCTTCTGTGTAATAAAACTTGCCCTGCACATCTCCTTCAAACTTTGCCTCTCTTACTTAAAGTCAGGACCTCTAGCATGTGATATTTCCACCCTAGGAAAAAGGTTCTGACTGTCTATCCTATCTATGCCTCTCAGAATTTCATATACTTTGATGAGGTCTCCCCGCAACCTCTGGCATTCCAGAGAAACCAATCCAACTCTGTTCAACTGCTTACCGTAGCTAATATCACCAAATCCAGGCATCATTCTAGTAAACTTCAGCTATACCCTTTCCAAAGCCTCCACATCCTTTCTGTAATGGGGTGACCAGAACTGTATGCAGTACTCCAAATGCAGCCTAACCAAAGTCCTACAAAGCAAAATCATGGCTTCCTGACTCTTATACTCAATGCCCCAACCTAAGAAAGCAAGCATACTTCTTTACCACACTATCTACTTGTGTGGCACGTTCAGGTAGTTATAAACTTGGACCCCAAGGTCTCTCTGTACATCAATGATGTTAAGGGTCATGCTATTAATTATATATTTCCTCTTAAATTTTACCTCGCAAAGTGCAATTCCTCACACTAAATCGGATTAAACTCCATCTGCCATTTCTCTGCCCGTTCTTCAGCAACCTTGGTGTCATCTGCAAAGTTACTGACCATCTGCAAAGTTACTGACCAAAAGACAATAGACAATAGGTGCAGGAGTAGGCCATTTGGCCCTTCAAGCCAGCACCGCCATTCAATGTGATCATGGCTGATCATCCCCAATCATTACCCCGTTCCTGCCTTCTCCCCATGTCCCCTGATTCCGCTATTTTTAAGAGCCTTATCTAGTTCTCTCTTGAAAGCATCCAGAGAACCTGCCTCCACCGCCCTCTGAGGCAGAGAATTCCACAGACTCACCACTCTCAGTGAGAAAAAGTGTTTCCTCGTCTCCGTTCTAAATGGCCTACTCCTTATTCTCAAACTGTGGCCCCTGGTTCTGGACTCCCCCAACATCGGGAACATGTTTCCTGCCTCTAGTGCGTCCAAGCCCTTAACAATCTTATATGTTTCAATGAGATCTCCTCTCATCCTTCTAAACTCCAGAGTATACAAGCCCAGCTGCTCCATTCTCTCAGCATATGACAGTCCCGCCATCCCGGGAATTAACCTTGTAAACCTACGCTGCACTCCCTCAATAGCAAGAATGTCCTTCCTCAAATTAGGGTTTCCAAAACTGCACACAATACTCCAGCACACAAATGGCCAAGTATGTTCACAAAAAAACAAGACAATTCCATCTGATTAATACTGCTAATTTGTCTACCTTCAATCATCAGCAAAGTGATGGAAGATGATGTCAATAGTGGTATTGTAGCATTTACTCTCCAAATACTTGTTCATCAATTCCCAATTTGGGTTCCAACAGCACCTCTCAGCTGCAGGTTTCCACAGGACGTGTGTGGAATAGAGCTTAATTCCAGAGGTGGCTGGTCTTGACATCAAAGCACCACTTGACAGAGTGTGGCATCAAAGAGCTCTTGTAAAACTGGTGAATGGACATCAAGGAAATCAAAAGACCTTGCACGAAGAAAGTTGGCTATGGTTGTCAGAGTTCAATCATTCCAACCCCAGGGTATGAATGCAGGGGGTCCTCAGTGCAGGGTTCCAGGCCCAAACATCTTCAGCTGCTTTGTTAATAACTCTTTCCACTCACCAACAAAACACCTAAGCCAGCATGCAACAAGACCTAGGCAATATTCAGGCATGGTCAAGCAATGGCAAGCATGGCAAATGGCAAGCAATGCAGCAGAATGGCCAAGTGCATCAAACTCTCTTTTGATACAATTGGCCATTCTGCTGCATTACCATTGCTAACAATTCCCTCCCAGCTATTACTGGCATCTCCAATGCCAGCCACCGACTGCTAATAACCTGGGATCCACCATTTACCTGAAACTCAACCTCGACGAACCACGTTTATTTTGTGGCTACAAGAATCTTCAGAGACTGGTTCTCCTGCTGTGAGCAGCTCACTGCCTGACACTTCAATACCTTTCCACCATCTACAAGGCACAAGCCAGGAGCATGACATACTCTCTGCTTGCCAGGATTAGTGCGTCCAACATCACTTGAGAAACTAACACCATCCAGGATAGAGCAGGTCACTTGATAGGCATCCCATCAATGGCACTCTCCACATTCATTCTCTCCACCATTGGAATACAGTGACTGCAGTGTTTTCCGTTTATAAAATGCACTGCAGTTACTCGCCTGACTTCTCCAACAGCTCCTCTGCCACGAGGCAGGATAAGACCAGCAAGGGCATGGAAAACACCCAACCAAGTCCCCCTCCATCTCGGAAATATACTGTCCGTACTTTGTCACTGGGTCTAAACTCTGGAATTCCCTACCCTATTGTGGGAGTATCTTCACCAGAAGGGCTGCACAGTTTTTAGTGATACAGTACAGCGTGGAAACAGGCCCTTTGGCCCATCGAGTCTGCACCGACCAGCGTTCCCAGCACACTACCCTACACACACTAGGGACAATTTATACTTATACCGCGCAAATTAACCTACAAACCTGTACGTCTTTGGACTGTGAGAGGAAACCGAAGATCTCAGAAAAAATCCATGCAGTCATGGGGAGAACGTACAAACTCCGTACAGACAGCACCTGTAAGCAGCAGCCAGATCACAACAAGTTAATTATTAAAACAAAAAATCTCTTTAGAGCTGATATATTCTTATCGAGGTGTGGTACCAAGAACAAGTTGCAGTAACAAAGAAATACTTGAAGTTAAAATAGCATTGTTCAGACAAAGCAGTGATGTAATGTATGAAACCTGTTCTCCATTTGCACGTAGCAAGCTTCTGCAGGCAGCCATGTGATACAGCCTGGACAACCTCCTCGGTTAGTGATAAATATACCTCAGTCCACCTGGCGTAATTCCATGCTTCACCAGAAAGCAGACTGATCGGCTACTTACAAACAACTAACACAGTCCTGACTAAATATGTCATATGACAAAAGGCTTTCTTGATCAGGTAGCACTTCCTCAGTAGAGCACTGAACCAGCTCAGATTATGTCAATTTTCTGGGGTGTCACTTGGACCTACAGATTTCCCTCTTTTGAGACAATAGCAAAACCGACATCCCAGATGGTATATATGGGATAGATGGACACAAAATGCAGGAGTAACTTAGCGGGTCAGGCAACATCTCTGGAGAAAAGGAATAAGTGATGTTTCGGGTCAGATCCTTCTTCCGGCCTTTTGTCCTTTATTCCTTTTCTCCAGAGATGCTGCCTGACCCGCTGAATTACTCCAGCATTTTGTGTCTACTGTATATTAGGTACAAACCAGCATCTGCAGTTCCTTGTGTAGGAAAGAACTGCAGATGTTGGTTTAAATCGAAGGTAGACACAAAATGCTGGAGTAACTCAGCGGGCAGCATCTCTGGAGAGAAGGAATGGGTGACGTTTCGGGTCGAGACCCTTCAGACTGATGTCAGGGGAGGGACCCACTGCCCTGGCATCAGTTTGAAGAAGGGTCTCGACCCAAAACGTCACCCATTCCTTCTGTCCAGAGATGCTGCCCGACCCACTGAGTTACTCCAGCATTTACTCCACCAGTTACTCCAGCATTTTGTGTCTCTCTGTACTTCCTTCCTACACGTTATTTATTGAGTGTTTGATACAGGTTGTATGTAGAACCCTATTAAGCTAAAGGCTAATAGTCCATTTGTCTTTTCAGTTTCTTTTTGTTACTTTTTAAATATTTGATATACATGGAGTGCCAAGTCACTCTGCTCCCCTATATTTCCTAACTTTTCACCAGTTTGAAAATGGTCCAAAAATTTATCTGTTTTAGGTTCAATGTGAATGACCTCACACTTGCCTGTATTAGCTCCATCTGCCGTAGCTTTGCCCAGTCATTTGTCTGTCCACCCACACACTCAATCTATTAAAAATAGCAAAGCCTTATTTATTACCGAGAAAATAGTTCAAACCTTTGCTAACACCCTTGGAAGCACTGCGCTATAACATATGTTCCTTAAATACTGAATGTAAAGGCTTCGTGAAATTTATGGGCGCACTCATAAAGATGTCACAGATTTTCTGCGGCCTCATCATCTTCAACTAGTTTATTGAATTAAAATGAATCTGATGAAAAGTCTGTGCAAAGTAAAGTAAAATATTATGTAGGCTAGATTTGTTGTGAGTCTATCAAATGGTCGATACTCTTGAGGATTAGACATATATATTCATATTTACCCAACACCTATAAAAGAGAGATAAAAGCATATATTTTCTAGTATCCTTAAAATCCTGGGAAAAAATTAATATTGAAATTCTGGAAAGGTCCTACATCCCCCACAATCAAAATGTGGATTACAGGAATGTCGGAGACACTTCATCTGGAAAGATTAAGGCTTGTCCTATTGGACAAGTTGGATCTCTTCAGAGGAATATGGTCTCCATTTATTGAATATCTAAAGGGTCAAAATGGCTCGGTACGAGAGCCTGACTGAAGCCTGAATAATGGAATAGATGAAGAATTACGAAAAACAAATCATGGATATATCTCCAATGATGGATAACTTTTTTAATACTCCATTCATTTCTACTCTTACTTTATTTTTCTCTATCTTTTCTTACCTGTAAAAGAAAAGTATAGAAATATATGACATCATTGTTAATATTAATAAAATTACGAATGTATGTGGAAAAAAAAATCCTTTGCTACATTTATGCTGGGTTATAATTTTAACTTTGTATAAAATCGATATCTACCCAGCCGCCTGTTAATCACGACACATGGTTGTCCCTTCAAGTGAAGTCAATGAAAGAAAAGCTTAGCTGGATGTATTACAGGACAGAGTGGGGGGAATTCAATAATATCCGTTCCCCCCATCCCATGTTTATTTTCTTCCTGTGATTTAAACATAGCAGCCTGTGTGATAGAGTTATATGGTATGGAAACAAGCCCGTTGACCCACCAAATTCATTAACCACCCTTTTTGTTCTTACACCATTCCCATCAACTCCGTCCCAGATTATACTGTTCACCTAGAGGTAATTTACTGTGCCCAGCAACCAACCAACCAACTAGCAAGTCTTTGGGATGTGCCCTGTTCTGATGTTAACGTTCGTCAACCAGTGACCAAGCTCTGCCACTTATCAAGTGGAATCAAGCGCCCTCAATTTTGATTTGACTTCGGCTGCTGTCTGTTTTGTTACATGGCTACACTTTGAATGCAATCTCTTGGTTATGCAGCATTCTGAGGTTGTGAATGATATTGTATAAATGCAATTCCTTTTGGTCACTTTGAGCAGCAACTCTGAATGTTGCCAGCTACTGTTCCCAAGTGATTCTCCCAATTTCTAGCAGCAACCATCTTCCAGTCTATCAAGTGAAAATGTCAATTTAGTTAGTGTCAGATGGTGCTTCTCTGGTGATTTTTGTGCCCTGGAAATGTGGTTGAAATGAACAAGACTGGGACTATTCAGATTCCTTTCACTGAGATTTCTAATGCTAATGCAGAATATGCTTGTTCCATGTTTCTAGGTCCTGAGGATGATAGATCAATGCATATTCCAGTTACTTTTTTCTGACCCTTTTGCTTACAAAGCACGGTCTGAATTTATATAATTTGAGGGAAAATTTGTGTCATTATGTATTTTTGTTAATAAATACATGGAAAATAAACTTACTCATTATCATGATTCAAACTTTCAACCAACATGGCCAAGATAGGTTCCGTTTTACTTATTTTGCTGTGTCTGGAACTTTGTGGTGTTTGTCAAATGACAAAGCTTCAAATCCACGTTTTTCACAGGATTTGAATGGATTTTGGGCATTGTGATATGACGAGAAGCAGATATTAAAATAAAGTTATTGTTCCTCATCAGATAACTCCTATGTTGACATAACATTCCATTTAGATAAATAGGCATTGATATAGTCACATTTTTTCCTTGCAATTATCGTGGTACAATGCGTAAGTATAAAAACTGGATTGAAACATGCTACTTGTAATGGTTGAGATCATTGTCTTATTAAAGTCGGGTATTAGTAGAAAGTTTTGGGTGAGTTTGTCCCTGTGTTTTTGAGAAGGAAATTGTGAGGTGCATAAATAAGGTTGGTAAGCTAGCCTTTGCATAACATCTCTGGCTGACTACTCTACTCTACTACTCCTTGCACCAGTCTGAGGAAAGGCAGCACTTATGTTGCTATAAAAGAGAGAAATTACTATGTGTCAAGGAATCTGTGTGACAGAAAACTTATTCTGCTGTAGAGAACGATTCAGTAAATTGCCATAATTTACTGAATCTTGAATGGGCTAATTTACCATTCCTGAATGAATGGGGTGTGATGGAAAATTAAATTTTATTTTCTTTAGTTACTACTTACAACAGAATATTATGGTTTTCCCGACAGGATTAGTGTTAACCTTACCTTTGTACTGCACTTCCTTGGCCAAGACATTCCCTTTGGATTAAATAAAGCTAGTTGCATCTAAAGGAAGCATTTCTGTTGGTGTCATTAATAGCTGCAACACCTTGGCATCTCAGGACTTTAGCTTTTCTGCTTGTAGTTTCAATCCTGACCTAACATCAGAGGACCCACTGATGGGCTGACTTCACCAAAGTGGGTTTTATTCATGAGGATGAGATTTAAATTTCCCGATTTGATTGGGTTCTAAAATTCACGTAGATTAGCATAGATTAGAGGTGTGCTTGGTTACAAAGTTAACACTCATCCTGAAGCCAACCTGATTTACAGCCAGTCAGAACCAGACCACAGCACAGCGATGAAATTCTTTCCATTCCTGACCTAACCTCACCATTGCCACTGAAGTAATAATACTAGCGATGCTGTATGGGGGGCACAGTGGCAAAGCTAGTAGAGCCGCTGCCTCGTAGCGCCAGACACCCTGGTTTGATCCTGACTTTAGATGCTGATGTATTGCGTTTGCACGTCGTCCCAGTGACTGTGTGTCCCATGGTTTCCTCCGGTTTCCTCCCACATCCCAAAGACATGAGTTGGTAGGCTAATTGACCACCATAAATTGCCCCAAATTTGTAGGTGTGGGAAAATCAGGGGTTAGTTGATAGGACTTGAGGAGAATTAAAATGATATTAATATAGGATTAATATCAATGGGTGATTGATGCCCAGTGTAGACAAGGTCGGCTGCAGGGTCTGCTTGCAAGCCGTATCTCTTTTAAGTGCAATTGAGGTTTTGTTCTAGACATGGTCTATGTTCACTTTGGCACTCAGATACCAAACAGTTCTCCCATATTATGAAGCAAACTGTGTCTTGTGAATACGTTTAGAGTTCGAATGCTATATCTCAGTTTATTCTTACACACAATGACATAAAAACAAAAAAACAAAGCTGCATCCTTGTTTTGGTTGTATACTGAAAATACCTATTGTGAGCAATGTAATTGCTGTAGCCGTTAAATAGGAGGGTCCCTTGTGTTTCAGTAGAACTGAAAGGGTGGGGGAGGAGAAGGAAAATGATCTTCTATTTCAATTCTGATTAGTTTGTGGTCAAATGGTTGTAGCTTCTGCAAGCCAGGCACGGCATTTTCAAACCAGTTTTTGGAGATGTGTACAAGCTGCAAATGATCTTTTTCGGGTAGACAATAAATTGACATGCACTTCCACTCTGTTGCATGCACAAATACCAGGCACGAGCTGAGAAAGAAGCCACTATGTTGCTTGATTCAGGAAAGAGTGACGGTTTCTAGAGCAGTGACATGGAAAAGAAGGTAGTGGAAAAGGAGGTTAGTGGAAGGATGAGGAGTGGTGACAGGGGCTGGTTGGTGTCATGCTGCAAGAGGGAGATAGAAGGGCAGAGCTGGAGTAGTTACCAGTGAATAGGCATAAGATCGTGAGGTGCTTTGACTGCCCAGATAGATATGCTCCCATGCCCATCACAACTAGTGTTGCATTTGCTGGTTTGGACTCTTGCCTTGCTCTTCCTTTGAGCTGCACTGGCCTCAGGTGAACTCACTCCTGCCCTACTCCTCAGTGCCCTGACCCTGAGATAAATTTGCCTGACCCTAATGTTGGAAGACAACAAGCTAATAATTGGGTTGCTGATCTGGCTGGTCTGTTGTGGTGATCTGCTTATTTCCATTCACCTAAACATCCATTAGGCTTGCATTAATGTGGAAAGTAAGTGCTCTTGTTACAATCAGGATCCTGTTTGCTATTTGAATCTTAACCTACCACAGAGTACTGTGGCTGAGGAGAGGAGACCACGCCAAACGTTGGAGAGGACGAGACGCGGTGAAGATATGATGGGTAAGCTGATTCAATGTGAAACTTGCAGGATGTGGGAGGACAGGGGCAGTGATGGTGCCTCCGGCTGCTACAACTGTGGACAGTGTGTCCTGGTTCAGCCCCTGAAGGGCTGTGTTGGTGAACTGGAGAAGCAGCTGGATGACCTCAGGGCCATCCGGGAAACTGAGAGTTTCGTGGACAGGACCTACAGTGTGGTTGGCACGCCAAGGATACAGGAAGAGCGAAGGAGGGTGACTGGGAGAAAGGGGAGTAACCATGGAGTGCAGGGATCCCCAGTGGCTGGGCCAAATGAAAACAGGTACACCCTTTTGGGAGCTGTCAGGGCAGACACACTCCCAGTCCGAGCGGTGAACAGGTTGGTGGCTCCAATCCTAGCGATGACACTCTACTGGCGACACCCAAGTCGGACAGAGCTATAGTGGTGGGTGACTCCATTGTCCGGGGTGTGGACTGGAGATTCTATGGAGGCAGGCGAGACTCGAGGATGGTCTGTTGCCTCCCTGGAGCCAGGGTTCAAGATGTCATGAACCGACTTCAGAACGTCCTCAAGAGGGAAGGTGATCAGCCGGAAGTAGTTGTTCACATGAGCACAAACGACATCAGGAAAAAGAGGAAGGAGATTCAGCAACGTGAGTACAGAGAGTTAGGAAGAAGACTGAAAAGCAGGACTTCTAGGGTGGTTATCTCTGGATTACTTCCAGTACCTCGTGCTAGTGAGGGTAGGAACAGGGAGATAGGGGATCTGAATGTGTGGCATGGCGAGCTGGTGCAGGGAGCAGGGGTTTAGATTTATAGACCACTGGGATCTCTTCTGGGGAAGGGGTGACCTGTACAAAACGAACGGATTACACCTTAACTGGAGGGGGACCGATGTTCTGGCTGGCAGGTGTGCTAGTGTTACATGTGTGGGTTTAAACTAAATAGTGGGGGGGAGCGGTTGACAAATTGGGAGTATAAAGATGGAATTAAAGGGGAAGTGAGTGGAGGAAAACTTTCAAAAGACTCCCGAATTAATGGGAAGGAAAGTTCGAGAAGGGATAAGAGAAGGCAATTCTGGATTTAGTGTTGTGTAATTATCCGGATTTGATAAGGGAACTTGAGGTAAAGGAGCCATTAGGAGGTAGTGACCATAATATGGTAAGTTTTAATCTACAATTTGAGAGGGAGAAGGGAAAATCAGAAGTGTCAGTATTACAATTGAACAAAGGGGACTATGGAGCCATGAGGGAGACGTTGGCCAAAGTTGACTGGAAAGATACCCTAGCAGGGATGACAGTGGAACAACAATAGCAGATATTTCTGGGAATAATACAGAAGGTGCAGGATCAGTTCATTCCAAAGAGGAAGAAAGATTCCAAGGGGAGTAAGGGGCGATCGTAGCTGACAAGGGAAGTCAGGGACAGTATAAAAATAAAGAGAAGACGTATAACATAACAAAGATGAGTGGGAAGTCAGAGGATTGAAAAACCTTTAAAGAGCAACAGAAGATAACTAAAAAGGCAAAACGGGGAAAAAAATTAGGTATGAAGGTAAGTTAGCCAAGAACATGAAGAAGGATAGTAAAAGCTTTTTTAGGTATGTGAAGAGGAAAAAATTGTTGAGACCAACATTGGACCCTTGAAGACTGTCACAGGTGAATTTATTATGGGGAACAAGGAAATGGCAGACGGGTTGAACAGGTACTTTAGATCCATCTTCACTAAGGAGGACACAAACAATCTCCCTGATGTACTAGTGGCCAGAGGATCTGGGGTGACAGAGGAACAAAAGGAAATTCCCATTAGGCAGGAAATGGTGTTGAATAGACTGATGGGACTGAAGGCTGATAGATCCCCAGGGCCTGATGGGATGCATCCCAGGGTACTTAAGGAAGTGGCTCATGAAATCGTGGACACATTGGTGATAATTTTCCAATGTTCTATAGATTCAGGATCAGTTCCTGCAGATTGGAGGGTAGCTAATGTTATCCCACTTGTTAAGAAAGGTGGGAGAGAGTAAACAGGGAATTATACACCAGTTAGCCTGACAACAGCGTGTGATCAATTATAAAAGATGGAATAGCAGCGCATTTGGATAGCAGTAACAGGATCGGTCCGAGTTAGCATGGATTTACGAAGGGGAAATCATGCTTGACTAATCTTCAGGAATTTTTTGAGGATGCAACTAGGAAAATGGACAAGGGAGAGCCAGTGGATGTAGTGTACCTGGACCTTCAGAAAGCATTTGATAAGGTGCCACATAGGAGATTAGTGGGCAAAATTAGAGCACATGGTATTGGGGGTAGGGTACTGACATGGATAAAAAATTAATTGGCAGACTGGAAACAAAGAGTAGGGATTAACGGGACCCTTTCAGAATGGCAGGCAGTGACTAGTGAGGTACCGTAAGGCTCGGTGCTGGGACCCCAGCTATTTACAATATACATCAATGATTTAGATGACCGGATTAAAAGTAGCATTAGCAAATTTGCAGATGACACAAAGCTGGGTGGAAGTGTGAACTGTGAGGTGGATGCTATGAGAATGCAGGGTGACTTGGACAGGTTGGGTGAGTGGACAGATGCATGGCAGATGCAGTTTAATCTGGATAAATGTGAGGTTATCCTCTTTTGTGGAAAAAACAGGAAGGCAGATTATTATCTGAATGGTGTCAAGTTGGGAAAAGGGGAAGTATGAGATCTGGGGATCCTTGTTCTTCAGTCACTGAAAGTAAGCATGCAGGTACAGCAGGCCGTGAAGAAAGCAAATTACATGTTGGCCTTCATAACAAGAGGAGTTGAGTATAAGAGCAAAGAGATCCTCCTACAGTTGTACAGGGCTCTACCTAGTTAGACCACACCTGGAGTATTGTGTGCAGTTTTGGTCTCCAAATTTGAGGAAGGACATTCTTGCTATTGAGGGAGTGCAGCGTAGGTTCACAAGTTTAATTCCCGGGATGGCGGGACTGTCATATGTTGATAGAATGGAGCGGATGGGCTTGTATACTCTGGAATTTAGAAGGATGAGAGGGGATCTTATTGAAACATATAAGATTATTAAGGGTTTGGACATGTTAGTGGCAAGGAACATGTTCCCGATTTTGGGGGAGTCCAGAACCAGGGACCACAGTTTAAGAATAAGAGGTAAGCCATTTAGAACGGAGATGAGGAAAAACTATTTCACACAGAGGGTTGTGAATCTGTGGAATTCTCTGCCTCGGAAGGCAGTGGTGCCAATTCTCTGGATGCTTTCAAGAGAGAGTTAGATGGAGCTCTTAAAGATAGCGGAGTCAGTGGATATGGCGAGAAGGCAGGAACGGGGTACTTATTGTGGTTGATCAGCCATGATCATATTGAATGGCGGTGCTGGCTCGAGGGGCCTACTCCTGCACCTATTGTCTATTGTCTATTATCTATTTAAAAGATATGTGGACAGGTACATAGTCAGGAAATGTTTAGAGGGATATGAGTCAAACCCGGACATGTGCGATTAGCGTAGATGGGGCATCTTGGTCGGTATGGGCAAGTCAGGCCAAAACGACTGTTTCCGTGCCGTATGACTATGACTCTATGAAAGTCTATAGTGTGGATGCAGCTGGGAGATGCTTATCCATTTTGACGTGCTCTATTGTTCTGGGAAACAATGATCAGATCCAGGGCTCAAAAACATAATGTTCTGCCTCCCATCCACCCTGACTGTCCCTCACACAACTTACCCTGCTGGCAGGAACTCCAGAATAGTCTTCAGGGTCCTGACATGGTGGTCAACATTGGGATGCTTGCTCAGCAGCTCCACATAGAATGACGAGATGTTAACATTGCAGAGGCCACTGTACTAACAAGGGACAAAATGTCGAAACCTATAAGAGGAATTGCATCACCAAGTTAAAATAAAAATAGTTCGGCAGATGTTCTTTCAAGCAGTTATTTAGCAAAACCATGGCTGTGCTTGCCAAAGGAATTCAAAGTAAAGATAAAATTCTGCTGGTTGCACAAAGCAGTATGATGGTCGGGAGGCATCTTGTGGAGCTTTACAGGAGGGAAGGGGTTAATTAACTGTACAGGCTTGTCTGAAGCTAATCTAGTGCGCCAATCTACAGTGCAGTTCCCCTTATGAGTCAGATAGGTTTGCAGACAACCTTTAACAAAGGTCACAGAAACTTTGGTCTCGTATCATACCCTGGAACCCACAGTGCAGAGAGCTTTAATCAGGATGTGAGCAGCCCACACAAACACGGGAGTGTTCCCTCACAAACACAGATACCATCCGCACATCCCTCCACACCAGGCATTTACAAACCAGCGCCCTAGATCATTTCTCGCTGATAACTTCAGGGCACTTGCACTCAGCAATTTAAAACATCAAGCTGAAAACTTTGACTGATCATCAGGAATTGGATACCGTTCATACTCGACACCCCATAAACTAGGCATGGAAGAGAGCGCTTTTCTAGCTTTTCCACTAGCTCATGTTTTCGAAGAGAATTCTCAAATTACAATTGACGTGTTGTCAACAGCGTGTGATCTATTAAGTGCTCATGTAAACACGGGTACAAATAGAAACTGTACTTCCACTATTACAGAGACACAAGAATGCTGCCCTCAGTCTTTGTCCCAATATCTTACTGAATCAATAGCTGCGACAAAAGAAGGAAGGAACTTGGATCATGCTTTCCATATCCACAAGCTTGCCTGTAGCTCTTAACAGCAAAGGAAACATTTTTGATGTGTAGCCACTGGTGCTGCAGAGGGAGACATGGGAATCAGTTTACCTGCAGTAAGATCACACATGAAATGAAACAGGTCACCTTGTTGCAACTTCAGGGGAGTGCCATGGAAATTAGAACACACCTGAAAAGGAGCATGGAGATGCTTTAATCCTCCTTCCAAAAGGGTGTAACTTTGACTGGGTGAGCACTGTTCATTCAGTCAACCCTTCTCACTACTGTACCGAAGGTCAACTCTGGACAATACCACATACAGATGGCTCTCGAGTCCATCACCATCTGAGATCAACTTCCAAACTGAATTGTAAAAACCCTGGAGGATGGTAAGTCAGGGCCATGTGGACTTGAGGATCTTCTACTGTGCACATATTCTATCCTTATCCCAGATGCATACATGTGCTCCTCAGTTCACCCACCCAGTCCTTTCACCAAATGCACAGCATTGTTCAATCCAATCTACCTTCCTGGATACTCCACCTGCGGAGTAAACTGGACCACCCGGTGGAAACTCATGCTGTCTCAGGGAGATCATGCAAACTGCACACAGACAGCACCTAAGGTCAGAATCAAACCTGGGACTCTGGCACTGTGGGGCAGTAGCTCTACCAGCTGCGCCACTGTGCCACCTCTAGTACTCACTGTATAATAAGTCTAGTGCCGGATATGTGCACAGTGTGTTCCTTTTGCCAGGGCAGGCTGAATACAGTCCGAGCCCCAGTGCTGCAGATATTGGCCTGCAGGAGGATCATGCAGCACAGAAACAGGCCTTTCAGCCTATTATGGTGCATGCCAACCATTAAATTCCTATCTATGCTAATCCCATTTAGCATGTCATTCCTTTCCCATTAGGATGCTGACATTGGTTCATATTATCTGCTAATAGATTTGCAGGATTTTGTAGAGGCAACATTGGCGGTATTTTTTCAATGTTTTTTGGTGCCTATTATAAGATGCCTGTGCTTCTGGGGCATATGCATGGGCATAAATGACAAGGAGGCATAGAATCATAGAGCATGGAAACAGGCCCTTCATCCAAATGTTTCCATGCTGACTAAGATACCCGTCTGAGATAGTCTAATTTACCTGTATTTGATCTATATCACTCTAAACATTTCCTAACTGTGCACTTGTCCAAATGTCTTTTAAATGCTGTTGTTGTACCTGCCCCAGCCATTTCCCCTGGTAATGTGGCTTAGATGAGCATAGCACAGGATTGAAGACTTGATTTTTGTACATTCTTTTCCTCAGTTTGCCAAGACTGTGGAGGCTTTGATGAATGTTGTCATTGAAGTCCTTCCTTGGGGAGAGAGACTCCTGAGGTATAGGATGTGATCAATATTTTCCATTGTTGCGTCGTTGAACTTGTGTGTCTGGGAGACTTGATGTACAGCAGGGAGAGGTCGGTAGGGGCCCTATGTCTCCACCCCAGTGGGAAGCTGGGTGGATTAAAGGCATAGCATTGCAGTGAAGGTCCACTGAATGTTTAAGAAAGAACTGCAGATGCTGGTTAAACTGAAGGGAGACACAAAATGTAGGAGAAATTCAGCGGGCGAGGCAGCATCTATGGAGAGAAGGAATTGGCGACGTTTTGGGTCGAGACCCTTCTTCTGACTGATGTCAGGGGGAGGGGGAAAAAGAAAGGAAGTAGGCGGAGACAATAGGACTTGTGGGAGAACTGGGAAGGGGAAGGGGGAGGGGAAGGAAGGAGAAAGCAAGGGCTATCTAAAATTAGAGAAGTCAATGTTCATACCACTGGGGTGTAAACTACCCAAGCGAAATATGAGGTGCTGTTACTTCAATTTAACTATGGTTCTTCCGAAAGACTGATGCACACCAGTGCCTACACAGAGTCACACATACTCTTTACCAGTCACACATTACCCAGGCTCTCTCTCAATCTCACATACAATCTCTTTTGCTCTCTTTCTGAAACACAGCCACATCCCCACATATACTCATGCAATGTGCTCACCCAGTCCACCACATGCCCTGAGGAAAGCATTAGCTCAGATGCACCCGACAATCTGCCCAACCCACACGCTATTTCCTCGTGCTCACACTGTCAAACAACAGTCCAGGAGCAATCAATGAGCACCCGGACTGGTATACACTGATCACCCGCTGATCCACACAGACATAAACACACACAGATGTATGCAAACTGTAGTATTCATACACACACATGTACACACACACACACACAAATCTATGCACACACATATGTGCACCATGTATATCACTTCAGACATACATACTATAGTTTTTATCCAATACAATTCATCCGAACAGATGCACCATATTTCTCTTACTCTTTTGTTCATATGTGCCCCCTGTTCTCTTGGACTCTACTGTTCATACAGTACAACTTGTGTATTGCAGTTTATCGAGACAGTCAAATCTCATGTTTATTCTGATGTCCACACTGTTTGCAGTTCCCCTCCATACATATACCTGCCAACTTAATGTTGCCTAAGCAATTGGTAAAATAACTGGATAAGTACCTGCAAGAATTGATATGCTGTGCCACAGTGCTTGACGTGCCCTGTTGACTAATAATTAACAAATTAATACTGCCAGAGGTTTTATGGAAAATTATGACTATTTGTATTGAGGCTTTCTGCTGTGAAATACTTAGAAAATAATTATATTGTGAGTTTTCAGCCCAGTTATGTAAATAAAAATCATATGTCAGGCCGTGTCCTATGTAACAGAATGTACAATACCACAGCAAAACCCTTTTTTATTAAAAAATACTCTCAGCACCCTGAGCGATTTCATCATCTGCTTTTACCATATGCATTTGCCGAAAAAATGAATGCTGCAAAAGAAATGAATTGGGATTAAATTTCATTCAAACTGGAATAGAAGTTTCTGCATCAGTTGAAGACCTTTTCTCAGTGAAATGATAAAAAGCAAAACGGTTAATCTCTGAGTGGGCTTTATCTGATTGTCATTTGGGATAGCTCCATTCTCACCCATTCAACATTGCAGTGAAGGGGTCAGTGGCCCTTGCAGTGTGTACCTGTATTCACCAGTTAATAACAGTGTGGTATGTTGCTGCATTGAGGGATTGTGTGTAAAAACAGTGTATGCTGGAACAACACGTTCTCTGCTGGCAAATCAATGCTTGACAAACACATTGGAAAAAGTTATCAGTGATGGCATTCACCTGTATTGCAGATGGGAAATTTAGGCCTAGGTTTGTTCAAAGGAGAATACTCCTTTATTACAATAGATTTGTATCAGCTCTATAATTAGAATTTGCTTTAATATTGGGGAAAACCTACTGCTCTTACTCATATCTACTGCATATTGGTTCACGTTTAATGTGTATCATTTGTGGCATATTTCCTTTCTGTCACTCCGTTACCATCACACAACTTTGGGCTGCCCTCACTGCCGCAATTCTGTATCATGCTCACACGTTCCTGTCCAGTTAACTCCTGCAGGATTAGCTTAGTGCTACCTGGAAATAGCCTCAGACCTCCCAGCCAGCTGCCTGAACTAACGGTTGCCTTGGAGCCAGGGTTCTCGCTGTCCTGTGCCAAAAATGGCCCTGCAACCCAATGTCGGCCTGCTTATTATTCCCCCATTATTAACCCCTGAGCCAAGTTGATCCAACTTGAAGCCCCAATGTGACTTGGCCTGGAGTTGGGCTCTGTGCATAACCCCACGCCTTACTGTGAACTGCTTACCGTCCTTTAAGTGTTTTTACATGCTGTTAAAATAATTGTGCTGATTTTAAAAGCACTTTCCCAGATGTTTCTCACCATGGGAAAGGAGTTATTTTCAGAAAGGTTTATCCAAGAGTGACCTGGCAGGACCTGCATTGTTTAGAACATAGAACAGTACAGTACAGGAACGGGCCCTTCAGCCCACAATGTTAGTGCTGAACCTGATGCCAACAACAGTTTAGTCAATGCTGTTAATTGTACTTTGATTGATACTGAATCTCTATTTATTAAGGCAGAGAGGGAGTGTTACTACCATTTAAACAATGCTGGTTTCTTCAAGTCATGGTTGAAACAGCCCTATCTTCTCTTCTGTAAAGAATTAAAAAAATCACTTTGTTATTAAAATCAGAAAATGGTGGAAACACTCAGCAGGTCCACCAGCAACTGTGGAAAGAAAAACAGTTACCATTTTGGATCCAAGATTCTTTGTTAGAATGGTTCTGATGAAAGATCTTCATTTCTGGCTCACTCGCCTACAGATGCTGCCTGGCCTGCCGAATGTTTCTAGTGTTTTCTGTTTTTCTGCAAGTTTTTCAGCATCTGAAGTTTTTGTTTTGTTTTTCATTCTCTTTCTCATGTTCGCCTACTCCTTGTTTTCACCCAACCAGCTAATCTCACCCCTCCCGATATCAATTGTACCCAATGCAAACCGCCTTTTCATCTCAGCTCCTGTTCATCATTCCTCAATCATCTGAAACTTGCCGAGCTCTTCCCCAAGGGATTCTGGTATCAGTTACTGCAATCCTGGCTGATATCAGCCAGCCAAAGTCTGGGGGGGTAGAAATTATTTTTTAATAAGTCACTCACAGGATGTTGATGTCACTGGCAATGTGATATTTTATCATCCAGTCATAATGTGCTGAATTCTGAAGAGTCAACCAATTTGGTGGGTCATGGACAGGTCAGACAACCTTAGAAGCAAGTGATAGAGAGTTGGGGTCTAGCAGAGCGGTCATAATGGAGCAGCCATTTTGAGAGGGGATACTTTGCTATCAGTGTTGCTGATAGTCAAAGTATGGGTGAATATTGGGCTTTGGTGATGAGGGCATGCAGAATCAAGGTACAGAAAAGGTTTCAAGGTTCATTTCTCTTTATGTTCACTAGATTTATTCTTCAGTGTGCATTAAGGGGCCAGTTATTAGCAGTCAATAGACAGTGTGCGCCTTCTATCAGATGTGTACAGTGGTGCTGCGGTAGATTTGCTGCCTTACAGAGCCAGAGAACACAGGTGCTGTCTGTACGGAGTTTGTACGTTCTCCCTGTGACTGCATGGGTTTTCTCCAGGTGCTCCTGTTTCCTCCCACACTCCAAATACATGCAGGTTTATAGGCTAATTGACTTTGGTAAAATTGTAAATTGTCCCCAGTGTTTCAGATAGTGTTAGTGTACAGGCTGATCATAGGTCGGTGCAGTGTAGGTGTGGCGAAGCGCCTGATCCTTTCATCTCTACAGTCTAAAGTGTCCAGACTGTGTTTGCAGGAAGTGTATCCAGTGCAGCTCCTCTCAGACCACATGGATCAGTTGGAGCTGTAGTTGGACACACTATGGACCACGGAGACAACAGAGAGAGTTAGAAACAGTAGTTTCAGGTACACGGCCACACCGAAGGTTCAGCCACATAGGTAGGTGACTGCCAATAGAAACAGGTACAAGTAGGGCTGGCGTCTCCTCTTAAACAAGGATACCATTTTGGATATTGTTGCTGTAGGCTCTCAGGAGCAAACAGCAGCAGCATGCGGAAGCGGCACCACGTCTGGCTCTGTTGCAGGGCAGGACTAGGTCTTGGTGAGCAATAGCGACTGGGGAATCTATAGTTCTGTGTACAGACGAACAAGACTCCAGGATAGTGCGTCGCCTCCCTCGTGCCAGGGTCAAACATGTCTCTGATCAGGCACAGGACATTTTGAAAGGGGAGGGTGAATAACCAGAGGTTACCAATGACATGGGTGGGGAGATGAAGATGAAGCAAATTCTCAGGGTTGCAACCCTTGCCGTGTGCTAGTGAGGCAAGAAATTGAAGGATAATGCAGCTGAAGACATGGCCAAGGAGCTGATGCAGGATGGAGGGCTTCAGATGATTGGATCAGTGGGCTGAAGTGGCCCACATGTGGCAGAGGTCCATGCACACTTTCATCTCAAATACCGCAATCATTCAAGAATTCAACTCACCATCGTCATCTCAAGGACAGTCACAGAGCAAATAAATGCCTCTTTATCAATAATGCCCAGTGGGAATGGAAAAATAGAAATGAACTGAGTGGCCAGTCACATTACATCAGAGAGCTTAGTCAACCACATTGGGTTGGAGTCACATTGGGTTAGAGTGGACTCAGTCAGAATATTTCCTCATCTATAGGACAGTAAATGGAGTCACTTCATTACAATTACGACTGTGAAGTTTAGCTTTCAAGGTGGTTTTCTCGCTGCCCCACTGACTGTAATTATCTGAAGACAGCTAAATCTTCTCATATCCATGTTTAAGAGATGAGACAAATGCTTTAGCCAAGTGTCAGAGGTGCCTGGAATGATGCCTACAAATTTGGCTCACCCATTTTTGAGGTATCTCTGGGTACAGACATTGCTCTCTGAAATTATCTTTTACCATATCGACATTTTATGGACATTAAACAGACATAATCAATGTACACCATTTTCCATTGATGATTCTCAGCTGAAAAATTTACAATACACCATTAATATGAATATGATTGATAATGAGCCAAGATACTGCCAGTCACACTAGTAGATGCCAATTATCTATCCTTGATGAGGAGACATTTTAAACCATGCATCAGTGTCCTCCTGACAATCACTCAATCACACAATTTCTTTGAACATTGGTATAGATACCCGTCCTAGGACGCTGAGCAACACCTTCAGTCTGAAGGCACAGAAAGATCACCTCCATGATGTCATTTCTCAACACAGCTGCAGTTTCCTGGACTTAGTTCAAACCAGCATCAGGAGTCCCTTTCAGAGTTCCAGCTGGTCCGAACTCCTCTTGGTTTAAAGCTATGAGGCAGGATGTTGTATTAAACAATTGACAAGACCATTGGAGGAGAAATTTTCAATTTCCATCTGTCACATCGTCTGTATCTTTTTTGGTAAATCAGGCGTACACTGGAAGGACAAATTTACTGCAGATGCTGTAGCTGTGTGATCATAAGGTAAGGTTCTTGCTATCTCTATCCCCTTCTCTACCTTTTTCTGCAGCCGACTGTGTCTTCCCTTGCCCAGATTCCTGCATCATCACAAATGCTTAATTGCTGCGTTTAACTCACTCCAAGAGAGTCGGATGAAAAATAATGCCTTTGAGTTAAGTTATGTAAATCGAGAGTGAGCTCACTTGGCTGTTTTTCAAAAGGAATTCTATGTGACCAAAGAATATAATTAAATCGACTTATAAATGCTAAAAACAATGCTGTTCTAGTCAAAGCATTGCCATTGTTATTTACAACGAGCACAGGGGCCTTGTTCAAGAGGGTTGGAGGAACTTTCCATCTTTCCTTTCGATTGTCTTGAACAAGGATTTAGTTTATTCAAAACACATGGTATAATACGAATTATCAGGTGTTATTTGTCAATAATTGGATGCTGAGTGGATGTTTCCGTGGCTGGGATGTCTAGACTGAGAGGCTACAGTTTCAGACTAAAGTCACTACATTTGTTTAAGAAGGAGATAAATTTGTATTCACAAAAGGCATGGTTGGGAGAGCAGGGAATATGAGGTAGTTGAACATGAAAGACTTGATTGGCAGACTAGGCTCAAAGGGCTGATTGGCCTTCTCCTGCTTTTATTTTCTGGGAGGCGGAGCAGGGATGCCTTTTCATTGTTTTCACGGCTTTCATCTTTACAGTGCCCATATAATTAGAGTGGGAAGAGGCAGAGCGATCATTTCCCAACCTGTCCAGTAGATAAAGCTAACAATGTGCAGGAAGATGCCTACCTTTCTTGAATATTCTCTACATGTGATTTCCTTGATTCTGAAGGATCAGGATTGAGCTTGTGGTTTGCCCAAGCCCATCCCCACTTGCCCAGGCCTTATGAAGTAAGGATCATTTCACTAGGGGCGCTGCACTGACAGCAGCCTCTGCCTGCAGCCCGTTTGTTTTTCCATCTTTTTTTTATTTTTAGTCAGTTTAAGGTTTGTTTTTGGGGGAAATTTTAACTTTTATATGTGGGGGAGGGGGAAACTAACTCCCAGTCGCTTCCTGGCGGGGAAGCGACTATTTCTCCGAGTCGCGTCCTCGCATCCCACCTCGTGGCCTACCTCCTGGATCAGAGCGGCCTTTCCTGCTGGGGACCGGGAACCGGACCTGAGCTGCAACAGTGGCGGCGCAGCGCTGGAGTCACTGCGGAGCGGGCGATGCCTACCTGGATCGCCATTTGGTGCTCCGGAGCATTGGGCCGCTAGCCCAACATCGTGGAGCTCTGGTTTAGAGCTTCCAATGCAGGCGGCGCTGAACAACTCCATGGAGTCCTGGGGCCCTTTGCCGAGGGCCGCCAGCGTTGCATCTCCACCCGGCGCGGCCTGCGGACTTTGGGAGCTGCGGACTCCGGTAGTAGGGGGCCGACTTCAGGTCCAGGCCGCTGAGGACATCCCCCAGCCCCGACGTCGGACTTACATCACCTTGGCGAGCGGGCCTGAACATCAGGCCGCCCGTAGCGGCGACTGCGGAGGGATCGGGGAGGCCCTGACCACGGGTGAACAGTGGGGAACATCAGGGGAAGAGACTGACTTTGGTGCCTTCCCTCACAGTGGGAAATGTTGATCCTGCTGTGTAGGGATGTTTTATGTTGAATTCTATCAACTCTGTGTTGTGTTCTTTATTATTACTGTATGGCTGCATGGTGATTTCATTTCACTGTGCCAATTGGCACATGTGACAAATAAATGTATCTTGTATCTTGTATCTTGTACGGCCCAAAGATGGGATCGGTGCCTCGTCCTGCGTCATAAAACACAGCAGTGGTTTTTTACAGAAATGCCAATGTCCCTGAGCTGAGGACTCGCTCTTTTCACTCCGTAAAGAAAGTGAGGGAGAATGTGTGTTGTAATTAGTTTAATTTAGAGATACAGCACAGAAACAGGACCTTCAGCCCACCGAGCTAGCGTCCACCAGCAATCCCCATAATTAACCCACAATGTGCTAGAATATCTCATAGGAACAGGAGTAGCAGGAGCAGGCTTTTCAGTGCCTCATATCCACTCCAAATTTCAGTAAGATCATGATTGATCTTTCACAGCAGAGCCAGATTTCTGGCTTTTGATTCTTTAATAATCAAAATTCTATTAATCTCTGTCTTCAATGCCGTAATTCCTCGCATCGACGGACCTCTATATAGTGGATTCCAGTTACAGTCTAGCAGACTGAGGCTCCCGCTGCACCATCCCCCACTTCAGCCAACCACCTTCCAATCCCTCCTGCATCTACGTTTGAATGTAACATGGGGCTTGAAGGCAGGGTTCCCCAACTGAGAGAGCTGGCTCCTGAGTCAGGTCAGGTCAGCATGCACGGGATTAAACCAGGGTGGGGCATTAAATGGATAATACCAAATTGACAGAATATTATAGCCTGCCACAAACACAAAACAAGAACACGGGAAAATAGGAGAGTGAATAGGCCACCAAGCCTCTCAAGCCTGCCCCACCATTCAATATTGTCATAGCTTATCTACCCCAGGCCTTGACCCTGCCTCTGTGCTATTTCTCCTTAGTCCTCACTCTCAATCTTTCCAACTGTTTATTGATCTCTACCTTTAATCTTTTATAAAAAAAGGGTGGCACACTGATACATCGGTAGAGTTGCTGCCTTACAGCTCCAGAGACCCGGGTTCGATCCTGACTACGGGTGCTGTCTGTATGGCGTTTGTACGTTCTCCATGTGCCCTCATGGGTTATCTCCGGGTCCTCCCACATTCCAAAGCCGTGCAGGTTTGTAGGTTAATTGGCTTCGGTAAGAATTGTAAATTGTCCCTAGTGTGTAGGATCGTGCTAGTTTACAGGGTGATCGCTGGTCAGCGTGGACCTGGTGGGCTGTATCTCAGAAGTCTAAATGTCTATATCTAGCCTCCACAACCCTCTGGGGCAGAGAATCCCACAGATTCACCACTTTCTGACGGGAAACATTTCTATGCACTTAGTTTTAAGTGACCAATCCCTTATCTAGCAAACCTTTTCAAGTCTCTCCCACTAGAAACATCTTAGCTGCTATCTGTCAAACCTTAATATCTTATATGTGTGTATAAGGTCATTACCTATTCTGTAATCTAGGAGTACAGACCCAACTGTCTACATGCCTTAGATAGACCCAAAATGCTGGAGTATCTCAGCGGGACAGGCAACATGTGTAGGAAAGAAATGCAGATGCTGGTTTAAATCAAAGATAGACACAAAATGCTGGAGTATCTCAGCGGGACAGGCAACATCTCTGGAGAGAAGGAATGATGTGTTCAGTCTGAAGAAGGGTCTCGACCCGAAACGTCACCCGTTCCTTTTTTCCAGAGATGCAGCCTGTCCCGCTGAGTTACTCAAGCATTTTGTCTAATGTTCGGGTCAGACAGCATCGCTGAAGTAGAGAAAAATAGGTTACGTTTCAAGTCGAAACCCTTCTTCAGACTGGGAGTTAAGGGGAGGGAAACTGCCTTGATAAGGTAAGCCACATCACATTGTCCACAAACACCACACACACACGCAGCACCACCCCCCTCCCCCCCTCCCTCGTCACACCTTGGACCAGTCAAGTGCCCATTATACGACTTGTTCATGGCTCAACTGGACCTCCGCTCCACTTTCACACGTTTTATCTGCTTCCCCTGACACACAGAGAGCCCAAGAACCAGCCAATCTCAGTCCTCAATGGTGCAGTGAGCCTCCAGCATCCTCAGCCATTTGTGTAAAGAGTTCCAGATTTGCATGGAAAACATGCTGAATGGTTTTTGCTCCTTTACAGCCAAGCTCTTAATGTTATTCCTTTTCCTTGGATTCCACCAGCACAGGAAATACTTTCTTTTTTCACAAATTCTTTTCCTCATCTTTAAATGTCATTCACACCACCCTCCAGCTTTTAGACTCAAGGCCATAAAATATAATTCCATGCAACTTGTTATAATTGAACCCATTAACTCCTGACGTATTTCTGCTGAATCTGCAACAACATTGGCAGCCCTTGCAGCGCCGGAGACCCGCGTTCGATCCCGACCACGGGCGCTGTATGTATGAAGTGTGTTCGTTCTCCCCATAACCGCATTCGTTTTCTCCGAGATCTTCGGTTTCCTCCCACACTCCAAAGACGTACAGGTTTGTAGGTAATTTGGCATGGAATAAGTGTAAATTGTCCCTCGTGTGTGTAGGGTAGTGTTAATTTGCGGGGATCGCTGGTCGGTGCGGACTTGGTGGGCCGAACGGCCTGTTTCTGGGCTGTGTCTCTAAACTAAACTAATCTAAACTAAACTACACTAAACTAAACTAAACTAAACTAAACATCCAAAACTCTTCTATGAGCGCAGTGTCCGGAGCTGAATCTAGTATATCAGACCAAAGCTCTGCCCAGTTCAGTCATGGTCTTTATGACATCCAGCACACAAAACACCATCCATCAAGTACCCATCTGTACTAAACTGGTTTAGCAGCCATTGAGTCTTTCTGCTACTTTCAGATTAGAAGAGCAATTTGTTAGACCTACCACAATTCCAAGACATCTCGCGTTCAAGTTCAGGTTTATTGTTATATGCACAATTGCATGAGGCACAGAAACAGTGACACATTTTCCCTGAAGCGGCATCGTGGTCACATGATCTCAGCCAGACAAGTAAAAACAACAAATTATCCATAAATTACACATACAATTCTAAAATTAAGAAGACTAGAGAAAAAAAATCAAGACAGTAGTACAAAAACATAATTAGAAAAGCAAAATAAACAAGTGCAGAGTCGTGCAAGAGGGAAGGGCTGTACATTCCGTTGTTGAGGTAGGGTTAGTTTGGTTCAAGAACCTGATAGTTCTAGAAATGTAGCAGTTCCTGAACCTGGTGATGTGGGACATCAGGCTTCCGTACCTCCCAGTAGCAGTGAGAAAAGGACATGGCCTGGATCGTGGGGATCCTTGATGATAGATGCCGTCTTCTTGAGGCATCACCTCATGTAGTTGCTTTCTATGGAAGAGTGGGCTATACACATGATGGGCTGGGCTGAGTCACCACTCTCTGCATCCTCTTGCGTTCCTGTGATTTGTAATTGCAATACAAAGCCATGATGCAACCAGTCAGGATACTTTCTGCAGTACATCTGGAGAAGTTTGTTAGAATATTCGGGACATAACGGATCATATGGTGAGGATTGAACAGCCCTAGCATCTGGGTACTAGTCCTGTAACTGTGGCAGTGCTCTTGTTTATTAGGAACAAGTGAGATTGAGAGCAACTTCTGGAATAAAAAGTCATTGTCAGCAATACTGACAGTAAAACCAATGGATTATTGTAAGGGACATTCTGGATCATTGATATATTTAAGGGATGGAAGTCTGTTGCCCGCCCCTGCCTGTACCCACTAAGAATGGTCATTCTAAACTGGCCTCTGGGCACAATGGTGCAGCAAGTGGAACTGGTCTGAAAGAGAAACATTAACTTTGTTACTCTTTCCAGAGCTGAATGCTTAGTTTAGTTTAGTTTAGTTTAGTTTCGAGATACAGCCCAGAAACAGGCCCTTTGGCCCTTCGATTCCGTGCTGACCAGTGATCCCTGTACACTAACACTATCCTACACACACAAGGGGCAGTTTACAATTTTATGAAGCCAATCAGCCTACAAACCTTTGTTGTGTGGGAGAAAACCGTAGCACCCAGAGAAAACCCATGCAGGAAATGACAAGAACGTACAAATTCTATGCAGACCGCACCCATAGTCAGGATCAAATCGGGGTCTCTGGCGCTGTAACGCTGCAACTCTACCGGCATGCCACTGCGCTGCCGGTTGGGTCAAGTGTCGCACAGGCAGGGGAGGGCGACACGTTGCCTGTGCCAAGTGTTTCCATCATTTACTTCCTTTATTTTGGATTTCCAACATCTGTAGATTTTCCTCTGATTTTCAAAGCTCCACAGGCCTAGGTTAAGATCAAACCTGCTTTTATCACAACCATGAAGTGCTCCACATGCTCTAGTACCTGTCAAGATATATAGATCCTTGCATCAGCAAAAAAAAAAAACTGCTGGAGGAAGTCAGTCCGTTACAGGCTACATCTGTGGAGGGAAATGGACAGGTGACATTACTGATGGGGATCCCTATCCAGGCTGATTTTTGCTCACAATTCTAGCATCTGCAGAGTATTGAGTCTCCAGGCCCTCGTTTTGTTGGCTTTGGCTTATATTGTAGAACATTAAAGGCTGGGAAATGCTCAGCAATTCGAGCAGAGTCAGTGGAAAGAGAAACACAGATGGCCCAGTTTATCAATCTGAAGCTGCTAACATCTCTCCCAGATGCTCAGGATTTTCAGCATGCTGTTTTTTTTTTTCTGTTTTTCAGCCTTCCTAGCATTTGTATCTGAAGTGACAACTTGCCTTTTTACACCTGACTGATATCCTTTTTACTTCCTGAATTTTCTGTTGTTTCAATTTCTTATTTCAAATGTATACTTTTGTTTCTATATTTCTTTACACTGTCCTTTACTCTAACTGCTCTAAAGCCTTTTCAACATTTGAACTGTTTGTCTCCCATTTATAATATGAGTATTATAAACTAAGAGCAGATAACTTCAAATAAAGTGTAGGTTTCCAGGAGTTAGGAATAAGGAGCTTCAAAAAACAACATAAAAATTGAGTGCATGCATGGGAACAGCGTTAACAGTGAACTAAAAGTGGATGGTTAAATTCAGAGTCGAGTCAAAAACATTAACATTAATGCTTTGGAGTTTTTATCTCGTTTTACACATGCCATTTAATATAATGCAGAATGGAGAGGGATTTCTGGTTCATTGTCCTGTGTTCTCTATGGAGACAGTTATTATAGGAAAGTGCTGTGTCTTTAAACAGCCAAAACTAGTAGTTGGGACCAGTGCCAAGAAGGATGGTCTTTTTATTTTCTTTAAGTCTCAAAGGATCCGGGTACTAAAAATATTCCGATAAGTCTTTGCTGGTGCTCGAATACAATGATGTTGCTGACAACAAAGACATTGATTAACTTTAGTTTACATGCCTAAAGAGCCCCGCGTAGAAGGAGAATGAAAAGAGGGTAGGGGAGCTAGTGTTTCCACTGTTCTTAGTTGCATGAGCAAGAATGTTTTCTCCCTGAGCCTAGACTGATCCTACACTGCTCCATTGTCTGGAGCATAATGCGAGCTTCGGACAGCAGTTGCTGACTCAGCGCCAACACGGTTAATGAGCATATGCTTCCAATAACACTGCGGCTACTTATAGTGCTCGATGGCAGTGAGCCAGGCATTTAATGTTGACAGGACAACAAATTGGTGAGGAAAGGACCATCCTATCAGTTCATTCAAAGCCTGTGCAGTGAGATAACAGTAACATCCCCCAACCAAAATTCAGGAAAGATTTGAAGAGTCAAACACAATAATCTCAAGACCATCAATGTAACATGAACGAGATTGAAAAATGTCAACAGAAACACGGACAAAGAACTGCGTTCACATAATAATTACGGCTGGGAGATAGTCATTTTGGCCGTAAACAAAACAAGAGGAACAAAATAAAATAGGCACATTCCTGAGGTTCCATGTCGACTTGCTGTCGGCTGCTGACATCAACAAACCACCATGGATGGGATTAGCTCCACATGTGGGCTGATATCACTCAACTCCAGCACTGTGGCACCAGGCGCAGACCCCTGTTCATCAGTGCATTGTTTCTGAACTCCTTGATGCCCGGTCAATATTATGACCACAATGGGCTCCAACATCTGTGGGTTCAACGCCATCTTCAGCTCCCGCAGGCTCTTCTTCCCCTTTGTCTAGCCCTGACCCTCCTCCAACCACTTCAACTATTGACCTCCTCCTCTCCGGGCCCCTCCCCAGTTTTGTTTACTTGGACCTTTAGTTTTGATCTCAGCTTCTTCTCCACCACCACCATTTTCAGGCTTGGTATCTCCAACGCTGACCTCACTGACCTCTTGGAGAGCTGAGGCTAGTACTCTAAATCTTCTCCAGTAGTTACTAACCCTGCTGCCACTGGAAGCTTTCTCCCCTTATTATTCTATGAGTTTTAGGATTCTGGTGTAGGGTCATGCATACCCGATCAACCAGCTGAGTGCAATTAAAGACCTATCGCTGGTGTGGGGTGCCAGGGAAAGGTGGTCAATGTCAATTTGATTCTGTTGCCAGTGGATTTGCAGAAGCTGTACTGGTGGTTTTGTTTCAATGCCTTGAGGTGACATGGGGGTTTGTCCAAGTCTGAGAAGCATCCAGAAGGTTTACGATCACTATTGTGTGGTAAACAATAGTTGGTTACTGGGTTTGAAATCTTGGAAATCTTGGTGTGTTGATTCACTGCCTGGGGTGTTCAATGTCTGCCCACCTTTAGAGGTGTCTCTCGAGATTTGGGAACTGGTTCCTGTTGTCCAGGAGTTTGATGTGGATTTTTATTGTCAGATTCATTGTGTGAGTGCAGTGTGGGAGTGAGCTGGTTATTGGTTGGGGACCTTTGTATTTGTAGATGTTGTCTTAGGCCCATTCTCAGTGAAGAAGGTGACTCTCAGGCTCTGATCATGAATTTGTAACAGCATTATCTGTGTACTGCAGCTCGATGACCGAGATTGGAATGACCTGGCTTCTGGAGTGGAAGTGACGCAGTTGGATGTCACCTCCACTTCAGGACCACGATGCAGCAGAAAGCTGTTACAGATGAAGTTTGGCACTGAGATGAGAAAGGTTGAGAGAAATGTTGGGGACCATGACACAGACTTACTTGACACCATCCCCCTTGAGATTAGGTCTCTTGTGAACCCATTGAATAAGGTCCCCTCTCGTGTGCCAAAATGTAGCAGATGTGGAAGGTGTGACGCAGAGGCACAGCAGGTAGTGCCCCTGCTCACATCTCCAGCAGCTTGGATTCCATCCTCACCAGACTGTTGCCTGTGTGAAATTCGCACATTCTCCTTGTCCCCTTGCGGGTTTCCTCCATGTACTGTTTCCCCCCAATTCCCCAAAACAGGCTGGTTTGTAGATTAATTGGTTACTGCAGATTATCTCTCATGCTGGTGGGTGGAGAGACCATCGGGGATTTTGGTGGGCACGTGAAAGATAACAGGGGAATAAGTGGAGGAATGAAACTGATGGGATTGCTCTGAGAATCAACATGAGCCATAAATGCCCTTCTATGTCATATTCCTAAGCAAAGTCCTTCTAGGTTGGTGAAGTCAAAATCTTTTGTTAGGCCCGCAGCAAACCATTATGGTGTTTGATACTGCTGCCTACATTGCTCTTGGATATTTCACACATGATCATGATTCAACATGGGAGCAACATCATGTCCACTGTCTCTCTAGATGGATCCACACAAAAAGTCAGGGAACAGCTGTGGTATCACTGAAGAGGAGTAAACTGAGGAGGACCCTGGTGATTCCAGGGAGATGGCAACAGTGAGGAGACCTCTCTGTGGTTAATGCAGTTATTTGAAGGTGGTCATAATTATGACATCTCTAATATCCCAGGGCAATCGAAGCTGTGAACCTATTCCTGAAAAATGTCTCCACTAAGTTTGAAACCTTACTAGCGAATACCATCTGCTCCTTAGGTCTGTTTTTTTCAACTGAAGATGTCAGATGGGAGAGACATGTCTCGCCCCTTGTGTCGTTAGCCTCATAAATTCTGTGAGGCTTGGAAAATCAGTCTAATAAAATAGATAAAGAGCACCCAGCTGGTTTTACTCTATTCATCTAGATTCACTTTAAAATACTCTTCATCCACTTTCACTGCAGGATTTGTTTGTTTCTAAAATAACTCCAGCATTTATGTCACTCGCCCTTTCTCTTTCTAGGAGTTTATTTCGATGTGACGATTAATGAATGTATTAGGAAGTATTTCCAGTGTTACCTTTACAAACTTTGCTTCATTTATGCAGCACAACTGATATAATGCAAAGTGCTTTCCCTGATTTTTCTGAAACCATTAATGGACATTTTTCACCTAATTCCTGCTGTTTCAGACGATTTCTGTTTCATGATTCCATGTTGACCGACCAATCTTGTTATTTTCTAATTGCTCTTTTACCAATCATTTTGATAATAGATTTGAGCAATTTTCTTACTCCTGATATCAGGCTAACTGGGCTGTAGTTCCCCATTACCTATCACTGTCCTTCCTGAAGTAGTGGCTTACCTCCCAATCTGCAAGAACCTTTTGAGATCCCATGGAATTTTGAAGACTGATGCATCCCTTATCCTGTGCAATCCTTTTAAAACCATGGGACACGGGTCATTGCATCCTGAGGAGTTATCGGCTTTCAAGAGTGTCAAGTGTGTTTAATTGTCATATGGACCGACAACAGAACAATGAAATTCTTTCTGCTCCACTAATTACTCCAGTGCAAACTTCTTTTAACTACACATTAATTCTGCACCTATTTTTAGAAGTGTCATCTTCTCTGAAGACAGATGCAAAGTATTTATTTCGTTTCTCTGCCATTTCTTTATTCCCCATTGTATTTCCTGCCTCAATCGACTCAGTTAGTGGATCAAAAGGTTTGTGGATCAAAAGCTGGAAGGTGGGATAAGGTTGGGTCGCTCCTATCCAGCTGGGCCAAAGGGTCTCCTTCTGCGATGCTATTCTATGTCTGCACCCCATGAGAATGAGAACCCATGCAAGTTCCACAAAGGTAGAGTTTCCGAATGCATGCTTTTGACATGGTGGGGGTGCGTTATGCAGTCATGCTTTTTCAATGCTCAACTCCTGGGCAAGGCCAAGAGCTCCCTCTCACCCACAGTCTAAGAGCAGGATTGTGGGATGGTGAAGATGGAATCATCAAGTAACTGGCCCTCACTTTGCTATCTTCTACTCTGCTGTGTATACTATGTTTCCATTCAATGCCTGGCTGGGCCCTGTTAGGCGCCTTTTGTCCAGAAACAAAGACTCGGCTGAATGTTCGCAGGTGTGTTTGAGTAATACAACCTCTCTGTGTACGTTGTAACTAATCCCTTCTGTCGAAACCTCAATGCACTGAAACCTGTGTGTTCCTGAACACATGTTATACAGGAGGTACAAACTTACAAAGCATTTTAAACGATAGTGAGAAATTCTGACATTGAATGGTCAGTACAAATAGTCAGTACAAAAATAATTTAAAGTTCTCGGTATAAGGGCATATCAATCATGTGGGAACAAACACTGTTGTGGTGGAATCCTCATATAAAAAAATCATTTTAAACCTATTGCATAGCCCTAGGGTTACAGTGGACAGCAGATGCTGGAATCTTGAGCAAAAAACAAATTGTTGGAGGAACTCAGCGGGTCAGGCAGCATGTGTGGAGGGAATGGACAGACAATGTTTTGGGTCGGGACCCTTCCGATTGACGGAGTAGGGGGGAGAAAGCTGGAAAAGAGAGGCAGGGGCAAGACAAAGTCCGGCAAGTGATAGGTTGATTAACAGATGGGTGAAATAGTGACAAAGGCTAGTGGTGAAAAGGTGACAAAAGGCAGTTTAGACCAAGATAGGTTAACAAGGTGATGACAAGTTCTGCCAGGTGGAGGAGAGTGTTAGTAGAGAAGAACTGATTGGGTTTCTGCTTAAGAAAGAACCAGAGGGCCCCGAGTCTTTCCTGAAAGGGAATGGAGGTGTAAAGGGGTGGTATCCATGAGGCGGGTGAGGCCAAGGAATTGGAAGTTATTGAAGTGGTGAAATGGTGTGTGAGGCATTCCAGATGTAGGTGGAAGGGACTGGATGAGAGGGAACAAGATAGAATCGAGATATTTGGAGATGTGTTCAGTGGGGCAGGAGCAGGCAGAAACATTGGTCTAAAAATACTAGGGTCTAGATTTTTAGAGTCTGTGAAAATGTTTGTTTTCAGTAAATCTGTAGGCCCAGCTTAATCAGAAAAAATGTTCCCTAGTGAATTGTAAATTGTCCTTCCAGTCTTTCCTGCAGTCTTACCGAGCTTTTACTTTGAGAGTTACTTTACTTTAAAAACAGGGATATATATTTCCACTTGGTGGTAAATACTGCAGATGCTGGAAATTGAAGACAAAACAGTGAATTGTAAAAACTCATAGGATCAGGCAGTGTCTGAGTGGAGAGATAGGGAAGGATTTTTAAGATAAAGGGAATATCTCTGACAGGGTGAGGGTAGGGTTGCCAAAGGGATACACTGCTGATGAAGTTATCATTTTGAAAAGTTAATAGTTAATGAAGGTCTTTGGAAAGAGAGAGCCTAAGCAAATGAACGTCCAAGCTGTGAATTGTACAACTGTGCCGTACCTGCTAACCAACAGCGAGTACTCTGCAAAGCAGTCACCTCGTCTGTGTTTGGTCTCTCCATTCTGAGAAACGAGTGCAGTACATTAAATTGGACAAATTGCAAGTCAATCACTGCCTTAACTGGAAAGAGAGTTTAGCTTCCTGGATGGTGACAAAGAAAGAGGTAAAAGAAAAGGTGTTGCATCTAATATAACAGGGTATTTGATGAGCAACTTGTGCGAAGAATTTAATCAAATGAGGGTTTATATTTTTAAGCACTTCAAACTAGTGTATCAGTTAAGTTTCTTTGTTTGGGAAGCTTTGCAAATGTAAAACTCATAGCATTTTGAGAACACATTACAGAAACCGAAGACCCCAAAGCCAGGAAATTGAACCTTGGGTTCCGTCAACATATTTCCATCAACGGGCGGCACAGTGGCACAGCGGTAGAATTGCTGCCTTTCGGTGTTTGCAGCGCCAGACCTGGGTTTGATTCCGACTATAGGTGCTCTGTGTACGGAGTCTGTGTGTTCTCCCCGTTGCCTGCGTGGGTTTTCACCGAGATCTTCGGTTTCCCCCTGCACTCCAAAGAAGTACAAGTTTGTAGGTTAATTAGTTTGGTAAAATTGTAAAATTGTCCCTAGTGTGTGTAGGATAGTGTTAGTGTGAGGGGATCGCTGGTCGGTGCCGACTCTGTGGGCCGAAGGGCCTGTTTCTGCTCCGTAGCTGTAAACTAAACTAAACATGGCAACTGTGCCAGCAGAGGGAGCTGGTGGGTCGACGTGGATCCATTGAATCTTGAGGCAATACCCACATTGGTTCCGAGTGTGGATAACGGAGACTAATTGCTGGAGAAAGGGAATGGAAGCGATGGGATTTAAATGCGGACTGGCCTCAGGTCGCAATCGTGCTACAAAAAGAACTGCAGCTCCTCCTGACACATGCTATCAGAATAAAAATAAAGACTTTGCCATTGGTGACTGTACTGGACCTGGATTTAGGATAGTATTACTCAATGCAGAGTTAGTATTACAATGGCCTTGATATTGACACACCTCAGCGGTTGTGATCAACTCTGTCTGAGCAATTTGCAAAATGTATATTTTCTTGGAATCATTCCTGTAATCTGGCCATTGGTGGCATGGACAGCATTTAACACCAATTTTCCTTTGCCATTGTGAAAGTGATGGGCCACATTCTTGAACAACTTCAACACCGCGTGAAGGTGGGCCATAGATTGCTGTGTGGGTAGAGAACCACTGAAGATGGACCTCACAGCCTGAAGGAATGGTAGTATATTTCTAAGTCAGGTCGGCATATTATTGCAGGGCAGCCTGGATGCACTGATGCGTAGCTGGACCTGCTAACTTTGACCTTCAATAAGGTAAAGGTTGTAGTCTTAATCAAATGTGTCAATGAGCATAGAAGTAACCGTTCTAAATTCTAACTGGTTCACAAATGTTCTTTGGGATTGATGGTAACTGTTGATTTACTGGTGACACTGCCACTACCAATCTCACTGAGTAACCAGGGGTAGGAGATAGATAGATAGATAGATAGATAGATAGATAGACAGAGAGAGATAGATAGATAGATAGATAGATAGATAGATAGATAGATAGATAGATAGATAGATAGATAGATAGATAGATAGATAGATAGATAGATAGACTTTATTATCACATGTGAGATGTCAGTGAAATTCTTTGTTTTGCATACCATACACAAAGTATGCAAAGAGCCGCCATGTACAGGGTGCCGACAAAGTTACAAAGTATTCATTACAATCTCCAATGGCCCCTTTTTGTTCTCAGTGGCCTTCCCCGTGCCGGGGCCCTCTTTGTTCTCTTTGCTTCCCCCCCCCCACCTCCCGCACGTTTGTCTGGAACTTAAAGACAAATTAAGTGATTTACATGATAGAGTGACTTGTGAATTCCCCTCTGCTCTCTGTCAGCAGTCTAAGGGTTAATCTACAGACTTTCTTTACCCTATGTGTAAACTCTGTTCCCCAGTAGTCTGTTGCAGCCTTGGCTTGTACCACAGCATTACACAATTGCTCCAGTGCTGATATGCAAATGGAATGCACGATGAAAAGACAGGTCTGTCTCTCATAACTCAGACGCAATTTCAGCTTCCTTCTATCCACACTGCTGCTGCAGTGCGGGGCACGGACAAGTCATTATGTAGCACAGTTACGATCTTTACTTGGCTCTTGGCTATGGTTGAAATAGCCTGTCTGTCTTACGCAGTGTTTTACTTGCTTTCTTTGATGCAATCTCGGCAGAGAGCTCAGTGAAGGGATTTTCACAGCTGTGTTAGCTCATCATTCAAGAACATTCAGATATATTTGAATGAGTAGGCAATGGGTAATTTGACTATTTTTACAACCCTTTCATTTTTCTTCTCAGGCTCTCTTTATGATATGAAAAAATCCTGCAGCCAATTTATATACATCTCTGAATTATGTCATTGGTCTGAAAACCCTTACAGTTTGGGATCAGCTACCCTGCGTCTCCTCTATGCCGATCAATTGGCCGGGATTATTTTTTCCCCCACAGCGGTTGACCTCACAAGGTCAATTGTGAGCCCAGTTAATGGTAGCTCTAACTGTGAGGCTGAAGGTTTTGGTTTCATACTGTAACATCATTACTTTCTATGACCCAGATGGAGACGCTTCGTCCTATTGGTTGTATGCTAGCTCTCAGTAGAGTAAATCCATTATTCCCATTCCCAGTCCCTGTCCCATTTCCACTCTCTTTACTCTAGACTTTAGAGATACAGCGTGGAAACAGGCATTTCAACCCAGCGAGCCCACAACAACCAGCGATCCCTGCTCGCTAGTTCTATCCTACACACTTGGGGACAATTTTACAGAAGCCAATTAACCTACAAACCTCTACATCTTTGGGATGTGGGAGAAACTGGAGCACCCGGAGAAAACCTACATGGTCACAGGGAGAACGTACAAACTCCGTACAGACATAGAAACATAGACAATAGGTGCAGGAGTAGGCCATTCGGCCCTTTGAGCCAGCAGCACCATTCAATATGATCATGGCTGATCATCCAAAATCAGTGCCCCGTTCCTGCTCTCTCCCCATACCCCTTGATTCTGTTGGCCCTAAGAGCTGCATCAAGAGCACCCGTCGTATCAACAGCACCTGTCATCAGAATTGGACCCAGGTCTCTAGCGGTGCCATGCAGCAACTCTTCCTGCTGTGTCACTGTGCCACGCTCCTTACTTCCCTGTTGCTCAAAAATGTGTTTTCTCTCACATATGCCCTTTCATTCATCTCTTTGAATCGTTTGTCACTTATCTACACCAAGGGTAGGTTGCAGTGACCATTTAACCTACCAGCATGTCTTTGGTTGGTTTATAACCCAATCCCGAGGCAAGCCATAAACTGAACAACTCAAGACATCTTGAACATGGGGATATAGATACAAAATAAAGGTCTAGTCATCTAAAACTGAGTGGTGAAGAAATGTCTTCTTTTAGAGTATAGTGAACCTTTGGAACTCTCTTCTCCTGAGGATGTTGGAGGCTAGATCTTTAGACATTTTTAAGGTGGAGACTATAAATATTTGAAAGATCAAGGAATGGAGGTTTAAAGGGAATTGGCACAGAAGAGGAGTTGAGGCCAACATAGACAAGCCATGATCGTATTGAATGAGGGGGCAGGCACGAGGGGCTGGTAGCCTTCTCCTGCTCCTACTTTCATATGTTCTTGTAAAACCTCAATAATCTCTTGGGAAGATGTGAGTAAATGCAAGCTTTTTTTTGCTGTACAGAGGTGTCTGGGCAACACTTATCACACAACTAATGTCGCTAGTCATTTCCAGACCGTTTGTGGGCTTGTGTACAAATTAACTGTTGCCGAGCTCACAACCCCTGGTCTGTGAGTCAACGCTATGGCTGTTGTAACACTAGCCCTACTGTTGAATAGCAATTTTTACATTTAGACATCGAAGACACCTCGGAAGTGCTTCATTGTTGTTGGGTGTCTCAAGTTTGTGAAGGGTGCTGTGGTTTCTTTTGATCCCATCTTGTAATATTTAGCAAGAGCGAAATGTTCTATCTAGCAGCTCCTAACGACAGTTACAAACAAAAGCAAGCTCTGGTACTCAAACCTGTGATGAAATGCCAGGTGAACAGGGCTTCACTGGGAAGTTGCTGAGCTGTGTCAGCCTTTGAAAACCTTTGATTACATCTCTGCTTTTAAACACCACACACCATTTACTAATTATTATTTTGATCTGGGTTTCCATCTGCTAATGCCTGCAAACACCCAAAACTAAGGTTTAACATGGTCTGTAATAACAGACTGGTCCTGAATTAGAGAATTTATTTTTGAAAGTTCAATGTAATTTGTGGTTTTATGTGAAAGAGTCTGTGCAAAAAAATCCCACTGAATGCAAGCATTACCTTTCATGAAATAGATCAAAGACGTTTTCTTCTAAAGGTTTTCACTATCTCTGTTTAATGAGGTAATGATGTCTAGCCAGCTATTGACATGGTAGGTTGGGATGAATCACAACCTCACCATCCTTCCTGAAGGACGCAATAAATAAAAAGAGTCAATTGTGGTGCATGCATGTGATGGTTAAAAATGCTTTGACTGGATAAAGACAGCTTGGATCTCTTAAAGCTAAACTTTATGTGAAATGGGTTTGCAATGTACGAACATAAATTGCCCACAGGATTAGGATTAGACAGTGTCCATCTTCCTTGCACTTGTTATACAGTACATGCTGCTTTCTTTCATCTAATCCATCTAACAGGTAACCAACTAAATTAGATCTGTCCTCAGCTTTATGCTCTGCCCAACTTATTGGCGACAGCAGGAATGTTTTATCCCTTCATGCTTCCTGATCTACCAAGGTTCCTTCGAATATATGATCCTAGCGATTGAAAATCAAAAGATGCAGCTATTGGAAATCTGAAATAAAAACTGAAAATACTGGAAAGGCACAGCAGGTCAGGCAGCATCTCAGACCTGAAACATTAACTCTGCTTCTCTTCCCACGGATGCCTCCAAAACGTTCTGTATCTATTCTTGATCCCAGGAGTTGATTCAGCGATGGTCTCAGGCAGCTAATTCCATCTGTATCAATCAGACTCATGACGCAATGTTACACAGTTAACACCACGATAAATCTCACAGTGTCCATCCAATGTCAGCTGCTCAGCCTTGACAGAAACATTACCCAGCCATGTTACTAGCTATTTATTGACACACTGCTCTCTGGTAGCTGGAGTAAATGGTGTAATAGCAGATCACATTATGCTATTACACCATCAGAGAAAGATCATTCTAAAAGCCCACTTCCTCTTCTCCTACATTTGCTATCTACAGGTTGCAGTTGGCTTTAACCTGCAAGTCCATAGTGTGCCGCTTTCCCATTATTATTAACCTACCATTCTACCCCCATTCTTTCGGGTAGCTAGGAGTTTCCACAGGTGCAGGCAGAGCAGCAAGTGAAAGGTTTATCATCGTTCGTTCTGCCACTCGCAGCCTCCGGATCGGAAACTGGAGATGTTCAGCATAATGTGAAGTGTAGCTCAGATGTGGGGCCGTGCAGTAAGAGAGCCCAAATGCCAGGTCCCCAGAGGACAACTTTGGATTCAGTCCTGGTTGAAGTCTTCAATGCAGCAGCTTGCAGATGGAGGCTAAGGGCTGCACACAAAGGAAACCTTGATACGTGAATCAACTGCCAAGTGCATGTGTGGAAAGTCAAGTACAGGAGAAACCTTCTCCCTCCTTATGTGGGGTTTTGGGTGGAGCATGATATCCACGCTGTCCAGCATGGAAGTGGTAACCAGGTTCATTTTGTCACACCCAGTTTCAGCCGTCATGTAACGTTCAATGGCTGATCTCAGCTTCCCTTGCAGCCGAGGCAGATGGTACCCAGTATTTGGGTGCTGTAATGCAAGGTCAGATGAAGGCTCTACCACTTCACACTGTTGCCGTGCATGGCTCTGTGGGGCATGGAGGATGCCAAGGTACTGCAGCAGGACACTGAGGCTGCTGAGGACCCGGTCTCGGGGAGCAGGAGGGGTGGCTTACATTTTGTAGTGCTGTGACACGGCAAAGAACCTTTGGATCATGTGACAACACGTCCTTACGCCTTTGTGATTCAACCAATGTGAGAATTCCAGAGATTTAATATAACAGATCAGGGACATTGGAACAATTCTGCAATATTCCTTCCATGCCCTTGAGGCATTAATGCTTGGAGAATCCTGGCTGTGAACTAATCCATTCAACAGATAGACAGTAAAAGGAATGGGTGACGTTTCGGGTCAAGACCCTTTTGTGTCTATCTTCGATTTAAGCCAGCATCTGCTGTCCTTCCTACACAATCCGTTCCATACCCATTTTTCAGCTTCTTGCCCAATGATCATTGAATCCATCCCTGATATCCAACATCCTCCAATTATTGGTCTTCAACCCCGTCCACTGATTCTGGACTGGCCTCTGACCCTGACTCCTTCAATACCCAACTGCTAACACACAGCCTAGAATCATTAACTTCCTCTGGACCTCCAGCATAGTGGTCATCAGTACTTAAAGGCATTTCCTTTATGTGAAAATCCAAAGACAGTAGATGCTGGAAAATTATGATACGATACGATATGATACGATTTGATATGATAGAACTTTATTTATCCAAGGAGGGGAATTGATCTGCTAAAACCAAAACAGAAACCGGAACACCTGAGGGAAACCCACGCGGCCACAGAGAGAATGTGCAAACTTCACACAGACAGCTCCAGAGTTCAGGATTGAAACCAGGTCTCTAGTGCTTTGTGGCAGCAGCACTACCAGCTGCGCCACTGTGCTGCCTCTAGTGGTGTCAGTGCTCACTAGATGGAAGTCTAATGTCGGACATGTATGCAGTATGTCCCCCCCAACAGAGCTGGCTGAATGCAATCAGTGCTACGGATATTGGCCAGCGTTTCCTCTTGCCCCCTTGTTATGGGGATCTATAGAGAACAATCAGTATTTACAGAGAGACCCTTGTGCGGGAGTGTGAAGCAGCTTAACGTTTTCACGGGTGATAAACAGAAAGAACCAGGGCTATTTCAAGAGTTATTTAACAATGTTCACTAAAACTAATAATTGTCATCTAGGGTTAAAATATAAAGTACATGCTGGTAGTGGCATGGACCAACTGGCAAATCTGGAAGTGGGCACACAAAGGGAAAAGTTTAGGAACCTTCATATCAAAACATAATGTACTTCAAAAATGTATTCTTTTGCAGTCTGTTTCCAATCTGGTGGAACATATGCAATGAATGAAATGAATGTCCTTTGAGCCGCGTATCAGTCACAACCGTCTTCTCCCTTGGTGAAGGAAGACCCTTGTCATCCCTTCCAATAAATATAATACTTATTGGATGCTGCAAGTATGCAGCCTTGCAAAGGTTTAGCAGTCTAACTTCAAATTGCTGTGAACTCTAATGTTGTTTTAACTGTTGGCCAGGTAAAGTTGACTCCTCCCCTTCACATCTCCCCTTCAACGTGGACATGTCTAATGGAATGTTCTGTCCCTGTCACCAATCACTCTCTGCCCTTCTCAGTTTCCTTGCACCCTTTGATGTGGTAGTATCTTACCCAGTGTCCAGCTAAATAAGACTGCATTTTTATCTGTCCATTTTTGGAGACCATTTTCTGTATTGATTTCTCTTTCTACTTCCGAAACATTACTTCTGGAGTCTCCGCGTAATCTGAGCTTGGTCCCTCCCATTGCTATTTTTCAATGGCTTCCTCTGAGGAATTAACCTCAGATCTCACTGGTGGCCCTCCAACCATCTCACCACCATCTCCCTCAGTCCTACCACTGCCTCTAGCTGACCAAACCAGTAGGCCGGCATTGAGATGCAATCTCTTCTGGTTAAACATTGGGAGGACATAAGCCATTACTGGATTCCATTCCCTTGTCTTCAATTCTATCTCTCCCTCCCAGATCAGTTCTTCAGGATTACCAGACGTTCACCATCTGATTATTAAGTTTCCTGAGCTGAGATTTCCATCTCTTCCACCTTCATAGTGTCCTCCTATTCCACCTCCATAGTGTCACTCATCTCCGGCTCACCACTCCTTCATCTTGACATTTTTTCTCATCTCCAAGTGTTTTTTTCCAATGGAATCAGAGCCCATGCTCCCAAGCACTGTAACCATTAACCCATCTAAATATTTGCTGCATTGTGGACTTACTCATAGAGCAGAGACAGTACAACACAAGAACAAGCCCTTCGGGCCACAATGTCTGGGCTCAATATGATGCCAAGACCAACAATTATCTGCCTGCACATAATCCATATCCTTCCATTCCTTGCATTTCCATAGGCATATCCAAAAGGCTCCTAAATGCAAATACTACTGTGGTATCTTCCTCAACCACCACCCCCAGCAGCATGTTCCTGCCATTCACCACTGTGTAAAAAATCATTCCCTGCACATCTCCTTTAAACCCACTCATCTTAAAACTATACCCTCTAGTATTTGATTTTTCTATCCTGGGAATATGGTTCTGACTCATAATTTAATATATTTCTATCAAGTCACCCATCCCATTTCCTCCAAACGATCATGCTCATAGGCTTGCATCCTGCTAGGCCTCATTTAAAAATGTGCATCCTATGATTTAAATTGTTCTGCTGCTTCATCTCTGTAACCTCTGCTAACCTACTCCCTCAAATTCTGCTCTTCTCCAGACTTGGCTTCTTGTGGTCCTTCCCTTTGTTTACCTAACTGCCCATGGAGTGAGTCTTTGGTCATCTCTGTAGCACAGTCACAACTAGGAGGCTTGTTAGGCCATTTCTTGATGTCAAATATAAGTAAAGTTTTCAGTAGTAATTGCTCCTGTACATATACCCTGAGACATGCAAATGCACTTGATATGCTACATAAGTACAAGGTGCTGGAAATTCTTCCTTCACTTTATTCTCTTCCTTTATGCTTACCTTTGACTGGGCTACCCACCATTTATTCTTTAATGGATTCTTTAATGGATCAAAGGATTCTCATCTCAACAGATGTGGCCTATAAGCCATTGTTCTGACTGCGCCACACTTATATCATAATATTTTAACAGAGTGATTACTTTTTTTTAATCAATATCTGATGTTGCTGGGAGGCCACCATTTAATGGTGCCTTGAGAAGATAGTCATAAACTGTTAGACCGTTACAAATTGTTTTCTTTTCAAGAGTCACACAATGGCCCAGAGCAAGTAGGTGTGACAGCTATTTTGCCCTTAAGTGTATTAATGAATTAGATGGGACTTTAATGATGATCCACCAGTTTTATGTCCATCATCATCAAGACTAATTGTAAAAATTCCAGATTAAGAATAAATTCCATAGCTACCATAGTGGGACTCTCAGGATTGTTAGCCTAGGCCTCTAGATTGCTAGACTGTTCACTTAGCCACTATGCCGGTAACATACCATTTGTGTATAATAATAATACTTTGGTATTATATTGAAAACCATGGAAGACATTCACTGAAAGAAAAAGAAAAAAGACCAGAGCAAAAGTCATGTATGTTGTAAACATCAATTAACTGGATTAAATGATGAGATAAATGGAACCAAACATAGTTTGCATTACATTGAAAATAGTATAATCTATCTATATATAACTAAAACTCTCATCTTGTTCATTTCTATGTATCTGTGCATGTCTGCGTGTCTGTGATCTGCGTGTCTGGATCTCTGATTTGGTGATGTCCTCAAATTACGCCAAAACGATACACGATACATAAGATGACACGATTGACCATATTACTCACAACTGTGGTGTGGTGTATTAAGTTTCATTCAGATTGATGTTGTATTTTACTAGTGATTCGCATTTTTTAATTTACTAAAACCCCAATTTGAGAAAATGTTCTTCCCTCTGCACTGGCAGCTATTACGTCACAATGGGATTGTAGCTCTGCTCGCTACAATGATGCTATCCCAGGACACTGAGTCATGCAAGCCATAGCAAGAGCAATTGCATTTTTTTAAGTTTATACGGGTGAATACGGCGAAATGAGCTGTCCTTGTGCAGTTGAGGGCTATGGGTGAGTGGTGGAATATTGCGTTGGGAGAACGGGGTTGCCTTGGGGGGAACGGTGCGTGGTGGAATACTGCCTTGGGGAATGGGTTGCGTTGGGGGACCAGGCCTCCCGTGGGGTTTATGGGTGAGTTGTGGAATGGAATGGGTTGCATTGGGGGACTAGGGCTCCCGTATGACAGGGACCCAATGGGTACTACTTGGTCCAGTACTAAAAGTCTCATCTTGTATGTATGTATGTTCCCAAAATACAGCTAAAATGGTACACGATAGCGCAACAATTTTAGGGGCACCTTATTCATCATTTGCCTGCGGTGCGCAGTATCAAGTTTTGTTATATTTAAAAAAGTAATTTACTTTAAAAACTTTAATTAACTTTATACTCTGAACGGGATGAGTTTCAATGGGGCAGTCGCGCCTGCGCAGTGTGCTCCCACTTGCCGGGCTCATCAGTCGCGCCTGCGCAGTTGGGGAGGGTTGCCGCGCCCGGTATCCACGCTTGCGCAGTTGGGGGAGGGTTGCCGGTCCTGTCGCCATTTTTCAGATCGCCATTTTGATCTAATACTTACATGTGTACTTGACTGGCGTCACAATGGGGGCCCAGTGGCGTCACAACGGGGAATTAACAGGTCCACGGGTCCTCTAGTATTTATATATATTTTTAAAATATCATTTTAGACATGCTCAAGATCTTGATGAAAGCAAGACTTATCGAGATGGACCAGGTAGGCCAACGGCTGAGCTTTGAATAGCAATTTTGTCACCCGTGACCTTATAGGGGATAGCAGAGACTGTTTCTTTTCAGATTTAATGCAGGGATCTGATTAATTGAAAACAGATACATTTTCATCCTGTCTACAAACTAATGGACGAGATGAAGTAAATCAAAGGAAATGGTAAATTCAGATAAAATTTGGGTAACAAAGGTGCAATTAACATTGATTTCTCCAACATCAGCTTTGATTTCAAGGGAGTGGCAATGCATAACCTTCCCCTATTCATACATGAAGCAGGTGAGGGTCTAGTGAGATCTTAGATTCAAAATTCTGGAGTAACTCAGTGGGACAGGCTGCATCTCTGGTGAGAAGGAATGGGTGACATTTCGTGTCGAGACCCTTCTTCAGATTCTCGCTAGTTCATGGCTAAACATGACTTTTAGATTAAATAAATCATAAGAACTTTGGAGTCATAGATAGTCATAGATTAATAAAGTGTGGAAACAGGCCCTTCGGCCCACCTCACCCACACCGGCCAACAATGTCCCAGCTTTCCTAGCCCCACTTGCCTGCGCTTGGTCCATAACCCTCCAAACCTGTCCTATCCATATACCTGTCCAACTGTTTCTTAAACGATGGGATAGTCCCAGCCTCAACTACTTCCTCCGGCAGCTTGTTCCATACACCCACCACCCTCTGTGTGAAAAAGCTACCTCTCGGATTCCTATTAAATCTTTTCCCCTTCACCTTCAACCTATGTCCTCTGGTCCTCGATTTCCCTACTCTGGGTAAAAGACTACTCCTCTCATGATTTTGTATACATCTATAAGATCTCCCCTCATCCTCCTACGCTCCATGGAAAAGAGATCCAGCCCACCCAACCTCTCCCTATAGCTCACACCCTCTAGCCCTGGCAACATCCTCATAAATCTTTTCTGAACGCTTTCAAGCTTGACAATATCTTTCCTATAACATGGTGCCCAGAACTGAACACAATATTCTAAATGCGGCCTCACCAACATCTTATACAACTGCAACATGACCTCCATGTTGCAGTGATTAACAACACTGAGCCATGTACTGAGCCATGAGGTGACTGAAAGCTTGATCAAGAGGCAGGTTTTAATGTGCATGTTAAAAAAAGGAGAAAGAGGTGGAAAAGTTTAGGGAGGGAATTCTATAGGTTACAGTCTTGTTATCTGAAGACACAGTCATCAATAGTGGAGCCGATCCATTGGGAAATGTTCAAAAGATCATGAATGAATCTTCAAGAAGGAGTGCAGGCATCTTGGAGAGTTTGCACCTTTGCCCTATGACTGCATGAATTTCCCCCTTGATGCTCTGGTTGCCTCTCACCTCCCAGGCCTTGCAGGTTAAGTGGCCATTGGAAATTGCCTTTGTGCATGGCGAGTGACAGAATCTTGGGGGAGTTCAGGGGAATGTAGGGAGAATAAAATGGAGTTAATGTAGGGTGTGTAAATGGGTGCTTGATAATTGGGACATTGTGAGCCAAAGGTCCTGGTGCTGGCTCGAAGGGCCGAATGGCCTACTCCTGCACCTATTTTCTATTTTCTGTGCTGCAAATATCAATGACAGCTCTACTTTTGCCATTGGCGAAAGATCAAATGGTACATCCCTGCAGCCAGCATAACCCCACATCAAAAGTCGAGTAAAGTCCAGTTTATTGTCACATGCACAAGGATGGTGAGGTACAGGTACAATGAAATTTGTGCTTGCAGCAGCATCACAGCCACATAGACACATACCACACAAAACATAGATTATACAAAAAATACACGTAAATAATATAGGACGGTGCAAAGAAAAGGACTGTACATAAAAGCAAGATACCATTGCAAAATACACAATTAATGCATAGAGGGCCTGCCCCACTGTACGAGGTAATTCAAGAGTTCTCCCGAGTTTTCCCCTGATTCGAACTCGGAGAATATCCGTAGCAGGTCCGTAGCAGTTTGTGGATGTCTCGTAGCAGCTCGTACGAGTAACGGTAAGTACTCGGGAAATCCGGTAAGCTCGTGACGTTTTTTCAACACTGTGAACAATGTCCACGAGTAAAAAAATACCTCTGATGAAAAAAATTGTTACTTTTTACTCGTACGAGCCTCTACGAGACATCCACGAACTCCTACGGACCCGCTACGGACATGCTCCGAGTTCGAATCAGGGGAAAACTCGGGAGAACTCTTGAATTACCTCGTACAGTGGGACAGGCCCTTTACTCGTAGCAGGTACTTGGGCGAAGATTAAAAGATGTGCAAAAGGGATGTATGTGTGAATGTAGCACCTCCCAGGGTTCACTGAGGGGATTTGTAAAGGGCCTGTCCCACTATCGCGACTTTTCAGCGACTGTCTTCGACCTTCAAACTCGAGGGCACCTGCCTGAAAAACCTCGAGCTGGATTGACCGTCAGCGATTAAACCGCGAGCCGGATCGACCGTCTGCACACACACGCGCACACACACACAAACACATCGCAAAGGCGGGGGCCAGGGAAAACGATGGAGCGCTGTCTGTAATTCACACCCGCGATGAGCAGGAAGGTAAAGGACAGTTGGCACAGTTACGGTGAGTCCTTCAGAGAGCGTGGGGGGTGGGGGGGGCTGAAGGAGTGGAGACACTTTAAAGAAGCCAGACAACTTTTAACAAAGTTTAGCGGGCATTTAACATTACCGGTCGGTTTACTTACCTTTTTTCTCTCAACGAGCTTTACCTTCGATTACGTTAGATTACCTTCGATAGCCTTCGATTACATACAATAGCATTATGACCTACTACGCCCTACCTCGACTAAACCTATGAGTAAAAAAATATCGATTTTTTCCATGGCGACCTTTTTTTACTCGCGGGCATTTTTTAGCATGTTGAAAAACACGCCGCAGCCTAGCTGAGGCCTCGAGCATGAAGGAGCTCCTCTCGAGCATGAAGGAGAGTTACAAAGACCTCCTAGGACCTCGTGTCGACAATGCTGCGAGTATGAGTCGTGGGCAAACTCTTCTAAACTCGGCAATTAGGTCTCCGCAGTGGGACAGGCCCTTAAGGGTGTTGTATCTGAATTTAGGCCACAATATTGGACAAAACCAATGGAATTGCTGAGGCACAAATCTGGCATAGTATCAGTCTGCCTATAAATTTACTACAGGAACAAAACTCCCCATCACAATCTCAGGGTATCCCACAGGAGTAGCAAAGTGGAGCATCCAGCAACCCAGGTTCAAGCCTGATCTCAGGTACCATCTGTGAAAGCTCTGTACTTACCATTCTCTGTCCCACCCACCCATAGTAGAGAATCCCAAGGATTCTCCACCCATTGTGAGAAGAACGGTCTCTCAGCTCAATGCTAAATGATCTGGGACATTGACCCTAGGTTCTAGATTACTGTGTCAGGGCTTCCTCTTGAGTTTGATCATTCTCTCTGTGGCCACATAGGTTTCCCCCAGATGTTCCTGTTTCCTACCACATCCCAAAGACTTCTTCTTCTTTCGTGTGGCGTGCACAGCCCAAAGTTGTTGGACAACGTGTTCTATTTGATCTTCCGTTTGTGCACGTCGAGTTGATTGCATTAGTCGAAACAGGGCGGACCACGTGAAGGTTGCAATCTTCCACCCCATCCCAAAGAAGTGGAGATTGGTAACTTAATTGGCCTCTGTAAATTGCCCCGAGTGGTAGAATCTTGGGGAAATGTATAAGAATGTGAATAAAATTAGATGAATGTGGGATTAGTGTAAATAGGTGGGTGATGTTCGACGTTGACTCAGTGGGCCAAAGGGCCTTTTTCTAAACTGTAGAAAATGACGCTCTCATCAGCCAATGAAATAGTCTTATTTTCAAATTGCAGTCAGGAAGTAGTGTGAAAATGCCATGGTAATGACTGAACAATATATTGCAGCTGAAATGCTGGAAGCAGGCCAGGCAGCATCTGTGGAAAGAGAACAGCTAATGTTTCAATTCAACACCATCGGTCAGAACTGGAAAAGAGAAGTAAGTTGGCTTTAAGTTGCTGATTAGGTCCAGGAGGGATGGAAAGAATAATGGAGTTTGTACGTTCTCCTCTGACCACGTGGGTGCAACGGTAGAGTTGATGCCTTACTGCACCCGTGATCTGGGTTCGATCCTGACTGTGGGTGCTGCCTGTATGGCGTTTGTACGTTTCCCTGTGACTGCTTCAGTTTTCTCTGGGTGCTCTGGTTTCCTCCCACATTACAAAGACGTACAGGTTTGTAGGTTAGTTGGCTTCAGTCGGTTGTAAAATTGTCCCTAGTGTGTGTACATTCGTGTCCGGGGGATCACCGGTCAGTGCAGACTCGGTGGGCTGAAGGGCCTGTTTCTGTGCTGTATCTGTAACTCTAAAATCTAAATATCTCTGAAAGGGCGAGCCCAGTGTTGCCATTGGGGATGTTATAGAGGTCACCTGTTGATTGGGGTAATTCAGGAGAGAAAAAAATGGAACAAAGCTATGCGATGTGGGGTAGTTATAGAGAGAAGAGAGGCAAAGTAAAAAAAAGGTACAAAATGTGTGGAGATCAACCATTCTTGCTGTCATCCATCTGTGATATTGACACAGATATCCTCTCTTCATTAGCATGCTGAGTATGTACTATAGTACTATGTGCTATAGCACTGCATGTTGCAGCTTTTCGGGTTCCTTTGTCTGTTCTCACTCTCCAACTGCCCTCATCTCGTAGCATTCATTTTATTTCTTTCTCTCTCCTACTACCCCATGAACTCTCCGACTAGATAATTATGACAATCCCTCTGCCAACTGGCTACACCCTTTCCTGGTTAGTCCCTTTGTCTTATCTATTCCTTTCCCCCTGTTTCTGCAACTTTCTCGCCTTTTCTTTCTTTCCCAGTCGTAGGGACAAAGGGCCCATGATTTTGTTTCTATTTCCACAGATGTTGTTTGCATTTCCAGCACTTTCTGTTTTCATTTCAAATAGCCAGCATCTGCAGGGTTTATTTTTCATTTTCATGTTTCAATTGATATTGGGTGAGGAGTAATGCTTTATTCCCAATCTCATGGGATCTCTGACAACTATCAATGGGATCTTACCCGACGTTATATCTCCAACATATCAGCCTAGACTTTGTGCTCTTGCCCTAGGGATGAAATTTGAATCCACAAGTTAGAGGCACAGGGGCTACCTGTGAGCCAGAGCTAATTCATTACAATTCAATCCAAAATAATTCAGTCATTCTCCCCAACAATTCTCACTCTGCAAACTTACTAGTCCTGGAAGTCAGAGTCCTAGGCAGTGTTTTAAGTGTCCTTGTTAACTTCCTTTGCACCTTGGGAGTGAATTGGCCTGACAAAACATCAGTGTAAATTAAATCCACCAAAGGAAAGCAGCTGACTGTCAAGAAAATAAGCATTTACGTGAGAATGGGTGTGTTATGCTGCAGCCACAGGAGGTAAAGCTGGGCATACGCTTGGAGAGCTCGCTCCTAATGTAATAACACGTGGGAATGATCTTAGTTTCAGTGGGAATCTGCACGCCATTCCCTGCAGATCGTTTTAATGAGTCCAGATGGAGACTTGTATCGCCGAGAAAATTGGAGTTTTCAGAGCTCAGCGCTGTACTGAAATGATTACATTTTGGCATATTGCATTGACCCAACTCAAATCCACGGCCAAATCCACGGATGATTAACATGTGCATGCAATAGAACTACCTGTCACTCAGGCTCCCTGTGACCATTCTGAGCTCTGCTCTAGCCACTACACATGATTCCATGGGTGGGAGGGGTAACCTTAGAAAGATGAGATCGTAACGTGGCTTGACAGGGTAGATGTTGAGACGTTTTCACTAATGGGGGAGTCACGCACAAAGGGGCTCACGGTTGCAAAAAAAAATGGCTGGTCATTTAAAATTGAGGTGCACCGAAATTTCTTCTCTCAGAAGATAGTGACTCTATGGAACTCTCTGCTCCTGTGGGTAGTGGAGGCCGAATTATTTGTTGTGTTTATGGTGGAGATGGATGAATATTTAAAAGATGAATGAAGTGAGGTCTTTGGGGACTGGCACAAAAGACAAATTGAGAGCAGCAGAGATCAGCCTTGATCATACAGAATGGCAAGGCAGGCTTAAGGGACCTGGTGGCTTAATCCTGCTCCCATTTCCTTGTGTTCTTATGTTCTCAACTGGGGCCCTTTACTGATGTACATGGGCATAAAATGCACAGTATTCCCGTTGTGTTCCTTAACAAGAAGACAGAAAGAATAGGCCTTGTCCTATACTTGTTGAATGCATGTTCAAATTCAGTACTGCGTGCTATGTGTACAGAACGCATCCCCACTGTCAACCCTTGTGCTGTTAGTACAAGGTAGATCCAACAGTGATACAGTGATAAAGGTGTTCAATCATAATTATCAAGGTGAGTTCAATTAAAAACCTGAAACCCTGAATATGTCAACTTAGAAGCTTAAAGTTGGGGAAATCTGATGACGTTTGGTAGTCAGCCGGGTTTAATGGTGTTGATGTATCCCCTGAAATGGCAGGAAATGAATAATGTTGTACGCTGGAGAGTTGCACAGCACTGATGGAGATAGTGCAACAGATGAGGTGTTGAACCAAGACCTCTGAATGGTTTCTCAGGTGGGTGTTAAATGTTCCTTTATATTCTTAATGAAGAAGAGGGAAATTGCCTTGTCTGATATTTAACCCTCGAAGTGCACCATTAATGACCAGGTTCTCTCATCATTTTCACAGTACTACTTCTGAGACCATGGTATATACAAACTCACTGCTGCTGTGGTCACATTATACAGCCTGGATGAACTTCAGTGGTACTTAATTGGTTTAGGATGCCTCCTGCTGCTGAGAATGACAACCAGCAAGTCAAGGACAGCATCCAGTGATAGCTGGAAGGACACTGTCATCATCCAGCGATGCCGATCCAACGGCTTTCTTGATGACTCTTTTATACTGATACCCACCAATCATTCTCTTCCCCAGATGGAATCACTCCCTTTCCATCCACTCTACCAAAATGCTTCATCAATTCAAAGGACTTTATTAGGTCATTAATCACCAGACACCCAACACCAGTCATTTCTCAACATAAAAGAGATCCAGTCTGGTTATCCATTCCTGGTATTTACACCTTTGCATTTTTAAAAGCATTCTCAAAAATCTGTTCACCCTTCACAGTGTCTCCATATCCATTTTTATGAAAAGATGACCGGAACTGAACGTTTTAGTCCAAGTGTGGTCTAATCAAGATTCCACACAGGGTTAACATAACCCCTACTTTTTGATTGTTTCCCTTTGGAAATCATTTCTCATGTTTTGTTCCAGTTTTGTAGCTTTACGTGATATGTATCTTTTCACTCACACCTTCCAAGTAGTAAAATGTCTATGTGAATCAAGTGGGCTGCTTTGCTCTGAATGGTTACAGTCACAGATTCATAAAGCACAGAAACAGGTCCTTTGGCCCACCTGTCTACCATGCATATAAATTATATGCCTCTGGGTAGTGTTGTAGGGCAGAGGGATCTAGGAGTACAGCTGCATGGTTCCTTGAAGGTCGAGCCGCAGGTAGATAAGGTGGTCAAAAGGCTTTTGGGCACCATGTTATAGGAAAGATATTGTCAAGCTTGAAAGGGTTCAGAAAAGATTTACGAGGATGTTGCCAGGACTAGAGGGTGTGAGCTACAGGGAGAGGTTGAGTAGGCTGGGTCTCTATTCCACGCAGCACAGGAGGATGAGGGGGGGATCTTATAGAGGTGTACAAAATCATGAGAGGAATAGATCAGGTAGATGCACAGAGTCTCTTGCCAGAGTAGGGGAATTGGGGACCAGAGGAGGGGTTCAAGGCGAAGGGGAAAATAATGAATAGGAATCGGAGGGGTAATATTTTCACACAAAGGTTCGTGGGTGTATGGAACAAGCTGCCAGAGGAGGTAGTTGAGGCTGGGACTATCCCATCATTTAAGAAACAGTTAGACAGGTACATGATAAGATAGGGTTTGGGGGGATATGGACCAAGCGCAGGCAAGTGGGACAAGGGTAGCTGGGACATTGTTGGCCGGTGTGGGCAAGTTGGGCTGAAGGGCCTGTTTCCACACTGTATCATTCTATGACACTGTGGCTACTTCTTAGGCAGTGTTTTCCAGATTACAACCACTGCCTTAGTGAAAAATGTCTCCCTGATGTTGAGCCTCTTGAGAGTTGTCGCTGCTGCTCTCATCCGGGGAAGTGGAGAGTGTTCCACAATGCTCCTGATTTGTGCCTTGTCCATGGTTTTAAAAGTTAACTTTCTCCTTCGAGGTCCAGGTCTGCATTTCCAGGCAGAGCTCATGTGAACCCAGTGATGCATTCACTGACTCCAGGGCCAGCATGACAGGGATTCCCAGTTTGGGAAATCCCATCTTTGGGCCTGCCCCTCCATTTGTCCCTGCCTATTTAAGGGGAAGTAAAGCTAGGAGGAGCCGCAATATGCTTCTGACCCCTCTGACATACTCTCACCAGAGTTATATCTTTGTGCTCAGATCGTGAAATAGGTTTAACCGTTAAAATGACGTGGCGAAGAAACCATACACTTAGTGGCGATTTCTATTTAAAAAAAAATAAATTGTGAACTTGTGGGCAAATGTGATTCATGTGGCTCGTCAAAATAGTCGTCTGGACTCATTCAGCAAAGCTCCGTGTCTGTGCTGCATGACTCCAGCTGCTAAAGGTTGTGAGTTATCCAAGAAAACTGATGTCGTTGCAAGGTGGGTTTAGTGGCAATGTTGTAATCTGTGAGAGGGCAGGATGTACATGACCGGAGAGACTAGTGCTACACTAATGGAGATGGTGCAAGATGTAGGGTGTTGAGTTAGGGGGCAAGTCAGGTGAATTAGGCGAACACTATGGTAATGGGCGGCACGATGGCGCAGCAGGTTGAGCTGCTGCCTCACAGCACTCGAGACCCAGGTATGATGTTGACCTCAGGTGCTGTCCATGTGGAGTTTGCGCATTCTCCCTGTGACTGCATGAGCTTCCTCTGGTGCTCCGGTTTCCTCCCACATCCCAAAATAACTTGAAGGGTTTGTAACTTAATTGGCCTCTGTAAATAACCCCCAGTGCGTAGGGAGCAGAAAAGTGGGATAACATAGAACTAGTTTGAACGGGTGAATGATAGTCGGAGGATACTTGATGCGCCTGTTTCCATGCTGTGTCTCCAAACTAAACTGCCTAGTGGGTGGGCTTAGACCTCTATGTTTCTATGTTTCAGCTAGGACAACAATATTTGTTGCTACCAGCACCTTGACCTGGGTGGGAGTTACTCGGAGTCAATTCTCCTGAGATTTATAACCTAGGAATTGTAGCCTGCAGCACTGTGTTTTAAGCTGCAAACCTCAGGTCAATACACTGGGCGAATTGGAGCTGAAGTGCCAATTACTGGAGAGCACCTGTCTATCTCCTGCATCATTGGTCCGCCTTGTGACTTCATCACCACTGCAGGGAGCTCTTCTCTGCACGTGACGTCATTGCAGGAGCAGCACGAACCAACACATTACTGATCCGTGCATTTGGCACTTGACCAGCACCAGCCATCGTGAGGGCATGGCTGCTGCGTGAGGGAGAGTGGACTCACTTTCCTGGCGTCAGTGCAGGAATTATGTTTCAAGGCAGTCAAAACAAGGTTAAAACCACAGGACAGATATATAAATGTTAACAGTTCATCATTTTGTTTTGTTTCTTTTTAGGGCTAAACACTGCACACATTAACTGCAGCAAACATGACGAAAGGCCCATCGGTTGATTTATTGAAGTTAGGTTACACGAAAGCATTGAAAAAGAGCGTATGTGACCACATGATAAAATTATAATTAGTTAGTGTGTGTGCCTGCACTAATAACTCTTAAGAGGGTCATGCATAAGGAATGGACTAAGTGTGTGACTTGGAACTTAAGTTATAGTCAGCACAGGGCTTCCTGTTGCTCTGGGCCAGACTAATCACTGAAGGACCCAGGACAAATCAATCAGAATATAGAAACAAAGCACTGCAGATGCTGGTTTATACCGAAGATAGACACAAAGTGCTGGAGTAACTAACTCAGTGGGTCAGGCAGCATCTCTGCAGAAAACAGATGTGTGATATTCCGGGTCGGGACCCTTCTTCAGACTTGTAGTATTTATCTAATGCTGCCTAACCCGCTGAGTTACTCCAGCACTTTGTGTCTACAAATCAATCAGGCTGTGTGGAAAGGAGATAAGGATCCTAGGCGTTATCAAGGCTGCAGATTAAGCAAAATTATCCTCAGCAACTTGTGCAGAACCCCCACACTATTACACATCAAGTATAGTGTTGGTCATAGAACAGTGGTTCTATATATACTAGCCATCTCTCACTACCCAGGAATAGTCAAGGTTATGTTGAACACAATTTTATAAAAGCTTTACGGTGGAGAAAACTACAGGTACACCCAGATTATGCCAGTTCCGTTTCTGAAACCTGTTCGTAAATCAGAAATGAATAAAAGCAGCATGTGGGAGAGAATTACAGACACAGCTGCGAAGGGGAGGCAAGCAGACGTGGGAAGAGTGGTCTCATTGACCGAGTAAATTAAACTGCTCAGCACCCCCAGTTCTGCTTGGCTCGATCCAGCCCATGATGGTTGCAGTGGTGCGGAGAGAGAAGGCATGCAGAAATGTCCCGTTCACACCCGGCAGAGGATGCCTGCAACCCTGCAGCCCTGCAGCAGCCAGAACATCCATTCCCTTCCGTCCCGCCGGTCACCTAATAAAAGCATATCAATTAGCCAGAGGAAGCAGAAAACTGGAGGACTGGGTGAAAATTTAGAACTCAACAAAGGAGGACATGGGGGATAATTAAGAGGGGAAAATAAGAGCATGGAAGAAAGCTTGCGAGGAGTATAAAAACAGACTCAAAAAGCTTCTTTAGATATGTAAAAAGGAAAAGATTAATGAAGACAAATGTAGGTCCCTTACAATCGGAGACAGGTGAATTTATAATGGGAAATGGCAGAGTACTTTGGTTCAGTCTTCACTAAGGAAGACACAAACATTCCCCCAGAAATACCAGGAGACCGAGGATCTAGTGGGAGGGAGGAACTGAAGGCAATCCACATTAGTCAGGAAATGGTGTTAAATAAACTGTTGGGACTGAAGGCAGATAAATTCCCAGGGTCTGCATCCCGGAGTACTCAAGGAGGTGGCCCTAGAAATCGTGGATGCATTGGTGATCATTTCCAATGTTCTCTCAACTCTGGATCAGTTCCTGTGGACTGGAGGGTAGCCAATGTAAACCCACTTTTTAAGAAAGGAGGGAGAGAGAAAACAGGGAATTATAGACCACTTAGCCTTACATCGGTAGTGGAGAAGATGCTTGTCGAATGTTAAAGATGTTATAGCAGCACATTTGGAAAGCAGTGACAGGATTGGTCAAAGTCAGCATGGATTTATGAAGGGGAATCATGCTTGACTAATCTTCTGGAATTTTTTGAGGATAAACAAGTAGAATGGATGAAGGAGAGCCAGTGAATGTGGTGTATCTGGACTTACAAAAAGCCTTTGCCAATTAGAGCACATGGATTGACATGGATAGAGAACTGGTTGGCAGACAGGAAGCAAAGAGTAGGAATTAACGGGTCCTTTTCAGAATGGCAGGCAGTGACTAGTGTGGTGCTGCAAGGCTTGGTGCTGGGACCCCAGTTATTTACAAGGATGAAGGAATTGAATGTGACATCTCAAAGTTTGCAGATGACACAAAGCTGGGTGGCAGTGTGAACTGTGAGGAGGATGCTGTGAGGCTGCAGGGTGAATTGGATAGATTGGGTGAGTGGGCAGATGCATGGCAGATGCAGTATAATGTGGATAAATGTGAGGTTATCCACTTTGGTGGCAAGAACAGGAAGCAGATTATTATCTGAATGGTGTCAGATTATGAAAAGGGGAGGTGCAACGAGACCTGGTTGTGCTTGTACATCAGTCACTGAAAGTAAACATGCAGGTACAGCAGGCAGTGAAGAAAGGATTTGAGTTTAGGAGGAAGGAGGTCCTTCTGCAGTTGTACATGGCCCTGGTGAGACCGCACCTGGAGTATTGTGTGCAGTTTTGGTGTCCTAATTTGAAGAAGGACATTATTGCTGTTGAGGGAGTGCAGCGACAGTTCACCAGGTTAATTCCCGGGATGGCGGGACTGACATATGATGAAAGAATGGGTCGACTGGGCTTGTATTCACTAGAATTTGGAAGGATGAGAGGGGATGCGGGAAAAATGTTCCCGATGTTGGAGGAGTCCAGAACCAGGGGTCACGGTTTAAGAATAAGGGGTAGGCCATCTAGGACTGAGATGAGGAAAAACATCTTCACCCAGAAAGTTGTGAATCTGTGGAATTCTCTGCCACAGAAGGCAGTGAAGGCCAATTCACTGAATGTTTTCAAGAGAGAGTTAGATTTAGCTCTTAGGGCTAAAGGAATCAAAGAATATGGGGAAATGATTATTCTCCTTTAAGCAGGAAAGGTTAAAATGAGGATAGACACAAAAAGCTGGGGTAACTCAACGGGTCAGACAGTATCTCTGGAGAAAGGAAATGGGTGGCGTTTGGGGTCGAGACCCTTCTTCAGATATTCAGCCGATTCAAAACTGAAGGGTTTGGTGAGAGAATAAGTCATGACTTATCTCCATGGGGACGATTGAAAACCAAAAAACAGATTTACGAGTGCAGGGGTGTAATGGAGTTTTGACTCACGGTGTTGACTCAGTCTGTATACTGACTGCTGCTGAAAATGTTGGGTATACTCAACACAGGGACTTTGACTCACTTCTTACTTTACTACCCCACCAGGACCTTGAAAGCAGTGGATATTATCGGTTACTGCTTCTGACTGGAACATCACAGACCCAATTCCCAGACGCACCACATGCCTTCTGCTCTTCAGAGTAACTACAGCCACATTTCAGCCAAGTAATTAGCCACTACCCTTTGTGGACTGTGATTCCAAGCTGATTTGAACTTTAAAAAGCCTGGACTGGATCTGAATTACCAGGTCATGAATCTAATCAATAAGCCCAATGTCTGCTGAAATTAGTATATTTCTTCTATGCAGAATACCTATCCTAGCTTACCTCAACAGGAATAAATAATGAAATTGTTTGGAATACTCAGTGCCTCAGTAGGACCATTGGACAGATTTAATATTTCATATCATTAACGTTTTCTCTGACATGAGATATTAATTAACTCATTTCCACAGCTGCTGCTAACCGGCTCTTTCCTTGTAACATTTCCCTTTCTTTTCTTAAAAGCTTGATGCATTGTTGCCGTGATGCCATTTGGGAAATGGAGGAGAATTGTGCATGTGTTGTTGGTAGATCCTTTGCTGAATTCCAGCTCCAAATATCAAGTCAAGTCAAGTCAAGAGTGTTTTATTGTCATATGTCCTGTGAAAATCTTACTTGCAGCAGCACAACAGAGTATGTTATAGAAACGTATACAATTCTTAAAGGATTGGGCAGGTAGATACAGGAAAAATGTCCCCGATGTTGGGGGAGTCCAGAACCAGAGGTCACAGTTTAAGAAGAAGGGGTAGGCCATTTAGGACTGAGATGAGGAAAAACTTTTTTCACTCAGAGAGATGTGAATCTGTGGAATTCTCTGCCACTGAAGGCAGTGGAGACCAATTCATTGGATGATTTCAAGACAGAGTTAGATTTAGCTCTTGGGGCTAAAGGAATCAAGGGATATGGGGAAAAAGAACAGGGTCCTGATTTTAGATGATCAGCTATGATCATATTGAATGGGTCAAAGGGCCAAATAGCCTACTCCTGCACCATATTTTTCAATGTTTCTATGTAAACATAGTACACTGTAAACAATATAATAAACGAGAGAGAATAAAAATGTCAGTGTGTGTATATATACTTACTCACAAATACACATATAAATATAAAAATATTATACATATACAGTGGCTTGCCAAAGTATTCATACCCCTTGAACTTTTCCAAATTTGTCACATTACAACCACAAACGTAAATGTATTTTATTGGGATTTTATGTGATATACCAACACAAAGTGGTGCATAATTGTGAAGTGGAAGGAAAATGATACATGGTTTCCAAATTTTATTACAAATAAAAAACTGGAAAGTGTGGCATGCAAAAGTATTCAGCACCCCTGAGTCAATACTTTGTAGAACCACCTTTTGCTGCAATTACAGCTGCAGGTCTTTTGGGGTATGTCTCTACCAGCTTTGCAATCTAGAGGCTGGCATTTTTGCCCATTGTGCTTTGCAAAATAGCTCAAGCTCAGTCAGAATGGATGGAGAGCGTCTGTGAACAGCAATTTTCAAGTCTTGCCAGAGATTCTCAATTAGATTTAGGTCTGAACTTTGACTGGGCCATTCTAACACATGAATATGCTTTGATCTAAACTATTCCATTGTAGCTCTGGCTGTATGTTTAGGGTCATTGTCCTGCTGGAAGGTGAACCTCCCCCCAGTCTCAAGTCTTTTGCAGACTCTAACAGGTTTTCCTCCAAGATTGCCCCGTAGTTGGCTCCATCCATCTTCCCAAGAACTCTGACCAGCTTCCCTGTCCCTGCTGAAGAAAAGCATCCCCACAGCATGATGCTGCCACCACCATGTTTCACAGTGGGGATGGTGTGTTCAGGGTGATGTGCAGTGTTAGTTTTCTGCCACACATAGTGTTTTGCATTTAGGTCAAAAACTTCAATTTTGGTCTCATCAGACCAGAGCACCTTCCTCCACATGTTTACTGTGTCCCCCACATGGCTTGTGGCAAACTAAAAACGAGACTTCTTATGCCTTTGTTTCAACAATGGTTTTTTTCTTGCCACTCTTCCATAAAGACCCGATTTGTGGAGTGCATGACAAATAGTTGTCCTGTGGACAGATTCTCCCATCTGAGCTGTGGATCTCTGTAGCTCCTCCAGAGTTACCATGGGCCTCTTGGCTGCTTCTCTGATCAATGCTCTCCTTGCCCGGCCTGTCAGTTTAGGTGGACGGCCATGTCTTGGTAGGTTTGCAGTTGTGCCATACTCTTTCCATTTTCGGATGATGGATTGAACAGTGCTCCGTGAGATGTTCAAAGCTTGAGATATTTTTTTATAACCTATCCCTGCTTTAAACTTCTCCACAACTTTATCCCTGACCTGTCTGGTGTGTTCCTTGGGCTTCATGATGCCCAAGGAACATTGTTTGTTCACTAATGTTCTCTAACAAACCTCTGAGGCCCTCACAGAACAGCTGTATTTATACTGAGATTAGATTACACACAAGTGGACTCTATTTACTAAGTAGGTGACTTCTGAAGGCAATTGGTTGCACTGGATTTTATTTAGGGGTATCAGAGTAAAGGGGGCTGAATACTTTTGCACGCCACACTTTTCAGTTTTTGATTTGTAAAAAAAATTGAAAACAATGTATCATTTTCCTTCCACTTCACAATTATGCACCACTTTGCGTTGGTCTATCACATAAAATCCCAATAAAATACATTTACGTTTGTGGTTTTAACGTGACAAAATGTGGAAAAGTTCAAGGGGTATGAATACTTTTGCAAGCCACTGTATATAAATATATAAACACACACACATACATACATACAAAAAACAAACCATAATAGTGCAATAAAAAACAATACTAGTCTATGTAGTTCAGAGCTTTGTGTTAATAGCCGAATGGCTGCAGGGAAGTAGCTGTTCCTGAACCTGGACGTTACAGTTTTCAGCCTCCTGTACCTTCTTCCCGATGGCAGGGATGGCATGGCATCTGCTGGTTTCCTCTGAGGACCAGTGAGAATGGTCAATTACTAATTCCATTCATTTTCCACTTACCTCCAATCCTTCAATGTTTTTTCTACAATTTAGTGCCATCGGCTATTTCAGCCAGAGAGCTTGTCGAGTGATTGGTTGGAAAACAGATTCGTGCTCCAGGAGTTATTGCATTAGATTGCAGCTAGGAGGCAGAGCATAGGAAGCTTTATTATTCATCTAACATATCTCAAACTGACACAAATGACAATTGGTTGCTTAAGCACAACCTTTTTATTGTACAAAATCATGAGAGGAATAGATCAGGAAGACGCACAGAGCCTCTTGCCCAGGGCAGGGGAATCGAGAACCAGAGGACATAAGTTTAAGGTGTGGTGGGAAAGGTTTAATAGGAACCTGATGGGTACCTTTTTCACACAAAGGGTGGCGGGTGTATGGAGCAAGCGGCCAGAGGAAGTGGTTGAGGCAGGTACTATCGTAACGTTTAAGAAACATTTAGATAGGTACATGGATAGGATCAGTTTAGAGGGATATGGGCCAAATGCAGGCAGGTAGGACTGGTGTCATTAGGGAAAGATGGGCTGAAGGGCCTGTTTCCACGATGAATGACTCAATGGCTATATAACACAAAATAACCCCACAACTACAACCAGATTCAAAACAAGTTAGGTTTTATTCCTGAGTGCCAATGTCGTCAAGTTGATTCTATTTTTTCCATCAACTGAAAATCTACATGTTTATTTTTTCTACATATCAAGAACAAAATATTGATGAGAATTTCCTGTATTTCACTGGTGGTTTTAACAAAATCGCAACATCTTGAAGCAATTTATGGTCAAACAGGTATAGTTATGGTGTGACTACTGTGATAAAGCACGGGGAACAAGCCTGCAATTTGCACATATCTAGGTGTCGAAATTAGTAATGTGACAGTGGTCGTGCAGTCTATATCTATATTACTAAAACTCTTTGATTGTGCCAGCAATGTGTCATTCTGCTCTTCTTTTTCCTATCTTCTTCCAAACGCTACGCCACAGCCTTCCATTTTCACATATTCTACTCACATTTTTCCCGTCTAAGCGATAAACATCTTCCCGTCGCATTCCAATCTATATTTCCAAAGTTATTCATGATTTAAAGTTTAAAAAAAAAGCCAAACCCGCTTTCTCAGAGAGCGTCCAGTGATGATGTCACAATGCCTCTCACAGTGCACCAATCACAATGGGCTCTCAAGCTGTCAAGGCCCTGGCGCTGCTCTACGACCTGGGTAGGTCCTGGGGTAGGAAATAGGGGAGGAGGATGAGGAAAATGAGGAGGAGAGAGATGGGGTAGGGTCTCTACCCCCCTCCCTCTCTGCCCCTCACCCTCTCTACCCCCCTCCCCCTCGCTCTACCCTCCCTCTCTACTTCCCTCCCTCTCCCTCTCCCTCTCTACCCACCCCACCTCCCCCTCTCTACCCCGTCCACCTCCCCCTCCCTCTCTAGCCCCTCCCTCTCTACCCCCTCCCCCTCCCTCTTTAACCCCCCTCCCTCTCTGCCCCCTCTCCCTCTCTACCCCCTCTCCCTCTCTACCCGCTCTCCCTTTTCACCCCCCCCCCTCTCTACCACCCCTCTTTACCCCTCCCTCCCTCTCTACCCCCCCCCCCTCCCTCTCTAGGGAGTAGTGAGTGTTGGGACCTATGGGTGAGTGGTGGAATATTGCGTTCGGGGACCAGCCCTCCACCCCGCGTTGGGGAACAGGACCCAACGGGTCCCACTTGGTCTAGTATTTATTAATGAAGGATATATTCACACCGGGTGGTGCTTCGATGGCACTCGCCTACATTCTGCCTGTCCTTTTCATTTTTTGTGTTATTTTAGTGTATTTAAAAAGCTTGTGTTTTCCGGATCGTATCTCCGGTCACTCTGCGGCCTAATATCGTGGAGCTGGAGGCCTTGCTCGGGACTGACTTTGAGCCCCACTGCGGGGCATGGACTTACCATCGGAGCCGATCCTTGCCTGGGATCGACGCTCCAACAGCGGCCTGCGGACTTTAACATTGAGGAGCTCGCAGTCTGGGGATAGACCAAGTCGGGAGGCTCCAATGACGCAGAAGGTTCGACTAGCCCGAACCCAGGGTAGATCGCCCGGCGCGGGGAGCTGAGATTCCCCCTGATGTCGGAGCTTGATTACCCCGACGAGGAGGCCTGCCAATGGCTCCGGGAGTAAGATCGTCCCGTCAATGGAAGGTTAGAGGCACCCGATTGCTGGAGGACAAAGAAGGGAAGAGATTGAACTTTTTTTCGCCTTCCATCACAGTGAGGAATGTGGAGGAGTCACTGTGGTTGATGTTTATGTTAAAATGTATTTTGTGTGTTCGGTTGCTTTTTATTAGTATGACTGTATGGCAAAACATACTTGGCTAATGATTATGATTATGATTATGATTATATTGGCAGAGCACAAGGATACTGTTGATACTGTGAAATCCCTTTACACCCTCGGCTGAACATTGCATCCAAACGATTACATCTCTAATACTTTGGTACGGATGCTGGTGCAGCAGTTAGTGCCGTTGTCTCACTGCTCCAGACACTGGGTTCAGTCCTGACCGTGGATGCTGTCAGTATGGAGTTTGCATGTTCTTCCCGCGACTGCGTGGGTTTCCCCTGAGTGCTCTAGTATAATTTCATGTCTCCACGAGTAATGTAATAAACTCCTGCCTTTTGATTGCAATCTCATGAGACAAGTCCTGGAGCACCAGTATAAGTAAGTGGTGAGTTAACGGTCATGTGAAAGATGGGTAGTGGAGCTTATCATTGGGAAAATGGAGGGTTGGAATTGATTGGATTGTTCTAGCACTTAGACCAATACAGCACGGGAACAAGCCCTTCATCCCACAATGTCTGTGCCGAACTTGATGCCAAGATAAACCAATATGCATGCACATGGTTCAATCTCATCTGCCTGCACATAAACCACATCATTATATTCCCTGCATATCCATGTGCCTTGCTAAAAGCCTCTTAAACACCACTGTCATATCTGCCTCCATCACCACCCCTGGAAGTGCATTCCAGGCACCCACCATTCTCTGAGCAAATGTGCATCCCTGCATATTGTTAAACTTTGCCTCTCTCACCTTAAATCTATGCTCTCTAGTCTGATATTTCCACCTCAGGAAAAGGTTCTAACTGTCCAGCCTATCTGTCTCTCATAATTGTATATACTTCCATTTGCTTGGAGGTTGAATGGTCTTTGCTGCAGTAAGCATGAGACACACTTAAGTAAATATTTACACATCAAAGTAATTAATCTATTCAGCAAAGGTCAGGTGAGGTTTGGCTGAAAAATGAATTACTTATTTGAACATCCTTCCCACATGTTTATCTCAAATGCTTTGTAGCAGCTTAAGGAAAACTGGAGCATAGTGTATGTAAGATGAAGCCATGAATATATTTTAACTAAAGGGCCTTTCCTACTTAGACGATTTTTTTATGTGACTACAGGAGACTATGCGGTCGCCACATGGCTGCCACATGGCCGCCGGTCGTTACCGGGGTGTCGCCTGCATGGTCGTGAGTAGTTTCCTCAGTTTCGCAACAGGTCGTAACATCATTCTGGTCGCCATTTGTTTTGACGACATTTGTTTTGACCCCATGGATCGTAGCTTGTATTCTCATGATGTAGGTGTGCTGGTAGTAGGTCGCCAGGATGACGTAGGTTGTCGCCAGGTGACTTAGGTCATCGCCGGTGCTGACCGTGGTGAATTATATTGGCGACTACCTACGTCAACATATGTCAACCGGCAACTGAATTGTCTTCAGTTTTCAGTTGTCGCCACAGGGTCAAAGCTTGTCGTAGCTTGTTGTGGGTTGACGTAGGTTGACTTCGGTTGTCACAGGTTGTCGCCTGTGTGGACGTCCTAATGGGGTGCCAGTTGTCGGTAGCTTGATGTCGACTAGGTGGTAAGTTGTTGTAGCTTGTCATAGACATTGTCGTAGATCTTGTCGTAGGGGGGTCCAGTCGTCGGTTTTCCGGCGACCTGCTACTACTGTGACAGTTGCGGCAGTCGCCTAAAAAGCGCCTAAGTGGGACAGGCCCTTAACTCCTCCACGAGGTGTAGCATCCTTCGTGATGTGCTGTTGCTGTTTTAAGATTTTCCCTGATAAACCTACTGACTGATGTTACCAGAAAGAGACTGACTTTTGCTAAACAATCTTCAAAGTGCACAGATAGTACTGGATAATGAAAACAAACACGTTTATGCATCTAAAAGATATTAGATTTGCAGTCATTGCATGAAAATAACAGTTACTTATGGGGCAGAGTTAACATAGCTGAGATCTTTGGGATAGATTGTGTCTATGGTTTTGGAGAGTTGCCCTTATTTGATTGCACAATGTGTACATGTTTCCATTGTGACTTGTCTTATGAGTCCTGATTAATAATTGATACCATCTTTTGTAACCTTGCATGAACTCATGAAATCCCTACACATGTTATCGAGTCTTGACTGTCTCCCTTACCTGAGGAAAACAAATGTGACTAAGATAACAAATAAGTTTTATGCAGTGTTTGTTAATTTAGTTAAGCTGTGTATTAATTCAGGCTGAGAACTAGTGTGACATGTTATAAAGGTAGAATTGAGGTAGGTTAGTGTAGAAAGGAACTGCAGATGTTGGTTTACACCGAAGACAGACACAAAATGCTGGAATAGCTCAGCGGAACAGGCAGCTTCTCCGGATAGAAGAAATGAGAGGTGACGTAGGTTTCACTGAATTGGTGTTGAGGCATCACTTATAGGCAGGTGTTTTACCATGTAATGGTTGGGACCAAACTGTCAGACAATTCTGCTCCTCCTCTCTCCTACCCCTCTCAATATCTCTCAACTTTGGGCCTAGTCCACTGGTGCCCAGCGACAGGTGGAGGTTAGTGGGTATCAGGCCAGTTATCAAGATGTGAAGAAATTGGCAGCCATTAAGAGAAAGTAGGTGCATCAGTGATAGGACCTTTCCATGCATTCCAGAGCACTTTACTGGCAATGTGCCACACAGCTGAAGATGATGAGAATGGATTAGTAGAAATGTTAGTAGAAATGCTGCCTCACAGCTCCAGTGAACCAGATTAAATCCTGACCTCGAGTCCTGTCAGTGTGGTGTTTGCATGTTCTCCCTGTGACCATGTGGGTTTCCCTCTGATGCTCTGGTTACCCCCCACGTCCCAAAAGATGTTCTGGTTGGTACATAGGACACAAAACAGTACAGCACAGGAAAAGGCCCTTCAACCCACTGTGTCTGTGCCGAACAATGCCAAGATAACCCAATCTCATCTGCCTGCACGTGGTCCATATCGCTCCACACACACAGAATGGTGGGTTCCTGGAATGCGCTGCCGGGGGTGGTGGTGGAGATAGTTATAATAGCAATGTTTAAGAGACTTTTAGATAGGCACATGCATATGTAGGGAATGGCGGGATATGGATCATGTGCAGACAGAGAAGATTAGTTTAACTTGGCATTATGTTTGGTTCAGACATTGTGGGCTGAAAGACCTGTTCCTGTGCTGTATTGTTCTATGTTCTATGCTTCAAACCACACATCTTCAGACTCATGAACAGCTACTTCCCCTCTGTTATCAGGCTTCTGAATGCACCTTCCACAAGCTAGGGTACTATCCGATTCACCTCTGCCCCATTTCAGACATTAGACTTTGTCTAAGGAAGTGATGTTCTGCAATGCCGAGAACTATATTATGCACTCTGTATCTTCACCTTGCTTGGGTACTTGAGTTTGAACTGATTGTACCTAGTATACCTGGCCTGATTGGATAGCACGCAAGACAAAGCTTTTCACTGTACCTCAGTATAAATGTGAATAGAGTGATACAGTGTGAAAACAGGCCCTTCGGCCCAACTTGCCCACACCCGCCAACATGTCCCAGCTACACTACCTGCTTTTGGTCCATATCCCTCCAAACCCATCCTATCCATGTATCCGTCTAACTGTTTCTCAAATGTTGGTATAGTCCCTGCCCCAACTACCTCCTCTGGCAGCTTGTTCCATACACCCACCACCCTTTGTGTGGAAAAGGTTACCCCTCAAAAGTTACTCCTTAAAAATACTTCAAACAAAAAATAGTGAAATCATACTTCTACAATGCACTAAAACATGATTTTAATACATCAAATTTCAAAAAGTCCCTACCGTGGGAGGAGGGGCACCCCCCCTCCTACACCCTCCCTCCACTCAGTTGCTCCACTCCCTCGCCAGGTACCACCAAGGCCAGTGATCAGTGATCGCTCAGCCCCACTACTTTCAAAAACACTCCGCAACCCCTGGTTTAGACGGGGAGCGCTGCCAGATGTGAGTGGGAAACTGAGGCCAGTTGTTTGTGATGTCTGGATCCCAATGCTCAGCGCTTCATATATATAGTTATTGGACTTTGCATTTCCCAGCTGAGAGGAAGACAGCAAAATACTGAAAATATTGGGGGTGAAAATTACTTCAGGACAATTTGTTAGGAAAATGAAGGAAATGGTAACAGAATACTTATACAGCTGAGTGAGTATCATTTTATGGATGAGAAATTCCGTTCAACCAATTGATTACTTCTTTGACACAGTAACTAGCATGTTAGGTAACAAGGAAGCCAATGGATGTAGCAAATGTGACAGCCCCCCCTCCCACACCCTCCCCCCCCCACACCCTCCCCCCCCCCCCCCCCACACCCTCCCCCTTCCACACCCTCCCCCCTCCCACACCCTCCCCCCCTCCTCCCACACCCTACCCCCCCCCTCCCACACCTTCCACCCCTCCTACACCCTCCCTCCCCCCACCCCCCACCCCCCACCCCCCATCGGTTGCTAAGCTCCTTCGGGCTTGGTCTCTCACAATTTCTCACTCCCAACTCCTACCCAATGTTGGCAGCCCTGATAATAAACCTGTGTGTCTATCTAAAAGTCTCTTAAAAGTCACTATCATATCTGCCTCCACCACCACCTCTGGCAGCGTGTTTCAGGCATCCAGATCAGTATGTCTTTATTTCCTGCCTGCTCATGTGTCTGCTTAAATGCTTCTTAATTATTGCTATAATATCTGCTTCTACATCACCCCTGGAAGCAGGTGCCAGACACTTATCACACCGTGTAAAACAAAACCTACCTCTTAAATCTCCATTAAACGTTCACTCCCTCACCTTAGACACATGCCTTAAATATTTGATCTTTCCACTGGGGGAAAAAGATTGACTATCTAGCAGCCTATCTAAGTCTCTCATTACTTCTGCAAAATGAAGTCGCTGGCAAAACATATCCCTTCCTGAAGGGTTCAATGCAGTCTAGTGGTGTTTTGAACAGAAGGCCAATGGAATCTTTATGTCCCTGTTAGGTTGAAAGGAAATAGTAAAAATTGGAAAGAGCCATGGTTTTCAAGGGAAATTAGACACTTGTTTCGAAAAAAGAGAGATATCTACAATAATTATAGGAGGCATGGAGTAAATGAGGTGCTAGAGGAGTATAAAGAATGTAAAAAGAATCTTAAGAAAGAAATTAGGAAGGCTAAAAGAAGATATGAGGTTGCTTTGGCAAGAAAGGTGAAAGTAAATCCAAAGGGTTTCTACAGCTATATTAATAGCAAAAGGATAACGAGGGATAAAATTGGACCATTAGAGAACCAGAATGGACAGCTATCTGCAGAGCCAAAAGAGATGGGGGAGATATTGAACAATTTATTTTCTTCGGTATTCACCAAGGAGAAGGATAATGAACTCTGTGAGGTAAGGGAAAAAAGTAGAGTAGCTATGGAAACTATGAGATTCAAAGAGGAGGAAGTACTGACACTTTTGAAAAATATAAAGGTGGATAAGTCTCCAGGTCCTGACAGGATATTCCCTAGGACATTGAGGGAAGTTAGTGTAGAAATAGCAGGAGCTATGACAGAAATATTTCAAATGTCATTAGAAACGGGAATAGTGCCGGAGGATTGGCGTACTGCGCATGTTGTTCCATTGTTTAAAAAGGGTTCAAAGAATAAACCTAGCAATTATAGACCTATTAGTTTGACGTCAGTGGTGGGCAAATTAATGGAAAGGATACTTAGAGATAATATATATAAGCATCTGGATAAACAGGGTCTGATCAGGAACAGTCAACATGGATTTGTGCCTGGAAGGTCATGTTTGACAAACCTTCTTGAATTTTTTGAAGCGGTAACTAGGGAAATTGATGAGGGTAAAGCAGTGGATGTTGTCTATATGGATTTCAGTAAGGCCTTTGACAAGGTTACCCATGGAAGGTTGGTTCAGAAGGTTCAATCTTTGGGTGTTAATGGCGGAGTAGCAAGATGGATTCAACAGTGGCTGAATGGGAGATGTCAGAGAGTAATGGTGGATGGCTGTTTGTCAGGTTGGAAGCCAGTGACCAGTGGGGTGCCTCAGTGATCTGTGTTGGGTCCACTGTTGTTTGTCATGTACATCAATGATCTGGATGATGGGGTGGAAAATTGGATAAGTAAGTATGCAGATGATACTAAGATAGGTGGTATTGTGGATAATGAAGTAGATTCTCAAAGTCTACAGAGAGATTTGGGCCATTTGGAAAAGTGGGCTGAAAGATGGCAGATGGAGTTTAATGCTGATAAGTGTGAAGTGCTACATCTTGGCAGGACAAATCAAAATAGGACGTACATGGTAAATGGTAGGGAATTGAGGAATGCTGTGGAACAGAGGGATCTAGGAATAACTGTGCATAGTTCCCTGAAGGTGGAATCGCATGTAGATAGGGTGGTAAAGAAAGCCTTTGGTGTGCTGGCCTTTATAAATCAGAGCATTGAATATAGGAGTAGGGAAGTAATGTTAAAATTGTACAAGGCATTGGTAAGACCAATTCTGGAGTATGGTGTACAATTTTGGTCGCCTAGTTATAGGAAGGATGGCAACAAAATAGAGAGAGTACAGAGGAGATTTACTAGAATGTTGCCAGGGTTCCAGCAACTATGTTACAGAGAAAGGTTGAACAAGTTAGGTCTTTATTCTTTGGAGCGCAGAAGGTTAAGGGGGGACTTGATTGAGGTCTTTAAAATGATGAAAGGGATAGACAGAGTTGACATGGATACGTTTTTCCCATTGAGGGTAGGGAAGATTCAAACAAGAGGGCATGACATGAGAATTAAGGGGCAGAAGTTTAGGGGTAACGTGAGGGGGAACTTCTTTACTCAGAGGGTGGTGGCTGTGTGGAATGAGCTTCCAGCAGAGGTGGTGGAGGCAGGATCGATTTTAACATTTAAAAGTAAAGTGGATAGGTATATGGACGTGAAGGGAATGGAGGGGTATGGTCTGAGTGCAGGTAGATGGGACTAGGGGAAAACAAATGGTCGGCACGGACTGGAAGGGCCGAGAGGGCCTGTCTCCGTGCTGTAATTGTTATATGGTTATATGGTTATATGGAATGATGTCACCCGCCCTGGCGGCTTTGGGTGTGTCTGTACCCATTGTCACTGTAGCAGACGTCAGATTGGCCTTCACGAGAGTGAATCCATGGACAGTGAACAGCACAGATAGCGTCTCAGTCCCCTCTAGCTGCACAGACCACGTGGCAGGAGTATTCAGGGACATCTTTCAACTTGCCCCCCTCTAATCTCCATTGACAAATTTGTGGATGATTCCACTGTATTGGGCCGTATTCTCCAATAACAATTCAGGATGGAGATTGCGGGGTTAGTAGCTTGGTGTCAAGAAAACAAACTTCCCCTCAATGTCAGCAAAGCAAGGGAAGTGGCTCATTGATGTCAGAAAGTGGGTGGAGCACATGTCCGGTTTATGTCGATAGTGCTGAGTTGCAAATGGTTGAGAGCTTTAAGTTCCCAGGCATTGTGGCATCATGGATGATGCCAGGTTCAGCAGTGACCACACCGATACTTGCAGTAGGGTGAACTCATGCACGTATTTTATTTACAGTGGTAAGAAAGTCCAGGACCACATGGGGGCCCTGTCCCTTGCCGTCAGGGCACATGTTCGGTGGCACTGGCGATTTTTGGCTTGTCCTCGAGCTCAGTCTGGTCTTCAAAGGCAATCTCAGGCTTCCTGCTGTTCACCCTTGCCTCAAGAGGAGGCACTGCTCAGCTTTGGGCTTAAAGAGACAGCACCGGCAGTCTTTGGGTTATCCGGTCTTTGCCAGTCAATTGAAAGTCACAAAAAGATCATACATTTTTGACATTCTTGCTTTAAGAATACTCGATAGCTCCCCTTTGAGAATATTAAACCGCACCCATACCTTTCACAGATGCTATGGGTTGCTGGGAAGATAGCAGACCATCAGTCATCCACTGAGCGAGTAGATCAGCGTAGTTAAAGTCATCCCTCCATGGCAGCTGACAAATGAGCAAACAAATTAGGAACAGGAGTAAGCCACTCGGCCCATCGAACCTGCTCCTTGAATCATATCCTCAAATCTGCAAACTTTTCACCCCCATGATTATCAGGAATCTATATTTTTTTGCTTAAAACATTAATTAACTGTTTCCATCCCCACCCGCCTTTGTGGAAGAGAGTTCCAAAGAGACAAAATTGTCTCTTCTCAATCTTAAATTGTTGAATTCTTGTTTTGAGACATCCATGCCTCGTGCAATATTCTTCCACAAATGAAAGCAACCTCTCCACACCCACCCTGTCACGACACCTCAGGATCTTAAATCTTTCATTCAAGTCCTGTCTCAAACTTCAAAAATGATTTGATTACAAGCTTGAAGTGAACAATCTTGCCTCATAAGATAACCCACCCATTGCTGGTATGGGCCTAGCAATCCTTCCAAAGCCTCTACGATCATCTGCAACTTTGGGGTCACAGATCAAGTAGTCTGTGAACTGACTGGTTCGTTAGTCGTTGACTGGTTAGCATGGAACAATAGCCTTTCATTGTCCCTCGGTACACATGACAATCAACTAAACTCAAACTGTGAACTAGTCAGATGTTTACAGAAAGGCAGAGGACATCAACATCTTTAAATTAAACATCTCCAACGGATGTTTTTATGCACTTTAAACCACTTGAATTTGTGCAAACCCCACTGCTTTCAGGGTGACATACCCCACATTTATTGTAAGATATTCACAAATGTTATGTCATTTCTTTTAGATCCCGTTTCTGATTAGCTAATTAACATCAGGTTGATGGCATAACAGGGAAGAGACGAGAGGGAAATGGCGCCTGCATAGGATGAAGTGTGACAGGATGTCTAACTCCCTGATGGGTGGAACCAATAGTAAATCACTGCCAAGGCTTCAAAACAGGCACAAAACACTGCTGATGTGGGAATTGTGCATTGGATTGTATCGGTCCGATTTCCAGGCAACTGTATTAATTTTCCGACCTTAACCCAAAACGCATGATGTACTGTTGCAAAAGTATTTGAGACAGAAGAAAAGAAACAAGTTAATGTATTTTTTTCCTAAGTTTTTGATCCTGATCCTAAATATAAAATGTAGTCATCTGGGCCAATGGGATGATCTGTTCAATCAATGTCCCTAGGCTTGCCTACTATGGCTGGTCTCCTTCCCAGTTAAACGTTATTAGAATTTGCTTTAGTTTTATTCAGAACTGCATTTTTAGAGTAAAATATAGGCAAAATATTATTTTTCTGAAAATAATCTTATTTTTATAACTTTCTGAATCACTGCAAAGTTGGCCTGGTCTCAATGAGTCTGTCTCCATTACAAACAAAAGAATGTAAACCACACCTGCATGACTCCTGTGTCTAACTGAGAGAGGTGCTCGTGTGTTAAAACAAAATGTCATAAAACAACAGCCAAAACACAAGACTGAAAATCTGTGTGGAAACAGCTGGCCTGACAGTGGAAAATGGAAAGTCTTTTCTCCTCTTCCACCCTCATTACATGGTTCCAGCCCTGAATTTAAAACATTAGACCAGGATTTAATTGGCACTGGGAGAAGATCTGTTCTTTTTCATAACATTGAAATTATAGCAGAAGGTTAATGCTTTATAAAAGCATATTTTTTCCTGTACTTGTCTGCATATTGCATTTATTTATAGGTTGAATTTATTGCAAGTGACCTGATCTAAGCTCCCCTGCACTCTTTCAGTGTGTGTGTTTTGTCATTTGCTGCTTTCTCCTTACCTCCTTGGTTTCCTCGCTAAGAAGACTACACTCAAGTAAAATATTACTTTAAATTGTAAGTAAAGACAAATCTACTATTAGGTTTTTTAAGCTCATCTGAGGTCACTGCTCACAACAGAAGAAATATGTAGCACTTTCCCGAAGATTGGTGCCTAAGTCTTTCTGGATTGTTGTCTCTGTCCCTCATGTACAGTGGGCGCACAGTGGCATTGTGGTAGAGTTGCTGCCTTACAATGCCAGAGATCCGGGTTTGATCCTGACTGCGGGTGCTGTCTGTACAGTCTTTGAATATTTTCCCCGTGACTGTGTGGGTTTTCTCTGGGTATTCCAGTTTTCCCCCTCACTCTAAAGACGTGCAGGTTTGTAGGTTAATTGGCTTCTGTAAATTGCCCCTAGTGTGTAGGATAGAATTAGTGTAAGGGCGATCACTGGTCAGATAGAACTTGGTGGGCCAAAGGGCATGTTTCCATGCTGTATGTCTAAACTAAACTAAACTGGAACATATGGTGTAGGAAGCAACTGCAGATGCTGGTCTACACTGAAGATAGACACAAATGCTGAAGTAACTCAGCAAGACAGGAAGCATCTATGGAGAGAAAGAATGGGTGACGTTTCGGGTCAAGACCTTTCTGCAGACTGAGAGTCAGGGGAGAAGGAAACGAGATATGGAAGGGATAAAAAAAACTTAAACTAAAATGTACACGCATTGCCTCTTTTACAAAAACCAGGCTGTGTGCATCATTTGGTGAGGGTTAGATAGAGTTCTAGGGGCTAGTGGAATCAAGGGACATGGGGAGAAGGCAGGCATGAGTTATTGATTGGGGATGATCAGCCATGATCACAATGAATGGCCTCCTCCTGCACCTATTTTCTATGTTTCTATTTCTTTGGTAAACAGCAAAATGAAACACTAAAAAAAATCCATTCTCATCATCAACACAGTTAGTGATATTAAGGTGTTAATCTATATATTGGTGATAGAGGTAAGAGGTAATTTACCAGATCAGGTAGCAAGATGTTGACGTGTTCCAATTCAAATGGTAGTGTAAAACAGATAGTATTGGATCAAGTCACTGTTCCACACAACATTCTGTTTCATTGTACGCATTGCAGCTTAATAATGGGCCCTGTGTATTAAGAATTTGTGATCTTAACCACCCAGGTATGCACCAGACTAAGACAAATTTATTCTCCCCTGGATTTGCTGTTTGCCAGATAAACCAATTGAGGTAATAAATGTAATTAAATAATTTGATAGAATACGGAGAAGAAATCTATATGTACTAAGGGGAAAATGAAAGACAAAGGGACATCACATCTTTAACATTTGAACCATGGCATTCTGGAACAAAACTTGGAGAAGCATCATGGAATTAGGAATCCCCTTACTGAAATTAAAATTTGTAATTGTAAATTCAGTCTGAAGAAGGGTCTCGACCTAAAACATCACCCATTCCTTCTCTCCAGAGATGCTGCCTGTCCTGCTGAGTTACTCCAGCATTTTGTGTCTATCTTCAATTTGAACCAGCATCTACAATTCCTTCCTACACGTTAAAATTTGTAATCCCGGAATTAGATATTATTTTCATGAATTAAGGATATGAAGGCATATGGAACAAAGGCAGGCACATGGATCTGAGGTACATATATGACCCAATCTAATAGAATAAAATGGTTTAGGAAATTGAATTGTGTCCCTAAGTGTCTTTTAAATGCTGTTAACTGTCTTTACCACCTCCTCTGGCAGTTCGTTCAATATACCCCCCAACCTCTGTGTGAAAATGTTACCCTCAAGTTCCTGTTAGATCTTGCTCCTCTCACGTATATTGGATATTTTTACCTTGGGAGGCGATTGGAGTAAATACTGTATGTTGTGGTTTGTAGTAATGAACTATTCAGTGGCGCAGGTGAATTGCAACACTGGCATAATGTTGTCTTTGATGGTTAGCAAGCAAAGGTAGCTATTGAGGTGGGATTTAATCTTGTCTCTCAGGCATAAACTCTACAGTGGTGATTCAGTGCACTTTGTAATAAGTAGCCGGATTTTAATTTCCTTGAAATGGGAGTGATTACTTGGTATTCTTATGGGTCGTTATTCCCTGATGACAGCTTCATGGCATTACACTCAAAATGGGTTAGTGTGGAGAAGAGGGTATCACAGTGGTGCAGCTGGTAAAGCAGCTGCCTCACAGCTCCGGAGAACCGGGTTCAATCCTGACCTGACCCCTGGTACTGTCTGAGTGGAGTTTGCATGTAGGTTTCCTCTGATGTGCTCCAGTTTCCTCCTACATCCCAAAGACCTACAGGTTGGTGGGTTAGTTTGTCACTCTATGTTGCCTACGGTGTGTAAATGAGGGGTAGAATGTGAGAAGAATTGGTAGGGAATTGGTGAGAATATAATGGGCTGGGATTGATGTGTAGAAATGGTGCTTGACTACCACAGACTCAGTGGTATGAAGTATGCCTGCTTCACTTTAGACTTCGGAGATACAGAGGGGAAATAGGCCCTTCGGCCCACTGAGTCTACACCAAGGGACAATTTACAATCATTTATGGCAGCAGCTGCACCACTCTGCCTGCTGCATGTTTAGGGAATGTATAATCTCAGTTTTACACACAGTTGAATACATTCAAAGTATGGTTTGTGTTGTAGGAAAAATGGCAGCTAAAATATACATGCCAACATTCCACAAAGAACACCTGTGCTTATACGTTGGGTATTGACAAATAACGATGAGGACAACATGAGATATGCTCCGTACAACAGAGAAAAAAAAAATGAGATGAAGTCAAATATAGAGAGTCACATCTCACCCTCCATGAGAGAGGGTGATCACAAATTTAATGCATCCCTAGTTTAGCTGCCAAATGGCAGCCCTTGACTGAACATTGGTCTCAGACTGTGCCTTATAATGCAATCAGCACAGTGTGCTTCCCATTACATTGGACTTCATACACAGACTTTCATAAAAGACGCAATTTGATGCAGTGATATCCATCAAACTTCATTTAGTCTGTCACAAAAAGTTGGGGTTTCAAAGGACGTCAAGTTATTATTTTGTCCACAGCTGAGTTAAGGTCTGCTCCTTTGCCAGAAAATGGTTCTCATTTTAACTCTGTTTTCAGCTCCGTTTGCCAATTTCTCCTTGGTGAGGAGGTATTTCTTGGCCCTCTTGGACCAAGTCCTGTGCAACTGGGCATCTGAAGGGCGATCAGTGTAGGTTACCCACTTGCAGGGTGTCATTTGGAACCCTCCTCTAACTGGATTGTACCTTGAATAGCACACGGGTTCTTCAAACTAAGCACACAGCTTTCTGCAAGGGCCTCAATTGTCAAGCCCCTGCCTGTCAGCGGTGAAGGCACATGCAGAATGAGCAAATTATGCTCGAAGATTGTTTTTGAAATGTTATCCATGTGCTTGTAAGGCATGTCAAAATATGCCAATACTCACTTGGCTCCCGCTGAGATCTAAACTTCACGTTGACAACACAAAGAGTAATTATTTCATTCATGGAACCCCAAGTAGTTTCCTTGCCGGTAGTGGAGAATCTCAACTGCAGAATATTTTTAGTTTAGAGATGCAGCATGGAAACAGGCCCTTTGGCCCATCGAGTCCATGCCTACCATCGATCACCCATATGCATTAGTTCTATGTTATCCCACTTTTTTGTCCATTCCATACACACTTGGGGTAATTTAAAGAGGCACTGGTTGGTCAAATAATTGGCTAGATTGTCCGTAGTGTGTAGATAAGCAGTGCATCACACAGGAGGGCTGGTCCCCTAACACAATATTCAACCTCTCCACCAATTCCAATATTGGTGGCCAGTGGGGGGGGGGGGGGGGGGGGGCACTAGTATGGGTGTTGTGCGCTGAAAGGGACTGGTTTCCAGAGGGCTAGTATGGACATTGTGGGCCGAATGGATTCTTGGGCTGGCGGCTCAGTCACTCAAGCCTGTTGTGCTGGCAGCTCACTCACAGTGCTGGTGGGCACACAGTCGACTCATGGCTATTCCTTGAAATTCCATTTCAAGCAGGGTGCAAGGGCACCAAATTCAAGTGCAGTTTCATACCATTTCAAGCAGGGTGCAAGGCTAATAAAGACAGCGAGTCGTGACCTCTCTCTCCCCTATCTTACAGAGACTGAGCCACGCCCACACTTCTGGGTTGTATAGTCCATCCCCCCTCCCACCAGAAGGGGCGTGGCCTTCATGGCATGATTGACATTTTTCTCAACATTTTTTAAACACTAATAAGTCTTTTATTTTTCATCGATGGGATAAGTCCTCAGCACCTGATGAGCGGAGGGGGCGCTGAGTAAGATGGCCAAAAACCACAGCCATACATGGTAGCATTTTTTATAAAATCAATATTAAGCGCAAACAGGAAGTGGTCAAATTAGACTTTTAACTATATATAAGGCAAGGCAGCTCTAATTAGGCAAGGCAGCTCCAATTAGGCAAGATAGCTCTAATTGGGCAAGGCAGCTCGCTTTAGCACTTTCAAAACCAAAGACAAGGCAGCTCACTTTAGCACTTTCAAAGCCAAAACACACTTTTGCATTTTCAAACTACATTTTAAAACCACATTAAGGGCACTGACAGGTCAGTAAAACCACTCACAGTTTAGTAGTCATGTGTTCAGTGTTATTCACAGCTCAGACTGAGAATTGCAACCTCTCGCTCCCCCATCTTGCAGAGAATTGAGGCACATCCACACTTCTGGGTTTTATAGTCCCTCCGGAAGGGGCGTAGCCTTCAGGAGAGAGAATCACAAAATTAAAGAAAAACTATAACTCTTTTATTTTTCATCGATGGGAAAAATCCTTTTGTCCTGCGCAGCGGAGGGGGACTCTGAGTAAGATGGCCAAAAATCACAGCCGTAAGTGGCAGCGTTTTTTCTAAAATCAATATACAGAACAACAGGAAGTGGTCAAGATCAGACTTTTAATAATATAGATGTGAGCTGACATAAACGTGATGGTCTGCATGGCCTTTTGATGGTTCTTTCTTGGATCTGTATGAGCAGAGCTCCGCATGGCTGCATTTGACTGGGCACAGATTTCCCCACTCTAAACCTGTTCCCACAATGAAAAGAAAGGACGTGCCGCAACCGGATAACCTGACCTGTCACAACAGCCCATGATTTTTACAATGTGTCACATCCAAGACAACTTCAGCTAGGGAAGGAATAACTACAAAATATCTCTTTTACTTTCTGGAATATTCAAGAGAACGTTACTGTTGAACACTGGATACTCATCAGTGTTTGTAAGTGGGAACTGCATGTTCTGTGCAATTATAGAGTCATGAAGTCAAACAGCGTGGAAACAGGCCCTTCGGTCCAACTTGCCCACACTGGCCAATATGTCCCATCTACACTAGCACCACCTGCCTGCGTTTGTCCCATATCCTTCTAAATCGTTCCTATCCATGTAACTGTCTTAAACGTTGTGATAGTACATGTCTCAATTATCTCCTCCGGCAGCTCGTTCCATACACCCACCACCCTTTATGTGAAAAGGTTACCCCTCAGGTTCCTATTATATCTTTCCCCCCCCACACTTTAAACCTATATCCACTGGTTCTCAATTCCTCTACTCTGGGCAAGAGACTATGTGCAACTACCTGATCTATTCTTCTCATGATTTTGCACACAGTTGTCCAGGTTTCCTTGGGATTGAGGTTTGATTGGCTGGCAGCTTTGCTTAGTGGTGAACTTGGTAGAAAAAACGTGAAGACTAAAACATGTGTTGAATATATACCATGCTTTTATGACCTCATACTGACACCTTAAATTCGAACGACATCAAATTACCATCTTTTGTCCTCCACCCTCTCTGTTTTCTTTCTTTCTCAGTTCAGATGAAGTTTCTCCAACCTTCTCTTCCACAGATGCTACATGACTTGCTTTTTCCAGCATTATCTGTTTGGCACCAGGTTATTATTTTGGACTACAACGTGTGAAGTTTATGTTCTGCTACCACTGTATAGTTCTTGTTTTAGCAGACTTCAGTTCCTGTTGCCATGGTGATGAGATATTTTGCAATACATCCAGCCCGTCAATTAAATATGTTTTGATGTCTATGCATAAAGATAATACAGGAAACATGGTTGCTAAATTGTATTTGACCCTGACAAAGTCCAACTGAGAAGCAATGTTACAATGACGATGGGCACAAAAGCTGGAGTAACTCAGCGGGACAGGCAGCATCTCTGGAGAGAAGGAATGGGTGACGCTTCAGGTCGAGACCCTTCTTCAGACTTCTTCAGAACGGTCTCGATCTGAAATGTCATCCATTCCTTCTCTCCAGAGATGCTGCCTGTTCTGCTGAGGTATTCCAGTTATTTGTGTCTATCTTCGGTTTAAACCACCGTCTGCAGTTCCTTCCAATGCAATGTTACAATGATCAGATTATCGATTCAAGTGAAATTGGTTGGCCAGAACATCAGGGAGATCATCCCTACCTTTCAATTTATTATTGCATGATCTCTTACATCTACCCATCTGTGCTGCACAGAAATCTCAGCGTGCACTCTGTGCAGGTCTCTGCAGTGAGTACTGAACAGGTAACTTTTGGGCTGTCAAAGAGCCAAGGTGTTCAGTTAAAAACTGTTGTTTTGTTTTGTTGGTGCTTTGCAGGACTTGTGGCCATGAACTCAGTGTCAATGCGTCCTGCACCAGCTAGCAGTGTTGGTAAGGTACTCTCTCATAAGTCTCCATTCCCAATAACTTTGGTGTCAGTAAGACACAAAAAGACAGAAACATTGAAATAGGCCATTTAGCCCAAAAGATAGTGTTATTGTTTTGTTCAGAGGTGTCCCTTCCACCCACCAGTGGTCACTCTGTAACCAGACTGTTGCACCTCTCTCCTTTGTCTTTATCTAGGTTCCCATTTGATACATCCAAACAATTCACCTTGTGTACCATGTCTTTCAATTTAACAGATCCCTGAGGAAAGGTAGTGTTCTGATGTTTGTACTGAACTTATTAAAGTAAAATTTCAATTATTTGGTATAAACTGATAGTTCAGCATCTCGCTCACTCATTATTGAGTAGTGTGCAGGCACAGGGAGGGTCCAGATTGTTGCTGGAGCTGGGGTCAGCGGTTAGGATGGATAGGTGTAACCGGAGCCAGGATCCAGAGCACTTGCATATTTTCTGCCTCCCTTTAAAACTACCGGGTGCCCTAGCAAACTTGTTATAGCACTATGTAACATGAGAAATAGGTTAAATAATGGTGCAATGCTGTATTATAACCATATAACCATATAACAATATAACAATTACAGCACGGAAACAGGCCCTCTCGGCCCTTCCAGTCCGTGCCGACCATTTGTTTTCCCCTAGTCCCATCTACCTGCACTCAGACCATACCCCTCCATTCCCTTCACGTCCATATACCTATCCACTTTACTCTTAAATGTTAAAATCGATCCTGCCTCCACCACTTCTGCTGGAAGCTCATTCCACACAGCCACCACCCTCTGAGTAAAGAAGTTCCCCCTCACGTTACCCCGAAACTTCTGTCCCTTAATTCTCATGTCATGCCCTCTTGTTTGAATCTTCCCTACCCTCAATGGGAAAAAACGTATCCACGTTAACTCTGTCTATCCCTTTCATCATTTTAAAGACCTCAATCAAGTCCCCCCTTAACCTTCTGCGCTCCAAAGAATAAAGACCTAACTTGTTCAACCTTTCTCTGTAACATAGTTGCTGGAACCCTGGCAACATTCTAGTAAATCTCCTCTGTACTCTCTCTATTTTGTTGACATCCTTCCTATAACTAGGCGACCAAAATTGTACACCATACTCCAGAATTAGTCTTACCAATGCCTTGTACAATTTTAACGTTACTTCCCTACTCCTATATTCAATGCTCTGATTTATAAAGGCCAGCACACCAAAGGCTTTCTTTACCACCCTATCTACATGTGATTCCACCTTCAGGGAACTATGCACAGTTATTCCTAGATCCCTCTGTTCCACAGCATTCCTCAATTCCCTACCATTTACCATGTACGTCCTATTTTGATTTGTCCTGCCAAGATGGAGCACTTCACACTTAACAGCATTAAACTCCATCTGCCATCTTTCAACCCACTTTTCCAAATGGCCCAATATCTCTGTAGACTTTGAAAATCTACTTCATTATCCACAACACCACCTATCTTAGTATCATCTGCATACTTACTTATCCAATTTTCCACCCCATCATCCAGATCATTGATGTACATGACAAACAACAGTGGACCCAACACAGATCCCTGAGGCACCCCACTGGTCACCGGCTTCCAACCTGACAAACAGCCATCCACCATTACTCTCCCTTTCAGCCACTGTTGAATCCATCTTCCTACTCCGCCATTAACACCCAAAGATTGAACCTTCTTAACCAACCTTCCATGGGGAACCTTGTCAAAGGCCTTACTGAAATCCATATAGACAACATCCACTGCTTTACCCTCATCAATTTCCCTAGTTACCGCTTCAAAAAATTCAAGAAGGTTTGTCAAACATGACCTTCCAGGCACAAATCCATGTTGACTGTTCCTGATCAGACCCTGTTTATCCAGATGCTTGTATATATTATCTCTAAGTATCCTTTCCATTAATTTGCCCACCACTGACGTCAAACTAATAGGTCTATAATTGCTAGGTTTATTCTTTGAACCCTTTTTAAACAATGGAACAACATGCGCAGTACGCCAATCCTCCGGCACTATTCCCGTTTCTAATGACATTTGAAATATTTCTGTCATAGCTCCTGCTATTTCTACACTAACTTCCCTCAATGTCCTAGGGAATATCCTGTCAGGACCTGGAGACTTATCCACTTTTATATTTTTCAAAAGTGTCAGTACTTCCTCCTCTTTGAATCTCATAGTTTCCATAGCTACTCTACTTTTTCCCCTTAACTCACAGAGTTCATTATCCTTCTCCTTGGTGAATACCGAAGAAAAGAAATTGTTCAATATCTCCCCCATCTCTTTTGGCTCTGCAGATAGCTGTCCATTCTGGTTCTCTAATGGTCCGATTTTATCCCTCGTTATCCTTTTGCTATTAATATAGCTGTAGAAACCCTTTGGGTTTACTTTCACCTTTCTTGCCAAAGCAACCTCATATCTTCTTTTAGCCTTCCTAATTTATTTCTTAAGATTCTTTTTACATTCTTTATACTCCTCTAGCACCTCATTTACTCCATGCCTCCTGTAATTATTGTAGATATCTTTCTTTTTTCGAAACAAGTGTCCAATTTCCCTTGAAAACCATGGCTCTTTCCAATTTTTACTATTTCCTTTCAACCTAACAGGGACATAAAGATTCTGTACTCTTACAATTTCCCCTTTAAATGTCCTCCATTTCTCTTCTACATCCTTCCCATGAAACAAAGTGTCCTAATTCACTCCTTTAAAATCCTTACGCATTCCCTCAAAGTTAGCCTTTCTCCAATCAAAAATCTCCACCCTAGGTCCAGTTCTGACTCTCTCCATAATTATATTGAAACTAATGGTATTGTGATCACTGGTCCCGAAGTGCTCACCAAAGCATACCTCCGTCACCTGACCTGCCTCATTTCCTAACAGGAGGTCCAGCACTGCCCCTTCTCTGGTCGATACCTCTATGTACTGCTGCAAAAAACTATCCTGCACACATTTTACAAACTCCAAACCATCCAGCCCATTTACAGAATGTCTTTCCCAGTCTATTTTTGGAAAATTGAAATCTCCCACAATCACTACCTTGTGCTTACTACTAATATCTGCTATCTCCTTACATATTTGCTCTTCCAATTCTCGCTCTCCATTTGGCGGTCTATAATACACCCCTAAAAGTGTTGCTACACCGTTCCCACTTCTCAGTTCCACCCAAATAGCCTCCCTAGACGAGCCCTCTAATCTATCCTGCCAAAGCACTGCTGTAATATCTTCTCTGACAAGCAATGCAACACCTCCCCCTCTGGTCCCTCCAATTCTATCACACCTGAAGCAACGAAATCCTGGAATATTTAGTTTCCAATCACAGCCCTCCTGCAACCATGTTTCACTGATTGCCACAACATCATATTTCCAGGTGTCAATCCAGGCTCTAAGTTCATCCACCTTACTTACAATGCTCCTAGCATTAAAATATACACATTTTAGAAACCCACCATCCCTTATTCTCTGTCTATTATCTTTTTCATCTTTCTCGCCTACATTTTGGATCCGAGTGCTTCCCTTCTCTGCCTCTTACCCCACACCCTGACCCCTAGCCCCCTCTACCCGAGTCCCTCCCCCCAGCCTTTCTAGTTTAAAGTCTACCCAGTAGCCTTTGCAAATCTCCCTGCCAGGATATCGGTCCCCCTCGGGTTCAAGTGCAACCCGTCCTTTGTGTACAGATCATGCCTTCCCCAAAAGAGGTCCCAGTGATCAAGGAACTTGAATCCCTGCCCACTGCACCAGTCCCTCAGCCACGCATTTATCCTCCACCTCATTTCATTCCTACTCTCACTGTCTCGTGGCACAGGCAGTAATCCTGAAATCGTTACCCTTTTGGTCCTTCTCCTTAACTTTCCCCCCAACTCCCTAAATTCTCCCTTCAGGACCTCGTCACTTTTTCTGCCTATGTCATTGGTACCTATGTGTACCACAACATCAGGCTCCTCTCCCTCCCTTATCAGAATCTTTTGTACACGTTCTGACACATGCGAGACCCTGGCACCAGGGAGGCAAACTACCATCCGGGTCCCCCGACTGCGTCCACAGAATCGCCTATCCAACCCCCTAACTATAAAGTCCCCTATTACAATTGCCCTCCTCTTTTTGCTACCCTTCTGAGCATCAGGGCCGGTCTCTGTGCCGGAAGTCCGGCCGCTGTTGCTGCCCCCAGCTAGGCTGTCCCCTCCAATCGTACTCAAACCCGAGTACCCATTTTCCAGGTGCACGGTCACAGGGGTACTCTCTAGCCCCTGCCTCTGCCCCTTGCCCTTCCTAACCGTGACCCACTTGTCTGCCTCCTGTGGTCTGGGAGTTACTACCTCCCTGTAGCTCCTCTCTATTACCTCCTCACTCTCCCTGACCAGACGGAGGTCATCGAGCTGCTGCTCTAGGTTCCTAACGCAGTCCTTTAGGAGCCCCATCTCGACACACCTGGCGCAGATGTGGATGTCTGGAGGGCTATCAGATTCCCTGACCTCCCACATCTGACAATCAAAACAGTACACTGCTCTTGCCTTCATACTGCCCCCTTACACAGGATACAATATCAACACAATACAAAGTACACAACAAACTGCTGGGATCTGACTGCCAATCAGCTGCTTTCCCTAGTCCACTTCCCACCAATCAGCGGCTTCCTCAAAAAAACCCACTTCTCCAAATGGAATGTTATGGATTTCGGTAAAAACAAGCCCCGCGCTTGATTTTAAACCTTACCAGTCGGGTGTCGCACCTCCCCCTCCTCCTCTTCTTCCAACGGCTCCTGTGGGCCTCTGAAAAAACAAGCCCCGCGCTTGATTTTAAACCTTACCGGTCGGGTGTCGCTCCTCCCCCTCCTTCTCTTCCAACGGCTCCTGTGGGCCTCTGAAAAAACAAGCCCCGCGCTTGATGTTAAACCTTACCGGTCGGGTGTCGCTCCTCCCCCTCCTTCTCTTCCAACGGCTCCAATTATCTATACTATTACTAAAAAACTCACCTTGACCACCTCCGGTCTACGTGGTAAATAAATGTGCGCAAAAATGCAACCCTATATCGCTATGATTTTTTCGCCATCTTACTCACCATTCTCCTCTGCTCCAAGCACCCCAAGTTTTGTTCCGAAAGGTGAAATAATAAAAAAAAGTTATGAAGGTTTAAAAATCGTGAGATCAGCAGATTGGTCTTCTCGCCTGTCATCCACCATGAGGGTAAAGCCCCTTCCTGGGGCCATGAGAATAGAGCCCCGGATGCCAGGGTGTGAGTCAGTCAGCCCAGACGACCGTGAGTGAAAGTTGAATCCAGAACTGTGAGTCTACGCCGTGCTGACCGAACTGTGAGTCTACAAGCCGTGAGTGAGCGTTGAGTCCGGAACTGTGAGTGCTCCAGCTGTAACTGAGTGAATGTGAATCTACAAGCCGTGGCTCACTCCGGAAGTTGCACGCCCTCCAGAAGTCGCGTTCACTCCGGAAGTCGCCCTCTCTCTGGAAGTCACGCTCACCCCAGATGGAGAGTGTGTGTGTGTGAGCCCACCAGCTGTGAGTGAGTGAACTGCCAGCCCACCAGCCGTGACTGACTGAACAGTGAGTCCAAAAATTCATTCGGCCCACAATTCATTCGGCCCTCTGGAAACCAGTCCATTCGTCCCACAACACCCATACTAGCACTCAAGACGGCCCCCCCCCTCCCCCACACTGGCCACCAATATTGGAATTGGTGGAGAGGTAGAATATTGCATTGGGGGACCAGCACTCCCGTGTGACAATGGGACCCAACAGGTCCCACTTAGTCTAGTTAGAAGTAGCATCCAATTGCACAAAAAACCTACTATTGTGGCACCACAATTGTCCCTATTATCAGGGTTTGCTTCAATTACTATAATATAATTAGGATTCACAAATACATATATTCCCCAAAATGTGTGGAAAATACTTCTCTTGGTCCAGAGGGAAAAGAGCTAAGCCTGATCAATTTTTAGTACTGCCTTACATTTTTTTTCTTTTACAGGTTCTTATATTCATTGTATGCTCCTTCTTCCAGACATCTTTCCTCTCCACAGTGGCAGGCACCTCGTGTTTTGCTGCCTTGGTGGAACGTGCCTTTAAGGACTAACAGCAGAATTGTCTCTCTTGCAAGCTGCTGGCCTTGTTTCAAGGCTTTATTCTGGGCGTAAATCACCCTAATGCAAACTACTTTCACAAATGTTTGAAAGGGTCTTGAATTGGTGCTTGGGCACCAAAAAATTCCCAGCTGAAATCCAATTGCCAATGTTTTACATTTTTGTTTTAATGGACTATTAACCTGTGTTGCCCTTCAGTAATTTGTGGTTTTGCGGCTCACTCTGTGTCTCTAGACCAAGGAGCATGTGGTCTCCCTGTCATTCCTACCAAATTATCACCATCTCATGCATAACTGCATTGCAAATAATTTTTCCACGACACACCCACTCTGTTAGTTTATTACTTCTGCCTCGTGTTTTATCCTCCCCCTGTATTAATGGCTTGATTTGGGGTTGATCATAAATTCTAGAAATTCTACTTCCAAACAAAAGCTTTTTATTTAGTGTGCATAACATTGGGAAAGGGCACCTGACAGAGGTGTAATCATGGAAATGGCTGCCAGGCTATAATGGAGGTGGGTTTTAACTGGGGTCTCAAAGGAAATGAGAGCTCCAGTATCCTGCTCAAATGTTTCCTGTAGCACTTGTGTCACTTTCGTGTTTTTCTTCTACTTTTACTTGGCTTACTGCTGTCAGAATGAAACACTCAAATTGAAAGGCCTTTATATAATTTGACACAACAAGCTTCTGGGATTTGTGTCAAAGACTTGCTGAAAAGGCTGGTCAGAGCTTCTGTACTTCCACAAGTGAAAATATTCATCTTTTATTAAAGTGTTTCGTCATTCGGAAACACAATATTCACAAATGTTTGAAAAGGGATTTTTTGTTGTTGCAATAGTAAAGGGAAAGCCTGGGAAAGTGACCAGCTATAGGTTATCAGATGATTCTCATGCGGTAAACAGGAGATCTGAGGGTAATGGAGGTGGAGAGCAATGCAACAGGATCAGTGCAGCAATGATCTGGCAAAGACACTGCAGTTATAAAGCCTCCCTTGGTGTAGGGGGCCTTCACTAAAGTGTGAACGATGGACAGACTGGTGACTTTATGGTGACGGGATTGTTGCTGTGATAAATGAAAAGAAGCAACTGATTAAGAAGCATGAAACAGCACAATTTAGAAAGCGGCCCATTTGGTCCAATGTGTCGTTGTCAGCTGCTTGGACGAGCTTGCCAATTAACGCTGCTCCCACACTGTCACTTCATGGCTTTGTAATATTTTCCAATTCGAGTCATTTGCTTTTGAAATTCATGACTGACTCTGCTTCCAACACCCTTTCTTGAACTTGCTCCATAAAAACATTGGCTCGTCTCTCCTCTCTCACCTCTCAGCAACTGAAAGTCAGCTTGAAGTTAAGGGTCGGTAGGTGCCACCACCGACTGTAAATGTGCTGGATTTAGACATGCTTTCCATAATCTATATGTGAGGAATTCACCAGTGTTGCTAATTATCGCAGGGTTTCGTTGGTTTCCAACGAGCCACACCAGCTTATTTTAGCTTGCACAGGTTGGTGCACATCCCAGCTCAATGTTTAGTTTAATTTATTGTCACATGCTCCGACGTAGAGTGAAAAGGTTTTGTTGCGTGATAACCGGTTAACAGAAAGATTATACATGATTACAATCGAGTCATCCCCAGTGTACAGATACACGATATAAGGGAATAACATTTAGTGCACGATAAAGTCCAGTTAAAGATAGTCTGAGGGTCTCCAATGAGATAGATAGTAGTTCAGACCTACTCTCTAGTTGCTGATAGGATGGTTCAGTTGTCTGATAACAGCTGGGAATAAATTCTCCCTGAATCTGGAGGTGTGCATTTTCACACTTCTGTACCTCTTGCTTGAAGGGGGACGGGAGAAGAGAGAGTGACCGGGGTCAGACTCGTCCTTGATTATGCTGGTGGCCTTGTTGAGGCAGCATGAAGTATAAATGGAGTCAATGGAAGAGAGGTTGGTTTGGATGATGGCCGGGGCTCGGTCCACAATTCTCTGCAATTTCTTGCGGTCTTGGATGGAGCAATGTCACTGATCAACAGAGATGAATGCAAGAAGGATGATTCCGAACATAAAAACAGGCCCTTCGGCCCTCCAAATCTATGTGGACCATCAACACAAATGCCATATTAGTCTCACTTTTTATTCTCCCCACATTCTGATCAACCTGCTCCAGATTCTACCGTTCACATAACCAGTAGGAATTTACCCATGCAGGAAGGAACTGCAGATGCTAGTTTACACCAAAGATAGACACAAAATGCTGGAGTAACCTAGCGGGCCAGGCAGCATCTCTGGAGAAATGTCACTATAAATACCTTAGTCTCACGCAGGTTGAAGCACAAGCATCTTTATTGTCTAGTTCATCATTACTCATGCAGTACATCCCATGTTCAGTCTACTGCAGCCACTGCCAGGCAGCAGGCTAGTTCTTACACTATAAATCATATAATTAGGCAGAGTTATGTACTAAGCATTCAGATTGGCTAACATGCAATAGCCAAAAAAAGCCAGGACTTAAGCAAAAAAGGGTTCTTGGGGATAAAAGGGGTACCTTAAATTTAGTTGCGTCTGTTTGGGTAACTTTGGTAGGGTGAAGACTATTCCATGCTTTAATTGTGCGGGGAAACAGCCAGCAACTCTGGATAGAAGAAATTGGGTGACATTTCGGGTAGAGACCCTGCTTTAGACTCCCTCTGGTTTTAGTGTTTTTAGTTTAATTTAAAGATACAGCGTGGAAACAGGCCCTTCAGCCCACCGAGTCCACGCCGACCAACGATCACCCGTACACTAGTTCTATCCCACACATTAGCGACGTAAGTCAAGAGTCAAGAGTGTTTTATTCTCTCACGTCCCAGTTAGACCAATGAAATCCTTACTTGCTGCAGCACAACAGAATATGTCAACATAGTACTCTGTAAACAATGTTATACACGAGAAAACAAAACGGTGTATATTTATATATGAATATATAACTATGTGCGTGTGTGTGTGTGTGTATAATATATATACACACACACACAATTTCCCTCCCGGGATTAATAAAGTTCTAACGTATAGTATTGTGTGTGTAGGAAGGAACTGCAGATGCTGGTTTAAACTGAAGATAGACACAAAAAGCTGGAGTAACTCAACAGGTCAGACAGAATCTCTGGACAAAAGGAAAATATTATGTTTTGGGTTGGGTCTGAAATAGGTTCCTGCACACCTTTGGAATGTGGAAGGAAACAAGAGCACCCGGAGAAAACCCATGCGATCAAAGGGGAAAGGTGCAAACTCCATACAGACAGCACCCATATTCAGGATCAATTCCAGGTCTCTGGCACTTTTAGGCAGCAACCTTATGGCCAATGTACTGCCCCTTAGCCTTGAACTTAATCAACACATACAGTAGCTGTAAAGAGGGACATAGTGTCACTTGGAGATTTAAAACTGAAAATGGATATTTTCATTTTTTTAGTAATCAAAGTTATCAACGTATAATTTTTTGTATGTTGGAAAACAAAATATAGTGGCACAGCTGGTAAACTTGCTGCCTCACACGCCAGAGATCTGTGTTCGATCCTGTCCTCGGGCACTGTCTGTGTTGAATTTGCACATTCTCCCTGCAAGCGTGTGGGTTTCCTCCCACATCCCAAAGACACATTGGCTTTGTAGGTTAAGCGACAAGTGTAGCATTTCCTGTGGTTGCAAGGGAAAATGCCAGCAGAGGGGGTGATTTGGGTGGGAAGGGACAAATTGACCAGGGAGTTACAGAGGGAGCGGTCTCTGCGGAAAGCCAACAGGGGAGGAGATGGGAAGATGTGGCCAGTGGTGGGATCCCATTGGTAGACAAAAAAGCTGGAGAAAATCAGCGAGTAAGGCAGCATCTATGGAACGAAGGAATAGACGATGTTTCGGATCGAGACCCTTGTTCAGATTGATGTCGGGGGGGGGGGAAAGAAACTACCTAAGCAATATGAGGTGCTGCTCCTCCAATATGCGGTGGGCCTCACTCTGGCCATGGAGGAGGCCCAGCACAGAAAGGTCGGATTCGGAATGGGAAGGGGAGTTGAAGTGTTGAGCCACCGGGAGATCAGGTTGGTTATTGCGAACTGAGTGGAGGTGTTGTGCGAAGCGATCGCCAAGCCTGCGCTTGGTCTCACCGAGGTTGATCATACGCTGAATAATCCAACCACGTTTTTGTTTGGAAGTGGGAAGTAATAATAGAAATTGCATTCATTGCAACGTGTAAAAATAGTTGAGATACTGTATTATAATTTTGCTGCATGTCATTGTGGTATATATCATGTCTTGATTGGTGAATATGTTTAGTTTGTGACTTTATTTGAAGCAGAAATAATATGTGAATGCTTCGTTTGAGCATAATTCCAACTGGTAACTACGCACTTCGTCCGAGCACCTTATCGCAAGCCGTCTTAAATGACCACCTAAACTGTCATTTGGCAACCTAAAAAGCTGCCACGGTTGCCCGGCTGACAACAGGGACAAAAAATTAAGTGAGAGCCCTGCAAGGTGTATAATTTTTTTGACACTGTCATAGGCCTTTCTTACATATGCTGTCACAACGCACTGCAGTCTCTAAACAACCTTCAGTAATTTTCCTTGCCCTCCATTTCAGAATAATAATGTTTTAAGCCAATAACTCGACACTAGCACTGGCAATAAATAAATAAATAAATAAATAAATAAATAGGCACAGCTTTCCAGCCCCTTATCTCATTGGCCATGCTCGGCTGCAAATTGGTGTCAGACCCCGTTTGCGTGGATTTGTTAGGTGAGTCACAGCCTCCGGTTGCATCCAACTTCTCTCCCTACAGAACTAGCTTTAGTCGTAGTCACACGCATTATGCATTACTTGGTGTCAATCTGGTGGACCATCTTCCTCTAGTCGTGGGGGTGGGGGTGGGGGAGTGGGAGGGGCCTCACAAGTGGAGCAGCTTAGGGCCTCTCTTCATCTAAATCCGGTCCTGCTGCCCACAGTGGTTCCAAATTGAATTCAGACCACGTTTGCGTGGATTTGTTAGGTGAGTCACAGCCGCCGGTTGCATCCAACTTCTCTCCATACAGAACTAGCTTTAGTCGCAGCCACATGCATTATGCATTACTGCTCTGTATTTGCTTCACATGAATGTATTATGTATATCTGATGCTGATCTCTGTACATGTGACCAGTCTTAACAGTGCAAGAAAACTCAATAGCACATATCAGTATGCATTATGTATTTGCTGTAAATCATTATTAATGCATCCATCCCAGTTGGGTGTATTTCCTGGTCTTGAAGCAACACATGACATCCAACTGATTAAGATAAACCACACACTTAATAGATTATAACAGTTACACTGTGTTACCTCAAAGCATCTGTGTTAAATAACCCAGTTCATAAAAGAGTAAAATATTACTGTATGCTTTCAATATCTATCCAAAATCATTTTAAGAATACATCTTCTTAACTTTAATTGTCTTTATTGAAAAATGGGAAGTAAAATAATACAATTATGATTGCTGGTGTACCTAGTGGGATTCTTTTGAAATGCTTTCAAACAAAATTGAAGACAGATTTTGGAATGTACAAGGCAAGTATTAAAGGAACACTGGGTCCGGTTTGTGTCTGACATCATTGCACATTACTGGAATAGATATGGTTTTATGGAATTCCTATTTCTATTGACTTCAAAAGGGTAAGATATAAAATGGGCTGCCATGATCTGTTTTACTCTCTCATGTGAAGTCAATGTTCCCCTTTCTATATCACAGCTGGCAGTGTGGTTACGCTTTCTGTCTTGGACTTACAATTGCTCAACAGGCTTTTACTGGAGGACAATGTTTTGAATTGATCCTTGCTTATTTGAAAGTAAGGAGAAAGAGTAAATTAAGTGAGTGGGAGCTCTGCTTCAGTCTCTGTGCTCGTGAAAATAACTTGCCGTCTACAGGGAGCAGTTTCATACTTGGCCTGAGGTAATTATCGTGACCTGCACATATTATCAGTGAGACTGTGACGGTTACCCACCTCTTCACAGAGTGTGGTTTTGTGAAGAGGATCTGAACAATGATGCAACATTCTACAGTTTTCCACAGTTGAGACTTTTTACTTTACTTTAGACTTCAGAGATACAGCGTGGAAACAGGCCCTTCGACCCACCGAGTCTGTGCTGACTAGCAATCACTATCCTACACACCAGGGACGATTTACAATTTACAGAAGCCATTTAACCTACAGACCTGTGCATCTTTGTAGTGTGGGAGGAAACCAAAGCATCTGGAGAAATCCCACATGGTCACAGGGAGAATGTACAAACTACGAACATACAGCACCCATAGTCAGGATCAAACCCAGGTTTCTGGCGCTGTAAGGCAGCAACCCTACCGCTGCGCCACTGTGTCGCTTTAACAGGCGAATAGCCTGTTCATCCTGACCAGCTCAGTAACAGAGGACTGATTCACTGCCTGTTCCCAGGTACACATTCGGAGACAGGCATCAAGTGCTGCTAGATGATCATCAGCTCGGTGAAGATGCTCGTTGGTCTCCCAGCACAGCGAGATGAGTGTCTGGGAAAGTTGCCAACTGGCTCATTCCAGACCGAAGTGTATGTGATGAGGGACTCACTGAAGCTTGGTGCAACAAAGGAAAGGCTCGGTTGGGAAGGATCACGGTCTATGCTCCTTCCGCTGCTGGACATTGAGGATTCGAGTACAGTGGGTCACCCCTCAAACCAAGGAAAGGCATATTAAGTCAAGGGGGTTTGTTTAAAGATAGGTGCGAACACTAATGAGTGTGACACGATTAAATGTATAGACACTGAGATTTTGATCAAGTTTTATTTTTGCATATATTTTTTCTTCTGAATAAGTTTATTTTTGGAAATTAAAAAAAAAATAACAAATGAGACTGTGGCAGCTACAATAAAAACACTTTCTCCCGAAATTTGAACTGACATACAGGCTGATGGTAAATCATTAAAGAAGAATATATGCAGTAACACCCACTGCTACAGTCTGGTCTCTGTTGTAACATCAGTAATTAACAGATTGATAATTTACAATTGATAAATGAGTATGATGTGAGAAAATGTGTTGATGTTAGGAAGTATCGTGAATAGGTTATTACTTGAATGGAAACAGACTGCAGAAACCTGGATTTTGATTCTTAATAAATCGAACAATCACCTACAGATGTAGCAGGTAATCAGTAGACTAATGGAATACTGTTTTTTGCTTCAAGGAGGTGGAGTATAAAAGTAGGGGGACCTGGTGGACCCATAGCTAGTAGAACTGTGCACAGTTTTGATCCTTTTATTTAAGGAAGGATGTATCCTCATTGGAGGCAGTTCAGAGAAGATACTCAAGGATAATCCCAGGTATTGAGGGATGTCTTTGAGGAAAGATCTATTAGGTTGGGTCAGTATTTGAAGAGTATAGAAGAGAGACTGAAGATCTAAATGGGACAAATAGGATTATCAGGGGAATTGACAGAGTACATCCTGGGACATAAGTCTCCATTTGCAAGGGTCCAGGAATGAAGAATGTAGTTTCAGAATAAGGTGGTACTCATTTAGAACTGACCTGAGCAACCGTTTCTTCTCTCAAAGGATTATAGGTCTTGGTCATTCTGGAATTTTCTGAGGCAAGGAATTCCAAAGACCAGTAATCCTTTGAGAGAAGAAATTGTTCCACAGTTCAGTTTTATATGAGCACCACATAATTCTTGGACTGTTCTCTCACCCTAGAAGATGTTCAAAGCCAAGGTAAGTAGGTCTGTAATCAATTAGATTTAGGTTTATTATTGTCATAGGTGCGTGAAAAACTTTGCTTTGCATATTATCCAAACAGATCATATATACCATGCATTGATACAATCAGTTTAAACTCAAGTGCAATAGATAGAACAAAATGGAAATACAGAGTGCAGAATATAGTTCTCAGCATAGTAGCATGTCAGTTCTACAGACAAAGTCCAATGCCCTTAATAGGGTAGAGATGAATTGGACAGTACCCTAGCTTATGAAACAACCATTCAGATGCCTGATAACAGAGGAGAGAAGCTGATCCGAAGGCTGGTATTGCGTGCTTTCAAGCTTCTGTACTTTCTGCCAGATGGGAGCAGGCAGAAAAAGGAATGACAAGGGTGGGACAATTCTTTGATTATGTTGGCTGCTTTTCTGTTGCAGCGTGAAGTGCAGGGATATATACGCTTTCCACATGAGCGATTAGTGTGCAAAATTAAAGCATATTGGATTGGGAATAATGTACTGGCATGTGTAGAGAACTGGTTGCCAGACTGGAAATATAACGGGAATAAAGGGGTCTTTTTCCAAGTGAGGAACTACAGGGTTCATTTCTCGATCTCCTACTGTTCATAATATAAATAACCTCCATAAGGTCATAAGGTCATAAGTGATAGGAGTAGAAATAGGCCATTCGGCCCACCAAGTCTACTCCATCGTTCAATCATGGCTGATCTATCTCTCCCTCCTAACCCCATTCTCCTGCCTGCTCCCCAGGGATGAAGATAAGCAAGCAGGAGCAGCAGATGGTTAAGGAGGAAAATGGCACATTGGCCTCTCACATTGTGAGAGGAACTGAGTACAGGAGCAGGGAAGTATCACTGCATTGTACAGATCCTTGGTGAGAACACACCTTGAATACTGGAGTTTTGGTCTCCATTTCTGAAGAAGGATGTTCTTGCTGTGGAGGGATTGCTGTGAGGGTCTGCCAGGCTAGTTACTGGATGATTTTAGTTTAGTGTTGAGATATAGTGTGGATACAGGCCCATCTGCCCACTGAGTCCACACTGACCAGCAATCCCCATATATTAACACCATCCTACACATACTCGGGACAATTTACACTTGTACCAAGTCAATTAACCTACAAACCTGTATGTCTTTGGAATCTGGGCGGAAACCGAAGATCTCAGAGAAAACCCACTTGGTCACGGGGAGAACGTACAAACTCTGTACAGACAACACCCGTAGTCAGGATCGAACCTGGGTCTACTGGCGCTGTAGGCAGCAACTCTCCCGCTGTGCCACTGTGCCGCCCTGGTAACCTGGCACAAGAAGACACATTGGGATGATTGAGGTTATATTCACTGGAAGTTAAAAGGATAAGTATGAATTAAATTTATAAAATCCTGACTGGCCTTCAATTTGAAGCCAATTGCCAAAGCAATTGTGTATTTTCCATATTTACTCCCTGGACCTGTGATCTGCTTTTTAGTGACCATTTTTAATGAGCTGTGGAATTTGCAACAAAACCAGTAACAGATAGAGGGCACTGAATTACGCTGAAGGAGTTATTGCAAAGATGGGCTTAGACTGGAGGTGACGTCGTTGTCATCTGGGATTGCACGGATCAAACAGTGACACAAACGCCGGGCAGTATCCCTTTTCCGAGGATCTGTTTTGTATTTCTGCTCAATTTCAACCGGATTTAGTGGGGAACATCTGTTGGATCTGGGCCGCAGGCATTCCTGAACAAAGCCATATTTGAAAATGAGTGTTGTCAGCTAATTTTGGAGGCGATTAACATAGTATGTTTGCATTTTGTGTAATAAGAAGGATATGAAGCGATGATGGACGACAGTTAGGGGTCCTGGCTGCACTGAAAGCCTAGTGTAGAGTTCGAGAGCTCACGTGTCGAGGTTGTTTTGTGCGACACATGTCTGTAGTGGAGCAGAATCAGTTCATTCGACCGGCCTCAATGAGCAAATTTGCATTCTGGTCCAGACCCTGCATCCAACCTAAACCCAGCAGGAATCTATTGTACTCGGAGGTGGTCATAAGTTCATACGTTATAGGAGTAGAATGAAGCCATTCAGCCCATCAAGTCTACTTTGCCATTCAATCATGGCTGATCTATCTTTCCCTCTCAACCCCATTCTCCTGCATTCTCCCCATAACCCCTGACACCCATACTAATCAAGAATCTGTCAATCTCCGCCTTGCAACTATGCATTGACTTGGCCTCCACATACTTCTGTGGCCAAGAATTCCGCAGATTCACCATCCTCGGGACTATCTGGCATAGGCTTGATTGCAGGACTTAGTGCTGCTGGATGCCATCATGGGAGTGCTGGGGAGAGGTGGTTGGTGTTTGTAGTCCAACATGATGAGGTGTGTGAAGCATAAGGGAAGGGAATTCCATTTCCTTGGAAAGAGAAAGAGTTAACTTCTCGGGTTGATGATCAGAACGGTAAAAATATAGAAATAAAACCTATTTTATGTTGCAGAGAAATGATAGCAGAGAGAATGCCTGGGACAGGGTGACATGCAGAGTAATTCCAGCGTTGTTTTTATTTCAGGTTTCCAGCAACTGTGTGTTTTGGCTTTTCCATCTTGAGGAGATTTTGCCCTGTTCTCCAGCTGAGATGGGATGCGTTGATTATAACATTTGGTTTGTTCTTCCTTCCAGACTTCTCTTGAGTTTAACCAGACTTACCTCCAGCATGTAGGAGTCATTAAGTCAGAGTGAGGTACAGCACATAAACTGGCCTTCGCACCCTCTAGGTGTCAAGGATCAAACACGTTATTTTTCCACTAATGCTTCACTAACTCATTTCGCTATCCCCCACATTTTCATCAACTATCCCCTCAATTCTACAATTCATCTACGCAATACCCACTTAGCCTGCCAACCTGCACGTCTATTGGGATGTGGGAGCACACTGGAGCACACGGAGGAAACTCACAAGGCTATAGGAAAAATGTACAAATGTAAATGCAGACAGCTCCTGAGGGAACTGGAGCCGTGAGATAACAGCCATAATAATAATAGAACTATTATTGTGATAAGTTGTGATTGGTTTCCCTCTTTCCGAGACATCTACCAGTTTCCTTGTCTGCTAATGTGTGCATGAACTCACATGTCATGTGGATGATCTGACCAACCATCACCTCCTGGTGATTGACTGCTATATTTCAACAATGACTGTCCTCCAGGATTGACTTAATTGAATGTTACTCTAATAGATCCACGAGTGATGAAAGGAGCTGTAAAAATGGCGACTTTGTCAGAGAATGGAGCCAACTGAAAGAAGGTTTCTTCAAAGTTCCCTATGTTAATGAGAGCCTGGTGTAGTGCTTCGATGCTCTAAGCACGTTATGGCAAGTGCCCCTAATTGGGCTTAAGTTTATAGAGCTGTGGATACAGTTTGTGCACTGATTTGGTGCCCATTATTGGGTAGAATTGTGGTGTTTACTGTGCCACAGAAGTCTAAAGGCTTTGCACACCATAGTACAGCGATATTGTGAACATCAAGGCTCAGCGTTAATTGGTTCTGTGAGTGTACACTTTTAGGATCACCATTGTCCTGGGGTGGGAGATTGCAACCTTCACGTGGTCCGCCCTATTTCGATGAATGCAATCAACCTGGTGAGCACAATCAAATAAAATCAAATAGAACAAGTTGTCGTACAACTTTAGGCTGTGCAAGCCATACGCAAGAAGAAGAAGGCCATTGTCCTTATCAATAACCCAAGAACCACGTTTCTAACCAATAGTTTAGACTCTTAACCATTGCAAACCATATTCTGTTTATTTTTTTTAATGTTTGGAATCTCTTCCTGCTTTAAGCTGAGTAGGTGAAACTGGAGAAATGCAGAGTTGTTGGCTGAGCGGCAGCATATGGTGGAGATGTGCGGAAGACCAGATGGAAGCAGGACGAGTAGAAGCCACACTGCTTCAGTGCAGTAAATCATCATGTTTGCCTCTGATGTGTGTTGGGTGGAGGCAGATTTGGATGGCAGGGAAAACTTGAAGCTGGAACTCTCTTGTTCATGTTAGTTTTACTGTGCTAAGTGCTACACCATAATATGTTCCAGAAATGTAACTCTATGAAGCTACTTATTCCCTTGAAAGTTTAGGAGCGTATTTTTCTTATTTTTCTCATTGCAAGTGTTGTCCAAAAACACTGCTCTTTAATGGACAATGATATGATGATGAAGATGTCTCATCCTCATTTGATCTCCTCCTTGCTGGAGATTCTAGAGAGACAGAGAATTTGGATCAGCACCATTTCTATCAATAACTGTACCTACATTTTCACAAGGAAAGCAAAACTTACATTTATGGTAGGCATTTCACAACTTCAGGATGCTTCACACGCATGACCTCCAGTGCAGGCACAGTAGTAGTGAAGGAACAGTCTAGCCAACTTGTATTCAGAATGACCCACAAACTGCATTTGATGCTTCAAGCTGATGTAATTCATAAAAGTGAAGGTTAAAGTGACGGTGGGTTAACTATGAGCCAGGATATATCTTCACCTCGCTATTTGTCCTCATCCATCTGAGAGGATGGTGGGGGCTTTTCTTCAAGGGGTTTCAAAAAATGACAATGGTGCAATAGTGCATTGAAGTGTCAGCGTAGATTTTGGCTCAGTTGCCCGGAGTAGATTTTTGAACAGATACACTTTTGACTCCACACCAATGCACCTACCACTAACTCACAGATGATGCTTAAGAAATATGATCAATAAGAGTGGAACCGGTCAGAAAGTGGGGATGGAAATTCCGTGGCAGACTAAGGCAAGTACTGAATGATGCTGTGAGCATGAACATGCCAATGCCCTGCCTACTTTGTGCATTGATTTGTGCTTTAAAGTACCAAGCTTTCCCACCCCCCTTTGCCCACAGTCATGACTAGTGAATTCAGGAGTCCTGTGCCACAGCTGAAACTGACTTGTCCATTATCTCCCAACGGATATAAGGTCAGTGATCCTGACAAATGATGCAGATCATCGTGCGATGTTGAGATAACCCTGGTGTTTGATTGCAGGCCTGATCACTCCGCTTAAGATGCACATCCCATGCTGGTCCAAGGAACAGATGCCCAGACAGTATCTCAGGCAAGATGCCCTTGCCTCTTCTTCACCGGGCAAATGCTGCGCCTGCTTCAGGTGTACTGACTCTCACTAACGACACATGGCACGGAAGAGCCTGTGTGCATGTCCGGTTGTATATTTGAGAAGCTTAGTTTTACATTTTCTGCCTCAAACAAATGCAGGTAGATTGGAGAAAAGGGCGAAGAAGTAGAACAATAAGGTGGGAATGTGCTACCTTTAATGAACCAGAAGTAAGAAATATCAGAAAAGCGATGGGAGCTGAAAAACAAATACACTTGATGTACTGGGAAAGGAAAGGAAGAATCTAAAGAGCTCTCAGTCAGCAGAAATGTTTAAATCTGAAAAGTATTGTCTTTCACTGTTGGACTTTGTGGAAAGAGCACAGCAATAGAGTCCCATTACTCCTGGCCCTGACCTACTTATAATATTGGGAAGAGAAAGAATAATTAGCTTGTTACCAGTGTGGGGAGTAAATTGGCTGTTTTTATGAAACTGACCTCAACTGTGAGGTTAATCTGCCCATTTGGTGACCCCAATAAATATTTGTTTGTTCCTGATCCCCCCTAGAGCCCATGACTAATTTATGCCATGTGGCAGTTAATTGAAAGCATGTGCTTTAAGATGAATTGGGTATATTTCTTTCCACGCCCTCAGTAATCCCTCACTGGCAACAGCTTAATTCTCATGACTGTCTCTAACTTTGTAGATATGACTGTTCACATTGTCACTGTATTCACAGATATCTCCCAACTTTGCATTTTCAGCCAGAGGTCACACATCATGGACCAACGAGGTCAGCTCTCCCATTTTGCTCCTGGATGTTCAGGCACTAGAAATGAATCAGGTTATAACTGCTTTCTGGATGCAAAACCTGGCATAACAGAAGTTACTCTTAGATGTGAAAGAAGCCCCAGCTGAATGGTAGGTGCACGAATAATGTTTCCCCCAATGGAATGTCCAGAACCAGGGGTCACGGTCACAATATAAGGGGTCAGCCATTCAAGGCTGAAATGAAAATAAATTTCTTCTCCTAATGAGTGGGTGATAAATTGTTGAAATTCTCATCCTAAGATTTTATAAGGAGTCAATCGTGTATATTTACAATGATTAAGAGATCAGTGCAAGAACATTGTGTGGAGGTAATAGGTCAGCCATGACTATATTGAATGGCAAAGCAGGCATGAGGGCCCGAATGGCCTCCTCGTGTTTCTCGTGTTCTTGTGATCTGGGGTCATCTGTTTGTTGCTTTGTATACGTTACTACACACTAGTAGCAAAAGGAGCACTCATTCGAGCACTGCACAAAACTTGCCATGAAAGAGCTCTGCCCTATCCCATTTCGGTGACTTTACACAAAATAACCAAAGCTTCACAAAGCATTCCTCATTTCCGATAAGGAACATTCTGAAACATTGTACACTTTCAAGGCTCGTTACTTGTGGCTTCACTTGAGCTACAATTTTTTAGTTGGAATTGCATCAAACACACGAGTAAAATAAATGACTCGGAAAGTTGCAAGTGGAGCTGCAAGCGGAGGAAATGGTTTTCTAAGTAAAGGATTAAACTAGGTTGAGTTGCATATGGTTTTAGATTTACTCTGTGCCATCTGTCTGAATATCATAATGTCATTGATGCACTCCCTTTGGTTGTCAGTAAGATGGTACCTACTGGGTGCCTACAGGTTTTGGTCATTTTACATTTGGAATCATACCATGTTCCAGGCTCACCGAGTCAAGGGGGGGCACGGTGGCGCAGCGGCAGAGTTGCTACTGTACAGCACCAGAGACCCTGGTTTGATCCTGACTACGGATGTTGTCTGTACAGAGTTTGTACGTTCCCTCCGTGACCGCGTGGGTTTTCTCCAGGTGCTCGGGGTTCCTCCCACACTACAAAGAAGTAAGTTAATTGGCTTTGGTAAAAATTGTAACTTGTCCCTAATGTGTTGGATAGTGTTGGTATATGGGGATCACTGGTCGGCGTAGCCTCAATGGGCCAAAGGGCCTGTATCCACGCTGTATCCACGCTGTATCCACGCTGTATCCACGCTGTATCCACGCTGTATCAATGAATGCAATGTGACAATGGGCCGGGTGTCCCATTTTTCATTCACACCAATAGTATGGAATGGCAGGTGACTTTGCAAAATATAAGCATTCCTTTACTACTTTACACTAAAACTATACTAATTTATTTTTACTCTCCCACGTTCCTATCAACCCAAATTCTTTCATCCACATAGACAAGGGAACAATTACATTGGCCAAATAACCTTCCAAACCACACATCTTTGGAACGTGCAAGATAACTGGAGCACCAGGAAGAAACCCACGTGATCATAGTGTGTAAACTCCACACAGACGGCTTCCGAGGTCAGGATTGAACCTATGTTGCTAGTGCACTGAGGCAGCAGCTCTACGACCTCTACCACTCTGGCTTTCTTTGCTTTGACTGTTAATGTCACTGATGTAAAGATGAAACTGAGTCACTAATTAAATCCAGCACGGCTACATGAATCATATTGCTCTAAAGACAACAGAATCTCACACAATAAAAGCACACTTCATATTTCTCCACATGCTGAGGCAATTTGTGGGTATTAATGAATAAAGATGGTGGCCATTTACTGCTTTCCAAGTGTTATTTTATTTGATCTTATTTGCTTTGAGCGTTCTGCAAAGGATGACAAAGTGATGAATGTATCTCCTTCACTTTTTGATTTGCTCATCTTGAACTATCAGAAGATCACTTAAGAATGATTTGCATCCGTGCTTCTTAACAAAACAATACTATGTTTCCAGGAACTTTTCACAATCAAAAGCAAACCCCGTAAATATAAATACAGACAAATCAGTAACAAATATGGTTTCATGGCAAGGACGTGATGATAATGATGAGATAATGACTCAATCACTTACTGGGTAATTGTCTGATGCTTTTTGGATCTTTTCTTGCATGATTCATTATTAAGTGATGATTCATTGATATTGGAAGCCTTGTTTGCTGTCACATTCTAATGTGTATTTTATCCTGTGAAAACAAGGAATAAAAATGGCAAAAATACTTTGGAACAGTTGTGGTTTTTTAAAGCGTAAAATAAAGTTGGTACATTAATTGGAATTTCTGAAGACATTGCATTCATTGTAGTTTACATATCTAGTAATTTTGGACAATTAAACAAGTTAGCAGTAAACAGAGGTATGTTGCTGAACTGCAGGTGAATAGTTGTGTTTTTGACTACAATGTGTTTCTCAACCTCAGTGACACTATCACAACAAGATGCAAATGGTGTTTATGTCCTCTTGCCTAAGGAGGTGGTGGTGGGGGGGGTGAATTAATGTTATATTACCCTTCTGAGTTTGAAACAAAGTATAATGGTACCTCAGATGACATAAAGCAAATACAGTACGTGTCCTCATCAATTTGCATTATCTCTCACAGTGCTGACACGATTAGAAATCAACGTTCTGATTTAGGATTTAGTTATCAATGAGTAAATTGCTCGTTTCTAAGCTTTTTACAGTTACAGTTCAATTACAGTTACAGTTCAATTACAGTTACAGTTCAATTACAGTTCAACTACTGAACCTATCCCACCGCGGGTTCGATCCTCATATCTGCCTGATCAAGCGCTCTAGGCCTCGCTCAAACAGACACTCCAGAAAGTCACGCACTCCTAAGCACTCTCCCAGAAGATCGACGCTGGACCTCATGGCAGTGGACTTTTATATATCCCAGGACCTTGAGGGGCCGAACCACATGGGGGTGGTCTCTTAATAATCCAATTACAGATATCGATTAATCCAATACATAACAGACATTTCCCCAACCCAATAATATAGCAGCACAATACTTGTATTCAACCCGGACTTCTCAAGGAAGCCAACTTAGAAACATTTAGCCTGATCTACAAGAATCCCAGACAAGGCTCTCAATACCCCCATCCAATCAACACTCGGCAAAGCCGAACTCTGCAACATTATTTTCAATGATTTACAAGGTGTATGTCTGGTTTGCAGCCAAACAATCCACTCTATGCATTTTGCACCTAATTGAGAAGGTCTGCAGATGTTCTTATTCTTTTCTTACAAATTGTATCTAGGCTCAGACACACTGGCACTACTCCGCAGTTTGTCCCAGCCCTGCAGAGAGCAATTCCAAATTGACCAAATCTCCCAGTAGCCCTGAAGCTTTTACCCCATTTTGAAGTCCTAGCCTCTCCAATTTAGCCAGGATTAACATTCCTTCCTTTTTATAATATATGATAACCCATCATTTATGATAACTAAGTAGTTCAGCTAACCAGATATACATAAGTGTGTCCTTTACATTTTCAATCAAGATGATGATGTTTCTTCCCAGAATCTTGTCAAGCATCCCGAGTTTTCATGGGCATAACTGCACAAGTTCCATCAGATGAGTCTTCACTTCCCGAGTTTTCGTGGGCGTGAATTTCCTCCATCCATGTTGCTGCCCATTCTTCCATCACCTTCCACAGTCGAACCTAAAACCTAAATTCCTGAAAAACGTGGGACAAAGCAAGTTACCATCATGCACTCATGCTTTCCCATACATTTTCTATAGTTCTGCAATACTATCCCTATTCAAACCTATTATATTACCCTATTACTAGATCCCTATTCCTATTCTGTTCCCTAATTTACTCTTTATTATTCTAGGATCAACACTAATTAGCCTTCTTCATATTCACACGATGTTATAATATGTATATCTGATGACAGATAATCATATAATTTTCAGCTGGGTTCAGTCCAGATTTCCCTACACTGACTCCTCCCGTGTGCCCTGCTAGCAAGCTGCGCATGGTTTCTCCGATTTGGGGACATGAGAGTTCTGTGAGGAATACTGTGGCTCTAGCACCATTCCGAAGAATTCTGCACACCCGGACATATGATAAATATCTCTCCCTTCAAGATATGCAGGCACTGTTTCACTCTTACCGAATTTAACAGATTTAGGTTTCGTCGGCACCTCCCCTTTAAGAGCCGTCTCAGTAGTCTCCCTTTCAAAACATGATACTCTCTCCTGCTCCTGCTCCTGCTGTTGGCTTACTAGTTCTCCCTGTCCCTGCTCTGGAATGTTCCGAGAAGGATCAGTTCTATTGTGTTCTCCTATTCCCAATTTACAAGCCACCATACTTAGGGTGGACAGCAAAACAATTTATTTATTTATTTTCCTTATAGTGAAGAACATTCTCCACATCCCAATTAACTAATTTCCTTCTTCACCATTCCCATATTTTTTAACAATCATTTCTATATTGTTTATTCCTATTACAGCTTTTAGTCCACCCAACAGCCAAAGTTCATCTTACTAAATTGCATTTAATTCCCCAGATAATCCTCTTAGTCTATCCACTTCATGCAGAAGCTCCTCGCAAATTATCCCTATTGTGCTTTCTAATCTGTTTAATCGGTCCTTCTCAGAGACATTCCCCATTCTCAGAACAATGGTCACAACACAAATTGCAAAATAATGGTTCCAGACACTAACCTCTTCCATTCACTCCTTCCTACAAGGTCAATGGAATCTCTCCCACACAATAGTCAACGGTCTTTCCGATTCACACTTACTCTAGCAATCCTTTCAACTGTTTCCCAGTCACTCCTATTCAATCACTCCTATTCAATTACTCAAACCACTCGCTCCTATTCAGTCTCTCTCCCAACTCACATCAGTTAAATCACAATCACTGCATTCAATTCCAAACTTTCAAACAAAGGATCGCAATCCAAGTCTAACTCTCAATCGCAGTCTCTCACGCAGGAATCTCTCTCTCACTCAATTCACTTTAAGTTGCACAGACAAATCCGAACCAAGCTAACAAAACTATAATTAAGAACGAAAATATTCCGCCGATTATCAATAACCCAAGACACACCCCAATATAAACTATAAGCCTCCAGTAAACCCCACTCTAATTAATCTTCCTCATGGCGCAATCAATCAGCAGGATGACTCCTCCCCCAACACAGTGATCGAAGGAGTACATGCCCTGATCGAACCACCCCGATTCAGATTCTTACAACACCACGCTCTAAAATAATTACAAATATTTAAAGCAAACACACTCTTACTTCAAGTTTCTAAATCCGTAAACACTCGCAAACACTCGCAGCAACACAAATGACGGTCCGCGGATTTAACACGATCTAAATCTTAACCTTTAATTCTTAATATAGGTTATTTACATACATAGAATATTTACAAAATCCGGATCCTATGACAATACGAAAAGCTAGATTTTTACAATTTACAAAATGATTTAAAGCACTAGCGCACAGTTCACAACCAATGTTTTGGGCCTCTAACCCAGGAAAGCGCCTCTAACCCATCCTGGTTTTATGGGCCTTTAACCGAAAGGCGTGCTAGCCATTCCCCATGCTTGCTAGACTCTGTTCTAATGATCTTGATTAGACCCTTTCCCAAGCCCGTGAATGATCGATCCGCTCCGACTAATGAAGTGCCGAAAATCAATGCAAAAACTACACCGTGAGCCCGATTTCTGCACGCGATTGAAACAGCTCAACACCCTTGATCGCAGACTTGTGTTTGGGGGTCTTTTGAGATCCCGGATGAGCCCCCAATGTAAATTGCTCGTTTCTAAGCTTCACCCCTGTCTAGTTTCAGTAAAAACACTGAATCAAGCACTTGAAACAACAAATTTTAATTTTAATAAAAGCGCAATTACAGTTCAACTACTGTACCTATCCCACCGTGGGTTCGATCCTCGTATCTGCCTGATCAAGCCCTCTAGGCCTCACTCAAACAGAGACACTCCAGAAAGTTCCAAGCGCTCTCCCAGAAGATCGGCGCTGGACCTCGTGGCTGTGGACTTTTATATGTCCCGGGACATTGAGGGGCCGAATCACATTGGGGTGGTCTCTTAACAATCCGATTACAGATATTGATTAACCCCATACATAACAGACATTTTCCTAATCCAATAATACAGCAGCTTAATACATTGTATTCAACCCGGACTTCTCAAGGAAGCCAACTTAGAAACATTTACCCTGATCTACAAAAAACCCAGAAAAGACTCAAAACCCCATCCAATCAACACTCGGCAAAGCCGAACTCTGCAACATTATTTACAAGGTATGTCTGGTTTGCAGCCATCCAATCCATTCTATGCATTTTGCACCTAATTGACAGGGTCTGAAGATGTTCTTATACTTTACTTGCAAATTGTATCTAGGCTCTAGATACACTGGCACCACTCCATAGCTCTGCATCTCTGCAGAGAGCAATTCTCAATTGACCAAATCGCCCAGCAGCCCTGAAGCTTTTACCCCATTTTGAAGTCCTAGCCCCTCCAATTTAGCCAGGATTAACAAATGGACCAAAAGCACTGCAGGCCATCAAATAGAAATAAGAAATGCTAACAGAGTTGAGTTCAATGTTCATACCGCTGGGTTGTAAGCAACCCAAATGAAATATGAGGTGCTGATCCTACAATTTGCAATGGAGGAGGCCCAGGACAGAAAGGTCAGTATGGGAAAGGGAAGAGGAGTTGAAATGGTTGGTAACTGTGAGATCCCTTGGGCATCTTACATAGATACATAGACAATGGGTGCAGGAGTAGGTCATTCGGCCCTTCGAACCAGTACGTCCATTCAATGTGATCGTGGTTGATCATCCACAATCGGTACCCCGTACCTGCCTTCTCCCTATACCCCTTGCTAGCCCTAAGAGCTCTATCTAACTCTCTTGTTGGATGCATCCAGTGAATCAGCCTCCACTGCCTTCTAAGGCAGAGAATTCCACAAATTCACAACTCTTGTGTGAAAAAGTTTTACCTGTTCTAAATGGCCTACCCCTTATTCTTAAACTGTGGCCTCTGGTTCTGGACTTCCCCAACATCGGGAACATGTTTCCTGCATCTAGCATGTCCAATCCCTTAATAAATCCCTACAATCTTTGAGCACATTTTTATTTGTTGGAGCAGTTTTGATTTAGAAGTAGCAGACAGACTCTTGTACCAAGTAGTGTTACAATACCGCAAAATACTCATTATCTCGGCAGTAAAAAATAATAAAAGGATTTGTTTACTTGCTCGGAATGATCTTAGTCGGCAGAGAAACCAGATTCTTTGTTTTGTCATATTGCAAATCTTATCAATGTGGTTATTCCATGATAATTGATAGTCTATAGTTACCCCCCAAGTATTTAAATGAAGACACCTGCTTGATTTTTTTCGTTATTGGTAACAAGTGAAACTTTATGAGAGTCAGATGGTGAACCAAATACAATCTCTTCTGTTTTCTTTATGTCAATCTTAAGGGCATTATTTTCAGTCCACTCGACCAATTTGTTCACACCGAGTTGGTGCAGCCCGGGGTTGTCTGAGTTACTTAAAAGAGATAATAAAACTGTATCATCTGAGTACTTTAGAATATATTGATTTGGTGTATCTGTACGACAATCATCCGTATACAAGGTAAACAGCATAGCTGAACTCACACAACCCTGGGGTGCCCCGACATCGGTTGTGATGGCAGATGAAAGGGTTTTATTCACCTTTACTATCTGTACTCTGTTAGTGAGAATGGAAGCATGCCAGTGAATCAGATAGGGATTTAATTCCTGCTGGACCATTTTTGACACAAAAATGTCTGATTGAATCGTGTTGAAAGCTGATGAAAAATCTAGAAAGAGGGCTCTTGCATTAGTGTTGGGTTTGTCTAAGTGTTTGGAGATGATATGAACTAGGGAGGCAACCGCATCTTCCGTGCCACAGCCCTGCTGATAGGCAAATTGATAAGGGTCGAGTTTATTTTTTGTGGTACTGATGAAATGTCAGAGCAAAATTATTTCGAGAGATTTCATAATCACCGATGTAAGGGCTATGGGTCTGAAATCCTTATATTCTTTGGGATATGTATTCTTGGGCCAAGGTTTTATATGCAAAGTTTTCCATAACAGAGGGACAGTGTGTGTGTCTACAGAGGCCTGAAAGATTTGTTGCCACACTGGAGCCAGCTGTGTTGCAAAGTTCCTCAAGAGGAAAGCGCTGCATCCATCCGGCCCAGCAGCTATCCTTGTATTTGTACGCTGAAATGTTTTCCTGACATCTTCAACGGTGATGACAATTCTGTCGGAGGCAGCAGGTATAATAGATTTAAGGATGTCGGTGCACTTGGTAGAATTATCTAGGGATTCAAATCTGGCCAAAAAAGTGCTGAGTTCTTTGGAGAGAAATGGCTCGTTATCTGTCACAATAGATTTAGATGGGGTTGACATTCCTGTCATAGATTTCATTGTATCCCACACCTTTTTGGAATTATTGGCTCTGAAAGCATCTTCCAGATGCGGTCTGTGTGCCAATTTTACTTCCCTCAATCTTATTTTCAGTTCTTTTTCTGTCTGTTTAAGTGCTCCAGAATCTTTGTTTTTGAAAGCCACTTTCCTCGTATTTATTACTTTTTTTACGTTCTTAGTTACAAATGATTTGTTGTTGGGATAGATTTTAATCTCCTTAATGGGTACAACCAACTGTACACAAAAATCAATATAATCGTTTGTAACTATGGTTATTTCATCTAGTGAACCTTCCTGAAAGGTTTCCCGCTCCATCAATTCAAAACAGGCTTTCAGTTGTTCCCTACATTCATTTGTCGAAGTCCTTGGCACTTTTTTTTCTGGCTTACTTCTCTTAAAGTTGGTCTTATCCACGGGAACTATGTGCACAACATTATGATCAGAATTCAATATGTGTGGCTTACACTTGGATGCATAAGCCCCTTTAACATTTACAAAATATTTGTCCAAGATATTATCGTTTCTGGTTTTATCTCTGATGTACTGTTCGAATCCAGGTAACACAGTCTCCAAACGACACTGAATCAGATCCCCGAGCACTATTGCTGGTGCATCGGGGTAGTTGAGTTGTAGTTCATGAACGCAGTCCGTTATTGTCCCGGCCGCCAATGACGCTTTGCCGCTGGGAGGCACGTATACAACAAACAGCAAAATACACCCATATTCTCGAGGCAAATAGAAAGGTCTTAACAACATGCCGAGGATTTCTACATTGGGGTCGCAGATCTTATATTTTTACTGAGCACGCACGGCACCAAAGATCGTTAATGTATACACAAATGCCGCCTGCCTTAGTTTTTCCAAGACAGCTGCGTCCCTGTCAGCGCGCGCTAAGGTGAATCCGGGTACTTCAAAGAGGGAATCTGGCATTGTCGATTGCAACCAGCTTTCCGTGAAGCACAATAAAGATGCTTATGGAATTCATTACAGTACCTTGTGTATGTCCGTATCGCGTCCACTTTGTTGTTTGAAGTGTGCAGGTTTGTAAGGATGATGGATGGAAGGGGCGGCCGATTGAATCTCCGTCGTAGGTGGTTCCGAATACCCCCTCTTCTTCCTCATTTCCTTTTCCTTTTCCTTTTAATTTAAATCAGTTCCTGAGGGATGTTATCCAACATCGAACGGTAGAAGTGGCTTGATGTCCCCTGAGTCTGCTTGTGTTGTAGCTCCAGCAAAGCCTCTTGGTTGTACAAACGTACTGGCCGTGGCTCCACGCGACACCTGTCTGTGATGCCACTCAGGTGTGTATTAGTTTGCACCGACAAAGGCCAATAATCCACGGAATCATCCACAGAAACAAAAGCCTAGGTTTCAGGGCACACATATCATACTATGTACATAGGCAGACTCCATCCTGTATGCCAACAATTAGTCGGCATACAGGATGGAGGTGGAGCTGCTTACAGAGTGGTACAGATCTCACAATCTCACCCTCAACGTGGAAAAGACAAAGGAGATAGTAATCGATTTCAGGAGGGCTGGAAAACATCATCATAAAACCACTGCACATTGATGGTGCTGCTGTGGAGAGGATCAGCAGTGTGAAGTTCTTGGGACTTCACCTGGCGGACAACCTGATCTCTACGACCAACACCACAGCAGCTCCACCCTCTCCGGAGAATAGGGAAAGCAGGTCTCCCTACTGTTCACCTAACGACCTTCTTCAGGGGCACCATCAAGAGTATATTGACCTACGACATCACTTCCTGGTTTGGGAGCTGCAAGGCCTATGAAGAAAAACAACCTAACAGGATAGTGAAGACAGTCAGTAGGATCATCGGTGCTCCACTTCCTTTCCAGTTGGAGATCTATCAGAAGCGTAGCATCCGTAAAGCCATCTCCATTATTAAGGACCCACATCACCCATCACATAACATCTTCTCCATTCTGCCATCTGGGAAGAGGTACAGGTACATCAGCTGCAAAACCAGCAGGATGCTACACAACTTCTTCACACAGGCAATAAGACTGGTCAATGGACTGTGTCCCCTCCCTATACATCACACACCAAATCATCTAATCTCGCCCATTCTTTGACAGCTAGGCACCTGTCAGAGCATGTTACTGTTCGGTCTGAATGTTTGTTTTAATTCATATTTTAGGTCTACTTTTAGATATGTTAATAATAATTTTTTTAAGTAGTATGTATTTATTCTGTTTTTATTAACTGCACTGATGGGAACTGATTGAGAAACAATTTTTCGTTTCTTCTGTGTATGTAAGTACTCAGTTAAAATGACATTAAAGTAAATACTAAATACTGAATACTGACTTACAGATGGGATGGGTTAGACGACGTTTTAAATGTTTTTAAACAACTTTAAACAAGACACAAACGGAACAGACTGGAATGCAGTGCGCAACCGAGCAGCGCACCCTCCCCCGCTGTTACTTTTAATTCCTTCATCTAAATGTATATTGTAAATAGCTGCCGTCCCAGCACCAAGCCTTGCGGCACCCCTCTCGTCACTGCCTGCCATTCTGAAAGGGACCCGTTAAGAAGGGTTTCGGCCCGAAACGTTGCCTATCTCCTTCGCTCCTTAGATGCTGCTGCACCCGCTGAGTTTCTCCAGCTTTTTGCGTACCCTCGATTTTCCAGCATCTGCAGTTCCTTCTCTAATACGTTAATCCCTACTCTTTGTTTCCTGTCTGCCAACCAATGTTCTATCCATGTCCATACCCTATCCCCAATACCATGTGCTCTAATTTTGCCCACTAATCTCTTGTGTGGGACCTTATCAAAGGCTTTCTGAAAGTCCAGGTACACTACATCCACAGGTAATTCCTTGTCCATTTTACTTGTTACATCCTCAAAAAGTTTCAAAAGATTTCTCAAGCATGATTTCCCCTTCGTAAATCCATGTTACTTGGACCGATCCTGTTACTGTTATCCAAATGCGCTGCTATTACATCTTTGTTAATTGACTAGCACCTTCCCCACCAATTATGTCAGGCTAACTGGTCTATAATTCCATGCTTTCTCTCTCTTGAAAAGTGGGATAACATTAGCTACCCTCCAATCCACAGGAACTGATTCAGAATCTATAGAGCATTGGAAAATGATCCACGATTTCTACAGCCACCTCCTTGAGTACCCTGGGATGCAGACCATCAGGCCCTGGGGATTTATTAGCCTTCAGTCCCATCAGTCTACCCAACACCATTTCCTGACTAATGTGAATTTCCTTCAGTTCCTCTATTACCCTAGGTCCTCTGTCCCCTAGTACATCTGGGAGATTGTTTGTCTTCCTTAGTGAAGACAGAACCAAAGTACCTGTTCAATTCTGCCATTTCCTTGTTCCCCATAATAAATTCACCTGTTTCTGCCTTCAAGGGACCCACATTTGTCTTAACTATTTGTTTTCTCTTCACATACCTAAATAAGCTTTTACTATCCTCATTTATATTCTTGGCTAGCTTACCTTCGTTCTTCATCTTTTCTCCCCGTATTGCCTTTCGTATGGCCTCGGTGAGCTGAGCGCAAGTGTTCATCAAAACAAATGTGCCATCAGTAAAGGCTTCAGTGACACTGAGTCATGGAAGAAGTATATGGGCAGGTGACTAAGACCTTCTTAGTTGAAGGGATGGATTTAAGAAGGAGAGAGAGGGGTAAAGAGATTTGGGGACGAAATTCCCAAATTTTGGGTTAAGGCAGCTGAAGGTAACAATCACAGCTGCAGATGTGCAAGAGGCCAGAACTGGAGAAGCCCAGAGTTTCCAAGGTTTGACTCCTTCCTTCAAATGCATTCAGAACAGAAAGGCCAAGAAAATGGGTGCATGTTACAATCCCTGCGATCTCTGGTAGTAATTTAACATATGGGCTACTGCAAGCTCCATATAAGGGAAATGAATTTGAACCATATTTGTTTCTACAGATGTTTACAATTGCATTATTTAACTGGAGTTTGATTTACAAATTGCTAAGTGATCTCAATCAACTCTATCTTTGCACTGGACCAGCTGACCTTGCAACGTATATTACTCCAATGTACTGCCAAAAGTCTGCTTTTTTCCAGAGAGCTAATGCATGCTGGATGTTTCTACTTTGTAGTGTTGTGTGTGATATTTGGTATATGGAAATGCTACATTTTGAAGCCACTAGTCTGCTTTGGCTCCAGAGAATGACAGAATCATAGCCTGGTAGGACGACATTTGGCCTGTCTAGTCTGTACCAGCTCTATGCGAGCACCAACCAATCAAAATAACAGCAGAAAAGGCTGGAAACGTTCACTAGGCCAGGCTGCATCTGTGGGAAGAGAAAGAGTCCATGTTTCAGGTCAAAGATCCTTTAGAGAACTTGAAGAGAGACAGCAAGTTAGAGCAACTCAGCTTGTCCACTCTACTAATCCCACCCCATATCCCTCCAAAATCTATACTTTCAGATACATCCAGCTCCCTTTTGAATTCTACAAGTGAATTTGCTTCTACTACCAGTCCTATAAGTGTATTCCAGTCCTAGCCACTTACTTTGTGCCAGTATGTCTTTTAGGGTCAATTTGGTTCTTTGCCAATCACCTTTGTTAATGAGAACAGTTTCTCTCTATCTATTCTACTTGTATCCTTCATGATATTAAATACCTCATCATGCCTGCTTGTAATCTCCTCTGTACTAAGGAAACAAACACTGCATCTCCCGAAATATTCTTCCGCATCCTCTCCAAAGACTTCACATCTTTACAAAAGTGTGGTGCCAGAGCTTTTTACAACACTCCTTCCGTGGTCCAACTACTGTTTTATAAAGAATCATCTTGACCTCTTGTACATTGCCGTCTTTCGTATGCCGTCTTTGCAGTCTGTTCGTATTGGTGGAAATGTGTCAGACTCGATAACAATCAGCACGGGAGCACCTCAAGGCTGCGTGCTCACCCCCCTGCTGTACTCACTCTATATTCATAGTGATCATAGTGCGAGCTCCATCATCACGTTCGCTAACGACACCACTGTTGTGGGACGTATCACTGATGGGGATGAATCAGAGTATAGAAGAGAGATCGAGAGACTGTCCATATGGTGCCAGCACAATAACCTGGCCCTCAACACCAGCAAAACCAAGGAACTGATTGTGGACTTTGGAAGGAGTAGGATGGGGACCCACAGTCCTGTTCATATCAACGGGTCGATGGTTGAAAGGGTCAAGAGCTTCAAATTCCTGGGCGTGCACATCTGTGAAGATCTTTCCTGGTCCGAGAACACAGATGCAAGTATTAAGAAAGCTCATCAGCGCCTCTACTTCCCGAGAAGATTACGGAGAGTCGGTCTGTCAAGGAGGACTCTCTCTAACATCTACATGTGCACAGTAGAGAGCTTGCTGACCGGTTGCATCGTGACTTGGTTCGGCAACTTGAGCGCCCTGGAGAGGAAAAGACTACAAAAAGTAGTAAACACTGCCCAGTCCATCATCGGCTCTGACCTTCCTTCCATCGAGGGGATCTACCACAGGCGCTGCCTCAAAAAGGCTGGCAGCATCATCAAGGATCCACACCACCCTGGCCACACACACATCTCCCTGCTACCTTCGGGTAGAAGGTACAGGAGCCTGAGAACTGCAACGACCCGGTTCAGGAATAGCTACTTCCCCACAGCCATCAGGCTATTAAACTTGGCTCGGACAAAACTCTGAACATTAATACCCCTCCATCTGTCATTTGCACTTTATCAATTTATTCATTCACGTTTGTATTTACGTATATAATTGTAGTCAATGCATACTATGTTCTGTTGTGCTATGCAAAGAAAGAATTTCATTGTCCTGTCAGGGACACATGACAATAAACTCTTTTGACTTTGACTTTGACTCTTTACAAAGATCGGGATCATGATTGCGTTTTTAACCACGTTCTCAACCTGCCCTGCCATTTCCAGTGAACTCTGTACCCCAGGTTTCTGCTTTTGTACCTATTTTGGAACTGTGCCTTTATTTATCACTCCGGCTGAAGGTACCACATGCGTAAACCAGCGATTATGAACCCGCACTCTGAAGTATGAACCCACACACTGGTTGCTCCTTATTCACAGACCACCAGGGGAGCCGGGGCGATTGCTGCCCTGCCGGCAGTCTGTTCCTTTTTTCATTCTTTTTGTTATTTTTTAGTGTGTTAAAAGTTTGTTTTAATGCTCTTCGGTTTGTATGTGGGGAGAGGGGGGAGAGGATCGGGGAAAACATTTTTTCAAGTTCTTATCTCGCCAGAGATGTGATTCATTTTCGGATCACATTCTCCGGGCGCTCTGCAGCTTTCCATCGATGGAGCTGGAAGCCTCCTCGGACTGACTTTGAGCCCTATCGCTGGGTGCGGATTTAACATCGGAGCTGATCCCTTGCCTGGGATTGCTCCCACCGCGGACTTTACCATCAAGCTCGGAATCGGGAGAGGCTAGTCGGGAAGCTCCAACGTCGCGGAAGGTTCGACTAGCCCTGACGCAAGGTTCGATCGCCCGGCGTGGGAGAGCTGACATCCCCCCCGATGCGGGAGCTGATTGCCTCGATGCAGAGGGCACAAATGCCGCCTGCTACGGGAGTCAAGATTGTCCCATCAATGGGGGCTTGAGGCCCACGACCAAGGAAGAACTAAGGGAAGGACTTGAACTTTATTTCTCCTTCCATCACAGTGAGGAATGTGTAGGAGTCGCTGTGGTGGATGTTCATGTTAAAACGTGTTTTTGAGTGATCTGTTGCTTTTAATTGTATGACTGACCTGGCCAATTAAATTCCTCGTATGTTGCAAAACATACTTGGCGAATAAAGTGTGATTCTGCTTCTGAAACCTATTGTTTATTCAATTACAAACTCCCACTGAGGCCCAACATGGTTCTGAGATACTACATGGTCATATAACTCAGAAAGATCCCTGGTCCACCATTATGCCTGGAAAGAGCTGTTCAATGTTCCCACTTTCCTGCACATTTCCCATGGCCCTGGAGTTGTCCTTTACCATGCATTTATCTGATTCTCCTTTGAACATACTTAGCTTAGCTTCCCAGACCACAACTGCTTTTAATCATCATTATCATACTTCAATAGCCAAGTATCAACCCTAGACTGTGAGCTCCTTGATGTTAAAGTCCACAGGCCGCAGTTGGAGCGTCGATCCCAGGCAAGGGATCAGCTCTGATGGTAAGTCCACGTCCCCGCGGTGGGGCTCAAAGTCAGTCCCGAGGAAGGCCCCCAGCTCCACGATGTTAGGCTGCAGAGCGACCCGAGATACAATCCGGAAAACAATCGCATCTCCGGCAAGGTAAGAGATTTTTTTTAAGTTTCCTCCGACCCCCTCCCCCACACCCCACATAAAACAAACCAGAGAACATTAACACAAACTTTTAAAACACAATAAAAATTAAAAAAAGACAAAAAGACAGACAGACTGTAGGCGAGGCTGCCATCGAAGCGCCACCCGGTGGTTTTCTCTTCAAAATTATTCTCTTTCTTCCCTCCTCCCCCCCAATCACATGTTAATATTCTTCAATATGTATTCTCATTACCGCCTTCAGAATCAGTTTATCCTTGTATGATCTATTGGAACCTTAATGTTGCTCAGAGCTATGAGAGGATTTTGTGTATTTAGAGTGGGTGCAGAATATTGCCTTATAATGACTCATCGCAAGGATTGGCCTTGACCGTGGAAGATTAGTGGGTGATCTAATTGTGGTGCTTAAGATGAGTAAAAGGGTAGGTAGTGTAAAACCACAGAAAGCTGTCAACAAGACGATATGATCTTCAAATTAGAACCGGGCTGTACAGAGGTGATGGTGATGGTAGGAAGCTTATCTTCACACAGAGTGTTGGGGAAACATGTTTATCTCCTGCCTCCAATGTACTATTGAGACTGAGGAGCTGCTGAAAAATGTAGAACTAAAAATCTGTTACATTTTCATTGTAAAGGATGCAAAGGGAAACAGAATGTAGGAGATTAGATGGGATTGCAATGCGGTTCAACCATTGTGTAATCAAGTGAAAGAATAGGATTGGGCTCCTAAATTTTAATTCAAATACTGGATTAACTTTTACAGGAACACAGTATGATTGACACTATTGATATTTAAGTTTGGGAAAGGATTGTGGATCTTGGCAAGGTTGTTATGTAATTGTTTTCTGAAGACATTATAATGTGAATTGCATTGACTTGGATTTTACTGTGTTTAGGTGCTTGCATTTAAACATGTAAATGTTAGCAAGTTCAGAACAGTAGTGTATGTGCATCAGAAAGAGTCCTAGTTTTGGTGATAATTTCCCACTGGTGAATCATGCACTCAGCTACATCGCATGATTCAAATTTCCTGAACTTCCCAGCAGTTGAACTTAGGATTCTACTTGCGGATTTCACAACAGGTCAGACTGGCACAAGTCCGGACGAATTCACAAATGTAAGGAAGATCTGGTGCAGTAGGATGTGACTTTAGTAATTATATATTTGCTGCAATGTTTCCATTCCAGTACTGTGGCACTATAGCAAAGATTATTTTGGAATTCCGAAAGCACACTATTCACTGTTCCTTTACTTTGGAAAATCTCAGGACAGATTTTTGAATACAGTGGGTGGGTCATGGTCTACACAATGCATTACGTGTGACCACTCATCACCACTCATGGCCAAAGTCATCCACTTGACCAACTGGTGCCATTGCAACTCCACAAAGTGGGAACTTAATTTATAAAAATATCCATTCAATAAAAAAAATTGCTTACTTTCACTTAACTTTCTCACTTAGATGGTGGGTCCATTCACATGAATGGAGTCACATACCTGGCATAAAGCGAAAGCACCAATTATAACATTCAGTCTCTCTGCTCGATACTGAGTTGGAAAAACTGAGTCCAGTGGTGAAGTGGTAAGTCGGCTATTCACTACCACTGGTGTCTGACCTCCACTCGCATGCCATATATAAATCCCAGGTACTCACATGCAATTCTTATCAGAACCAGAGACTGAGGAGTAGAACAATCTGAGCCAGTTTCCCCTCCTCTGCCCAAACCACCTCGCCTATTGCCATGATCTATGTAATCAGTCCTATCATTTACCTTGATAATGACAGGCTTAGCAACCTGTCATATTCTGATCCTTCTCTATTGCCTTTCCTGAATAGTTACACTTGCTTATCTGCTGATCACCGTGCCCATTCTGAAATCCAGTGAATGCTGGAAGATCAGAATCAATGAGCTCCCTTTCATGCAGGGTGCCAGGGGTTTAGGACGATGATGTCAGCCATCAGGTCGAGGGAAGTTCTCAGCTCTTAGTCCAGTTAATGACTGCAGTTCCATTTCTTTACCAACACTAATTCCTTTATGTCCTTTTTCCTCACAAGACCCTAGGATCCCTCTTATTCACGGAACCGTGAAATCAGGTACAAAGAATTCATTTGATGGTTTTGCCATTATCTTAATCCCATTATAATTTCTCCTTTTTCTGCCTGCATGTTTACATTTGCTAATCCTTCATACGTACATCCCAAAGGGGCTTTTGCATTCTGTTTGAATGCCCTGCCCTAGTTAATGGCAGGGATTTGTACTTCTCGAGAAGCAATGTCGGTGCATGCATAGGCCTTGATGTTTCCACAGCCGGTCCACTCGAGGGGAAGGGCTGGAATAAGTTTGTGAATTGAGTTTCATGAAATTCTGCTCCACCAAAACTTGTCTATAATTTCCAGTCAGATTGCAGAAGGGCCCTTTTGAGATCAACTGAAGGTTTAAGCTTTATTAGGGAAGCATAATCAATTCCCGGGGGTTTCAAGGCATCCTGGGCTTGGAATGGTGTAGATGATATGCGTATACACCTTTAATTGATAGTGACGATGTCCATGCTAACCACCCCCCCACCAGTTAGTATAATTGTAACCCACACGCCCCTAGCTCTCTCTCTGGTGATCGTGACAGACCACGTACAGCTAGGGCTATATGATGTATGATTAATAAAGTAGTGAAGACCTTAAGGTGTCTGTGTACCTTCTCTACATGGTGTCAGAAGTGGGATAGGCGGCAACGATCCAACAATCCTTTAGCACTGCCCACTGCGCGCTCGGCCAATCCGTTGCTCTGTGGGTATTCCGGGCTGCTGGTGTAATGACGAAAGTTCCATCGTTCGGCAAAAGCGCGGAACTCGGCACTGGTGAACTGGCTTCAGGATGCCCGTGGCCACCATCTCGCGAAGAGCAGACTCGACCTTGCCCCTCATGGCGAAGGACACACGGTGTGGGGGACGGATGACCGGCCTGATGTCGGGATTGAGGGCAATCTTGTAGCTGCAGGGCAACTTCCCCAGCTTCAAGTCAAACCGGTCTGGGAATTCGGCCAGCGGATTCAGGGGTGCCTCTACCAGGTGGACATCGCTGTGGAAGCTCACCAATCCGAGGTCCTGGCAGGCCTCCACGCCGAGCAGGGGGTCACATTTACCGTCTAGCAGGAAGAAAGAGAGGGGCCAAGAGGTCTTCAGCACCTTGCAGTGGAGAGTGGCCCTCCCCACAGGAACAAGTACGCCACCCCCATAGGCACGCAAAACAGCAATGTCTGTGGAAACGAGCTCATTATTTCTTATCTTCCTGAACAGGCTTGTTGACATAACATTAGCAGCAGCCCCCGTATCCACCTTAGCAGAGAAGGCCATGCCATTCACCGTGACTCGGACGGTTGGGTCCGTTATCAGAGCAGCTGCACCTCGCAAGAAAAACACACTCAGATCGCTCTGAGAAGAGTCAGAGTCAGACGGGGGGAGTTCATCATGCTGGAGATGGGAACCAGACCCTGTATCATCATGTGTCAGGTAGCGAGACGGTTTCTGCTGTGGCTATGCAGGGTTCCCACGGGAACGGCATGCTGCCAAGAAGTGGTTGGGCTTGTTGCAGAAATTACAGGTTTTCCCCAACGCCGGGCACACATTAGAATGGTGTGAAACAAAGTTATAATTTGGACATCGTTGAGGCGGTCTGAAGCCCTGCAGTGGGCTTGCCCTCTGTCGCCAGGGAGCCTTGTACTGGTGACCAGCGAGACTGGCTGAGTGGACCACAGGGTCAGGTACAGCGGAGGAGAAAGCCTCAGCTAAACGAGAGGCATGCAACGCCTCATTGAATGTCAGATCAGGCTTACGCAGCAGCTCAGAGCGCAGCTTATCATCCCGTAGACCAAAGACCAAGATGTCAAGGGTCAAAGTATCAGGGGTCAGGACATGCAGGTCACATCGGCGAGCCAGTTGGCGCAGCGTGGCCACGAAATTGTGAATAGATTCCCCAGGGTTTTGGCGTCGGGAGAACAGTTTGAAACACTCTAAGATGTGGTTAGTGAAGGTCACTACATCACCGTAAATTTAGCAAGCAGACATACCGGGTCCTGGATACTCTCACCCTGTCCATAGATGAATGACTCCGATCACTCAAGCGCTTCGGGACCAGCGTGATTAAGCAGCAGGGAAGCCTTGACAGCGGGGGCCACAGCAGGGTGAGCGATTGTAACATAATGCTCAAAGTCACATCGGAACACACTCCAGCGATGTGTGATGTCTGCATCAAAGACTAGGATGTCAAGTTTACGACAGGTAGAAGCAATCACGGCACAGGGAGGGGGTACTGGGACTAAGAAAATAAAACGCGATTGACTGGAGATGCAGGAAGAAGAACTTCTGATGCCATGTAGAGAAAGGATGTAGATGATATGTGTATACACCTTTAATTGATAGTGACGATGTCCATGCTAACCACCCCCACACCCCCTTGCCCTTCTCTTCGCCGTCCCCCCCGATGCCTTCGTCGCCCAGAGGTTCTCCTGTCCGCAGCCCCCACCATGCCCCGGCGACGTCCCCGCTTGTTCCCGTCGGGGAAGGAGGTGATGGCGAGGTGCGGACCCGGTCTGGTCGCCTGGTCAGGCCGCCGGTCCGTTACGGCGATTACGTGTCTCTCTCTGGTGATCGTGACAGACCACGTGCAGCTAGGGCTATATGATGTATGATTAATAAAGTAGTGAAGACCTTAAGGTGTCTGTGCACCTTCTCTACAGATGGGGTAATGGAATCTCCATCCTGTGGTTAAATATTTGTCTGGGATATCATGGGGGCTTAGGACAATGAAACCTGTGGTCAATTGAACCAAGATTATGGATTGAGGTAACGCAACTATTTTGATGTAACCAGGGGATATATGCATTTAGCTATCATAGCAGAGTGGGTTATATAAAAATAATAGTCCAGTAAAAAACAGGTCAATGTTCATCCAGTATTCAGCTGGTGGCCCCACACTTGGGGCTATAAAATTATTCACACAACTATCTCTTCTTAGTGATAGAGAGATGTAGCAAGGAAACAGGCCCTTCGGCCCATCGAGTCAAGTGTATAATTGTCATATGCGTTAGGACAGGAATGATGAAATTCCTGCATGCTACAGCTTCACAGGTATTTTAACACAAACAAACAACAAGTGAATGTGCAATAGACAATAAGACAGTATTAATAGTTATATGGTAACAAGGCCACTATACTACAAGCCGAAGTATGTCATGCTACTTTATGCAAAGTACATAGCAGTTGTTTGCTGAGGTAGGTTGTGATTATAGTAGTGCAGGGTGATTCAAATGCCTGATAGTTGATGGGAAGATTCAGTTCCTGAACCTAGAGGAAACATTCTCAGGATGGTAGGAGCAAGATGAGAGCGTAAACATGTGGTGTGATTATTTCATGATATTAGCTGCTTTCCTGAGGCAGGAAGGCAGGTTCTTCTGACCTGAACATCTCTTCGAAGGTGGGAAGGTTGTGACAGATCATGCAATGACCCCCCAGTTTATGCAACTTTATTCTCGGGCGTTTGAGTTACCGAATCACACTGACCATCAAGCACCATTTTTATATGAACGCTACACTAACCCATTTTATCCCCCCACATTCCCATCAAATCCACCCCAGATTCTACCACTTTCCTAGACATTAAGGGCAATTTACAGTGGCCAATTAATCTAGCAATGCGCACATTGTTGAGATGTGGGAGGAAACTGGAGCAAGTGGATCAACTCACAGTCACTGGGAGAATATGGAAACTCCACACAGACAGCATGAGAGGTCAGGATCAAACCCGGGTCTCTGGTGTTGTGAGGCAGCACCTCTACTGCCTGTACCTAGGCAAGAGCATGACATGCTTCCATTCATAATTCTATGAGTTCTGAAGTGGCTGATTTTGCAGGATCCACAGACACTTCCATGGATAGAGCAGGAGATGTCTGATCCAGACCGCAGCTGCACGTCAGTTTTTCTCCATGCTATAATCTGCTCATTATGTTGGAAAATGGAAAAACATTGTACTTCCTAGAATTAAAGCTGTTCAGGTTGGTGAACACACAAACAAAGGCTGAACTAGAGAACTCTGAGTCAGAAGACTGTGCTTCACTCCCACTTCAAGATATGAACACACAATTCAAATGAGTTATACTATTAATAAAAAACAGAAGACATTGGAAACATACAGTGGCATCTGTGGAAAGAGTTGCACTGTTGAAGGGCTGCCATTTTTAAATGAATTTGTATAAATCCATTTATATGACTTTCCCTAACTAGAATGTTGGATGCAAAATCCATGGCGAAAATCTTGAAAAAGAACAAGTGCTTTCTTGTTGACCATTCCAATATATAGCAGAAAAACAATGATAGCATCAGGTATGAAGGGATGGAAAATGGAGAAGTGCCAGGCAATGATGATAGCCAACAAGAGAAACTCCCTGATAGTCAGCGACTTTATAATCACTGATTGCCCCCCAATCAATGTCCTGAGGTTCACTGTTGACCAGAAACTGAACAGGAGTAGCCACAAACATGATGTTTTGTGTATTAACCAGATTTTTTTTTAAATCATTTAAAGTATGAGGGCTGCATGGTTTGTGTCAGCATTTAATTGCCCATTCCTAACCTCACCTCCTAATATCCCAAAGCCTGTCCACCATCTACAAAGGTGAGATGCAATACTACCCACTTGCCTGAATCAGTACAGCTTCACTAAAGAAGCTGGACACCATATGGAACAAAGCAGTCCACTTGAAAGGAACCCCATCTACAACCATTCACTCCCTCCACCACCGACACACAGCAGCAGCAGCAGCAGCAGCAGCAGCAGTTAGTACCATGTCCTGGAAGCACTGCAGCAATACAGTGGCGCAGCGGTAGAGTTGCTGCCTTATAGCGCTTGCAGGGCCAGAAACCCAGGTTCAATCCCGACTACGGGCGCTGTCTAAATGGAGTTTTTACGTGACCTGCTTGTGTTTTCTATGAGATCTTCGGTTTCTTCCCACACTCCAAAGACATACAAATTTGTAGGTTAATTGGCTAGGTACAAGTGTAAATTGTCGCTAGTGTACGTAGGATAGTGTTAAGGGCCTGTCCCACTTGGCGATTTTTTTCGGCGACTGCCAGCGTCATATCAGTGTCGCCAAAAGATTTTGATACATTTCAGGCAGTGGGTCAGGCAGTATCTGTGGAAAGAGAGGCAGATCTTCTACTTGAAACTTTAACTGCTTCTCCTTCCATAGATGCTGCTGTACATTTCCAATGTCTTCTGCTTTTTATTAATGATCTGTATGGCACTGGGAGACAGCAAGAAGAAAGGTCCATCGCTGCTACTTGTTATCCAGCAATCTCTACTGGAAGAAACTTGTCCAGGATATAGGATGCAGTCAGGCTTGGGATAAAACATAAAGTGCTGTGCGGTTGAATAGTCTGTGAAGTTCTGGACAGCACAGTGGATGGAGAAAAACGGCAGTGGACCTGAATCCCAGCCTTCAGGAGAAATGGGGAAAGAAAATTAACTACATTAATTATGGAAACCAAACTGTTCCTAGTGAGGTAAAACTTGCATAAATGTTATTTTCAATTTACTAAAGGTTTTTTTCCATTTTGACAAGTAAAACCACAATGAAGGTGGCTCGTGCACAGATTAATTTCAGAATAACTGGGCCATGGCAGTGAGCATTATTTGTCACCTTAAGTTGAAAAGCTAATATTGTACAGAGCCAAGATTTTGTCAGCTTTTTCTCTCTTACTACATCCAGGAGTGAAAAGGATTAAGTTTAATGAGCCTGGGAGCAGGTGGCTTTGCTGATTTGCTTTTAATGTGCCAGCAGAAGTGGTGGAGGCAGGATCGATTTTAACATTTAAGACTAAAGTGGATAGGTATATGGACGTGAAGGGAATGGAGGGGTATGGTCTGAGTGCAGGTAGATGGGACTAGGGGAAAACAAATGGTCGGCACGGACTGGAAGGGCCGAGAGGGCATGTTTCCGTGCTGTAATTGTTATATGGTTAAATGCACCTCATGGCCAAAAGCAGACTCCTACAGATAATGGAAACTGGAAATCAAAGAAAACGACTGGAAAAAACTGTACAAGGCAGGGAGCATCTGCGGAAAGACTAGCTGAGTTAACATTTCAAGTTAATTATATTTGTCAAGATGGAAAAAGTAGGTGCAATAATACAATAAATAAACATACAATATCAGTTATTTTAGGTGGACCAGACCGTGATAATGAATGATGAAGTAAGTACTGAAGTGCAAAGTCCATAGTAGTTCAGTGCTGAGAGATGGTTATGGTTCTGGCTAGTTCAATGGCACTTAATTATCACACGAACCAAGGTACAGTGACTTTTTTTGCATACAGATCAGTAAGATTATTGCATTAGATTATTACATAAGTACAATCCTTGATTCGGTATAAAATGCATAGAAACAACCCACTGAGCCCATATGCAAGTCAGCAAGCTTTGGCACAATTTTTAAAATCCCAGCTGCAGTTGGCTATGAAGACAAGTTGCAGCCGTCGCCATGATCCCGATCATCCTGCAAACCGTCATCCCTCGCCTTGCTAGGCCACCTTCAGCCTTTATGCCTGAGAAGAGGGGAGGATGAGGCTACAGCTGACCTCGAGAACTGGAAAGAAATAACCCCCCCGTATTTTTCATACCGTCCCTTTTTCTAATGTCCATTTCCACCGCCAACTACCTCCACCCTCTTTTCCAGTTCCCGGTCCTCAGTGACGAGCAGGGGACGAGTCTCGGACAAGGCTCCCACTCCAGGAAGGGTTCCTGGTTCTGCAGCAGGCGAGCCAGGTCTGCTGCCAGGGTACGGGAGTGGCCCACAGTGCATTGGGAGCGTGACCCATCGGGAGCTAATGAGAATTTCATTATTCGGTTTGTCAAGAGCCTGATGGTTGATTTGAAGTAGCTGTTCTTGAACCTCGAGATAATTGTTCACGGGCTTCTTCCCGATGGTAGTAAGAAGGGACTGTAGCTACGGTAGTACGGGTCTTTGTTGATATTCAATGGTTCAATGGTCCTTTATTGTCACGTGTACTGAGGTACAGTTAAATTTGATTTACCATACAGTCATACCAAAAAAGCAACAAGATACAAAACTACAAAAAATTTAAAACATAAACAGCCACCATAGCGGCGTGTGTGAATCGCTAGGGCACACAACATAAGCGGAGACCCACAGCCATCAATTCAATGTCCAGGTCGCACACGCTCCTTCACCGTGATGTGACCAGAGTTGAACCGACTGCTGTCACTCTTTCTGCAGTCCCTGTCCACCCGAACAGTCAGGAAGCCGTCCACAGTCGCACCAGACTCCAGGATGTTCTCAAGGCATGATGCCCCCGTAAACAGCGAGATCACTGCACTCACGGCAATCCCTCCGAGTCCCCACCAGCGCAGGCAGCACGTCCATATTGTTTATCGGCGGCCTCACATTCCCCACTGTAATGGAAGGTGAATAAGTTTTACATTCTTCCTACTTTTCTCCCGCGGTCGGTGCGATCGAAACATCCGCAGTCGGGGCGATCGAAGCTCCCGTAGTGGGAGATTGAAGCCGCCGCAACAGGGCGATCGGGGTGGTTGAAGCTCCTGCGATTGGAGCTCCCGAAGTCGATCCCAAACAAAGGGGCCGCCAGCTCCACGATGTTAGGCCGCAGTGTGGATGGAGATACAATACGGAAAAAGTTGCATGTTCGTCGAGGGAAGAGATAAGAAAAGTTCCCCCTCACCCTCCACATAATACAAAACTAAAGATACACTAAAACATACAAATAAAACTGACTAAAAGCAATAAAAGAAGAAAGGGACAAGACAGGCTGTCGGCGAGGCTGCCTCTTATGGCTCCACCCGGTGGTGATATTAGCTACCTTCATGGGGCAGCGCTTCCTGTAGATGCCTTCAATTATGTGCAGGTCAATACATGTGATGGACTGGACTTTGAATTTTGAATAATAGTGCCAAAAATGGCAGGGACTGCATGAGTAATATATGCAAAGAGGATTTCACTGTGCAGTTGCATACATGGCAAATAAAACATAATTGATCCATCGACTGACCATTTATAGCTACTGAGCATTTGTAAGAATGCAAAACTGACAAGAAGGGCTGTTGAAGACCAGTTAGCCCACTGTTGGTTGTCATGGTATCTGCTGTATCTACCTTACATCGTGCTTGCATCAGGACACAGAAACCCCTGGTTAGGAATACATATTTTATAATAGAATTGACGTCGGCTGCCAGTAAATCTTGGATTAATGTAATGTGCATAATGTATTTTACTTCGGAGTCACGTGAGTGACTACGTGAAGAAGCCCCGCCTGGCGCTTGATCGGCATTACGTCGACGCTGATGGCAGAGCATGAGCTGCAGAGGCAGCTCCTCGACAGCGGTAGGTACGGGCCCGCAGGTAAGTGCAGTTGAAATACTTACAGGGCATATCTAAACTCTGTGGCTGGTGTATAGAGCCCCCAGGAGTTAAAAGGAATTTGAAAGCAAAAAATAAAGTAAACGTTAAAATGAAAAGAAAATACTCTGGGTGGAAAAAACGGAGTTTAAAAAAGCGTCCCAGGGGAATACTCAGCGATCGGGACGGGAGATTAAGTGCGGAGCGGTTCCGATACTAGTGGCCGTTAAAATTACCGTTAGGGAGACTTTAGTCGCTCCACAAACTTATGGCTATGAGAAAAAAACGGAGTTTAAAAGTTAAAAAGAAAAAGAAAAACTCCAGATGGAAAAACGCCAGTAGGGAGGAATTTAAAATAAAAGTCAGAGAGGCCATGATTTAAAAAGTTTTAATAAAAAGGCCTCCAGACAAAAAAAGCTTTATGGCTTAAAATTAATGGAGAAAGACTCCAAAAATAAAAAAAATCAACCAAAGGGTTTAAAAGGCCCAGAATATTCCCCAAAACAGATCCTGAGGGGTTAATATATATGGTGGAATTTATCAATGTGGGAATATCTACCTCGGATTGTTTTGGAGGTAGTCTCCTTGAGGAAAAACTCAGGAGTAACCAGGGCAGTAAAAGAATATGAAAAAAACTGACCCTAAAGGTGCATTGATAGGGGTGGCTGGTCATAAAGTACCCACCACAGCACAAATATATATATATATACAGGTGTACTAGGTACAATACCTGAATGAAGGAGTGAGGCCATGGAAAGTAACCATGGAAACCAAAATTATTTGGTCTCTCACGAAAGCTGTTATGGTTAAAACAGCAGAATTATTGATAAAACTTTTATGTTTTATTAAGGTATCAACGGTGAATCCGTTTATGGTACCCATGTCTCAATTATATGGAGACATAAGGAAATATGTTTTCAAATTATTTCAAGCTGGTGCGTGGCATCACTATTTATGTAACACAAATGAAACATTGTCCAATAACCAAAACATTTTAAATAAAAAGACAAATTGCCATCAGTTTGTGGAGCTCAATGGGATTAAAATATATTATATTTTAATATAATATATAATATTTAATATATAATATATGTGTGTGTGTGTGTGTGTGTGCATATATATATGTATATGTCTAATTGTTATTGGGACCAATTTTGCACTTTAGATTTTCAGGTCAAAACAGATCAATTTATGTTAAACTCCTGATTATTATGGAGTAACCCTGCCTCAGGATAAATCAAAGACATTCATTACAAAAGAAAGACTATTGGTCATTAAACTTTGGCAAGATTATGATCCAATGTAAAGATTTGATAATGGATCAAAACAAAGGCAGGAGTACAATAAATAAATATTTATTCAACACAGCCTTATGTGAACCCATATGATTGGGAAGGGAAGGCTTCATGTACATTTGAAGAGGTGCAAAAACTTGTTACAGAAGAAGTTGATGATATCTCCAATTGTGGGAGATTACAGGTGTGTTATGATCAATGATATGGCATAACAAAGGACTACAAAAAATTTGTAGAAGGAATTGGTTCACCTGTATAGGAAACCTAAAAATTGATTTTAGGTTTGCACCCAAAATATCTCCAATAAAGAAAAGGTACGTAAATTTGTATCATTAATTTCCCCAGGGAAAAAGAAGATGTGGTGGTAAAGCCATACAAAACATCATTTTAAATACACTTTTACAGTGTAAAAACATTTTATTAAAATGGACATCTTCAACATTGAAAAACAGTTGTTATTAACCAATTGTTAATCATTACTATAAGACTCGAAGGATTTGTATTTAGTACCAATTTATTAATATATTACAGGTGCTTGAAATTAATTCGAATGGGTCAGCTGCGCAAGTTAAGATATTATCTAAAGGATTAAACTCAGTTCTAGGCTGTTCAATAATTACTGGAACAACAATTGTACTGATAAGAAGATCAGCACTTGTACTATGAGGACATGGTCATGGTTTATCTTGATCACATTTTAAATTGGAAGGTTGATCAGGAGTCCGCTGCAAATAAGTGCAGCAATTACAAGCCTATTGAGAGGCAAGGGTTCTGACCAATCCAATAAAAGCTATGTTTTAAGCATTCATAAACATTCCTCAAATTACTATTCTGGGTTTAGGTAATTCAGCACCATATGAGGGGGAAAAATGTTTTCCGAGATACAAATGTCTCATTGCTTTGTTGACAAACTTTGTCCCTCCATCAAAGAAGGAGCTTAAAGAGTAAAAAAGCTCCAAAAAGGGAAAACACAAGCATTATAAGAGTATGCAGGCCTTTTGACAGGCCTATGCAAATACCAAAGGATACGTTATCAGAATTAAAGTAGTGGATCGAAAAGGTTCCACAAGCTGCTTTAAATATATAAGCTTAGCAGCTGTTACAAGCTGAAACAAGTATTATCGGACGATGGATAGCTTCTGTGATTATTTGGGTTAAGATAAGTATAATATCTATTCTTAATCAAAATAATATTGGATACGTCCCTTGTTTAGGGGACTACGGACAAATAACACCAGGGAATTGCAAATGCATTTTCCAAAGAAATTTTTTCTCCAAACATTTGTATTAATTAATGGAGTATCAGGAGCTTTTTAAGGATTAAATGCCTATTATTCTATTATGAAAGTGTGCATGTCATATCAGGTGAACAATACCACGGCTGTGGCTTATATCAATCACATGAGTCAAGTAAGATCATTATCAAGTGATTATCTGGGTAACCAGATGTGGCGTATTCTAAAAATGTTTTAGTTCAGCTGTTTATCTCTAAGGAAGAGACAATGTTGTCGCAGACAACAAATCAGGGGAAAAACATTGTCAGTAATATGGATTCCTTACCATTAATCTGGTTGTATCCAGATTAAATCACCGATCTCTTAAATGTTCTCGTGGGAAAACCGAGAGCAGGAGTGGTGGATGCATTTCGCTAAATTACATGAGGAAAGATGTTCTTTTATGTTCCTCATTTTTGTCTGATAGGGCAGTGTCTGATGAAAATGTAGCAGGACGCTGCCAGGGGCACTTTGGTGGCCCAAACCGGACCTTCATGGTTCTCATTAATGTTGAGAAGAGATGTTTGAACCAGTTATGATGACTCATTGTTGCAGTAATTTATAGTTGTACAAATTCATCCAGGGCGTGAAGATATGAATTTGTTTATCTGCAGGTTTGACTAGACCATTATAACAGTTTGATGGTCAAAGAGATCTATGAATGTTTTAACTAATATAACAATATAACAATTATGTACAAAAGGAATGTTATACCTGCAATTTGGAGAAATAGTTTAAAAAACAATATTTTGTTTAAAACAAATTGGAAGTCTTTTGCAGACAGTAAAAGTTATTTTATCATATTAGATATATGGGAGCTCCTTGTGGATTGCATTTTTTCTCAGCATCTAAGTGATAGAGCCAATAATAGAGCTCATAGTGTTTATCATCCAATTTAGGACAAATTGCTGACCAAGAATTTATCGGGCTCATTCGTAATATCCCGATATGAAAAAGGGATATGTATATGTGTATATATATGTGGTTTTTTGTGACTAATACACAAAGCCAACTCTGTTCCTCTCAGAGGTTTAGTAATCTCAATGTAACGAGATAAATGTGAGACTACACACTAGCGATCATCTGCGGGGTATGCTGAAAACACAATCTTACATCCTGTCATGCCTCTTCTATTATGTTTAAGCAAATCATAGACATAAAATATAATGGCATCTGCCAACACATGCATTCTATCTAGCCGTAGCTTTTGCAACGTTTGTACACGTTGAGCTGAAACCAACGCCATAAGCATGACCACCTTCATAGATAATTTGGCTATAGATAGGCTTGTACTGGCGAAGAACCATAAGAACCTCACTCACATTCCAAATACCGGCATACCTGGGTTTAGGAGGATTAGAATTGAAAAACTCCCTTCATGAATCGTGAAACTAACGGATGTGTCCCTACTGTATGCAATTTTGCATTCATAGGTAAATAAGAAGACAGAGCACTTCTGGCTGAATTAATCGCACTGTAACTTAATTTTTGGTCGAAATAAAGAGTTGACAAAACTCCAATACGTCCGTGATCCCTGCAGTGTGATATACAATATTCTGCTGTAGGCAGAATTGCTCCCACTTCCTTATATAGGTGATATATTGCTGCTGTGTACTATCCCTGCAGGCCAACGTGAGAATATCCACAGTCCGATGAGACAGTCCCTCTTCCCAGGTATGGCCTCCTTAAAATCTGCAAATTAACAGATCAATACAATCATATAAAGGATGTTGATCCCCAGTGACTGGATTTACCAGTAGAATTTTATTCTTGGGCATAAGCATGTAAGGCTCCCTAGCCATTTGTAATACAACGGGAAACCATGCTTGTGTAGGCCAATCTGGCACTACCAATACCCCTGAAGCGGAGTCCTCCTTGATCTTTTGCAAACATCTGCTGATGAGACAGAATGGAGGAAATACATACACAAACATCCCTCCCCAATGCAGCGAAAACGCATCCACTGCTACTGCCCCAGCATCTGGTTCCCATGAAACATATCTAGGTAACTGATGATTTAATCGAGATGCAAACAAGTCAATATCTGGCAATCCATACTGAACAATCATTTGGTTAAATACATCCTGATTTAACATCCATTCAATGTTGTCATTAAACTGACGTGACCTAGTGTCAGCTACCGTGTTGAACCTTCCTGGCAAATAAAGTGCTGAAAGCCAGATATTTTGGTCAATACACCAGCTCCAAATCTGGTTAGCCAGTCTATCACAAGACTGTGACTTAACTCCACCCATGTGGTTTACATATGCCACTGCTGTGGTGTTGTCAATCTGAACCTGCACATGCAGATCCCTCCTTGTAGAACAATAAGCTTTGAGCCCATACCAGGTGCACAACAACTCTAAATAATTAATCCCTCTTAATTGAAGTAGCGATGTCTCATCCACATTCCATCTGCCTCCACAATTAGAAAACATATCTGTTGCACCCCAACCCAGTGCACTTACATCAGTCTGTAATATCAGTGATGGTGGTTCCACCAAAGCCTTCCTAAACTTTTTGAAACATGTACTATTCACCATTGTATGTCAGCAATCGCCCCAGCTGACAACTGCATAGGCCTATCAAAATGGCCCCTTTGTATTCTCAGTGCCTGTTCCTTTGATTGTTGTAATTGTTGATAATGCAGAGGACCATACTGCACAGCTGGAAATGCTGCAACAAACTTCCCAATTAAACTGGCTACTTGTCTAATCGAAGGCCGTTGTTCTCCAATGAGATTAACACAGTCCTCAATTAACTGATTCAATTTATCCCTGGGCAAAGTTACCAACATGTTATTGGAATTAATGGTAAATCCCAGATAATCAATAATTTGGACTGGTGATAATTTAGATTTATCTGGGTGAATAACAAATCCCATTTGTTCAAAAGTGATTTTAACAACTGAAACTGATGATTGAGTTTCAGCATGAGTCTTTCCAACAATCAGAATATCATCTAAATAGGCCACTACCACATGCCCCTGAGCTCTAAGTAATGATAACACAGGTTTTACCAATTTAGTAAATAATCTAGGAGCTGAAGTTAATCCATTCGGCAATGCCCTGAATTGCCACAGCTCAGTCATCCAAATAAATTTCAAATATCTTCTATCATCACCATGAATAGACACTGAGTAATACGCATTCTTTAAATCAATGGTTGCCATATAATACCCTTTGGACACTAGATGTTTGCCCGTGGTAAAGGTCTCCATTTTGAAATGCCTATAACAAACACATTTGTTCAAACTCGATAAATCCAGAATAATTCTACATCCCCCAGTCTTTTTAGATCTGGGAAATATACTTGACAGAAATTGTTGACTTTGATAGACAGAAGGCTCAATTACCCCCTTTCTTATGTAACGACTGAATCTCTGCTTGAATAAGCACATTTTCCTCATCTGAAAAAATAAGTTTACGACTAGGAAAATGTTGATTAGGTAGACTGTCCTTAGAGTAAAATTCAATTTTTCACCCCTTCAATACTACTAAGTATGAACAAATCTGATGTCAACTGCTGCCATTGTTTGAGAAACAATTTTTAACCTTCCCCAATTTGAACAGGAACATCAGTTAATTCATCGTCTGTCAATGTTATATTCCTTACCTGCATCTTTCCTTGCGGACCTTGTTGTCCTCGACTTCTTGTAGAGAACCCCTTTTTGCCTTGTTTGCCAGCTGGCTTAATGAGGGCCATGGTTTTAACAACCTCATGACAGTCTTTGACCCTTTTTGCAAGGTTACCACCAAACAACAGATTTCGTGGTGGTACACTGGTCGGTTTGCACAAACTCGCCAAATTCGGATTAGCACTGGCCTAATAGCGGCCCTCCCGATATTATTAATTTCAAAATGCATTACAAAGGAATCCCAGTTCGTCCTGGTGTGCTTCAACCATATTGCTTGTATCAATAACTTTCACCACAGCTGTAATACCTGCTGACAACAGGTTAAGCACTTTTTTAAAACTTCATCTCCTGGGCCCTAGCAGGCATACCCATCTATGACCAAATTTGGTGATTAACCACCGGTACCTTCAGGAGATCACAGTTAACAGGAGCTTTATAGTTTTTTGCTACTTCATCCATAGCTAGCTCCTGTAACTGGTGGGAGAGCATATTCTGAATTGCTTCGGCCAATTCTACATCAATCGCGTTTCCTGCCTCTCTACGCTCAGCAAACTTCCCAGCAATGTTTGGAATTACCTCCAACCAAACTCCTTTACTGCTCTCCCCCAGCATAGAATCAGTGTCAGCAAACTGCACTGATAGAACATCCTCCTCACAGGCAGGATAGTTCTGCAGCCCTGAAACAGGTGCTGCTAGCACAAGCTCTCCATCAGCCTGGCTTGGGCACCACTCCTCCTCACGGAGCTGGTCCCTGTCGAGCATTCTTTTGTAATAGAATCTCGACGTGGGAGAGCCGTGAGCAAACGGACTCTCCTATGGAGGGTATAACCTCCAGGCCCGATTCATCTACGGGCCACAGAGACTTGCCAGTGGCCTTCCACCCTACTGGCAAGCCTCCACTGCCCCCCGGCAGTGGGTCCGCAACCACTGGCTGTGTAGCCAGCACCGGACCAGGTGTACCAGACGGGCCTCCATCCACAACACTCTCCTGGCCACTTTCCTTTCTACCCCCGGAGCGCCTCGCCGACACCTTCTTCACTTTCTGCAACATATCTACCAGAACTCCAAACCGTTGCAGAAAATGACCTGTGGTAAAAAAATTTTTAAAACCTTACCTCCGTTTAAACTTACCGCTCGGAGGAGCGCTGCTGCTCCAACCGGCCGACTGCACCAACGTCTGACGTCAAGGACGCACCAACGGCTGTACGGGCTTCTATTCACGTAGTCACTCACCTGACTCCGAAGTAAAATATCACATCAGCCATGATCTTATTAAATGGTGGAGTAGGTCATACAGTTTAACCTATTTCTCTGTATGTTTGCATGTAAATGGACATTTTTTTCTCAGAAGAAATGTGTGGAGACTGGTGAAGTTTATGCGACACAGTACATGGGCTGCAGTGGTCCTTTGCTCTCAGGTCCTGAGTGGTGCTGCAAAATCTGCATTTCTTGCTGTTCCTATTACCCTTATGTGTAGGTGGTACATTTTACTTATGTGCTTTACAGACGATTCATGAGGATTAGAGGTCAGCGTTGCTTCAGGTGAAAATCATCAAGTTAGGCATTAGAACACCAATGAATTAAAGTTTTCATGCTGGTGTTGAAGCTTTCACAGTTTATCACAAATGACCAGATTTGTTAAATTAAATTTTCAACACCAGGAATAGGTGTTTTTTCTGTCAAAAGGGACATTACATTGGGGTGGGAGATTGCAACCTTCACGTGGTCCGCCCTGTTTTGACGAAGGCAATCTACCTGGTGTGCACAATCAAATAAGATCAAATAGAACAAGTTGTCCTACAACTTTAGGCTGTGCATGAATATACTCAAGAAGAAGACATGGACATTTATCAACAATAGAGGTGCTTTGGATCCATTTCCTTTGAATGTTCATTTATGAAAATATTGGAGATGGTGTACATGGCCGTTTGGCTGATGGTCATCTGTCTGAAGTAGGGTTCCTACCCAAAATGTCACCCATCCTTTTTCTCCAGAGATGCTGCTTGACCCATTGAATTACTCCAGCACTTTTTGTCTATCTTCTGACTGATAATCAAGTTATCCAATGGAACCTCAAATAATCTGTTTTCAAATTGACACAGGAAATCAAGGCATTTCAAGATAAATCTGTGAACCATTCACTGCAGGGGCAGGTAGAGGGTCTTGAGATGATGTTTTCTAGACTAGATCAAACATACCAACCATTTCCTAGTCTTTAACAGATTGTATCCATCGCCTTACACAGCAGGGCTCGAGAAAGAAGGGGCAACGTTTTTTGATATGATGCTTCCTCCCAGAACCACAGACTCCTGTGGATTTCAGCATATGTACAATGCTAGAAACAGGTAACTACAGAACCATTGCAGATACACACTTACTATGTAGGAGCCCAAAAATTGGGCTTGTAGTCAGAGAGAAATGTGAGCTTCATGATTAGCAGAAGTATTATCACATGTTTGACTTTCAATTTAGAATCCCACTAACAGGTTTTCAAATTGATTTGTACCTCTTAGAATTTACTACACCAGCGGTGTTTAAAGGCAGATCTAGGTAGTCAAAAATAGCATGTAAAAAGTATAGGATGACTCCCTCTAACAATAAAATGTTAAGCGGCAAATGGAATATCTTATTCAACCTATAATTATGGGATAAATATATCGTATGTTGAAGTTAACACAACAGATGTGCAGCTTTGGTTTGTGTTTTATGTGGTTTTGAAAAGCCATATTGGAACTGAATTTCAAAAATAAAATGGCTTCTGCCAGCTGTGATTGTGGTGGGCTCCTTTGTTCTGTTACTGAATTGCAAATGCACTTCATCTGATTCAGAGAGAATTGACTTTGATCTTGCAGAACCTGTCACTTGCCTCCTTCTTTGGACACTGGTGCCAGACGCCACGTCTAATCCCTCTTTGATCAGGTATGGAGAAGTATTACTTCTGGTAAACTGTGAGAGCTCATGCCCAGAGACATCAGTGGATTGTTGGCTGGGATCCAGAATGGTTTCGGAAACCTCTTCGCGGGGTTTGCTGGTATATTAGGGCGGATATTTGAATAATAAGAGCTAGTTCCATGAAAACCAAAAAACTGCAGATGCTGGAAACCTGAAATAGAAATAGAAGATGGTGGAAACATTCAGCAGGTGAACCAGCATTAAGGGAATGATCTTTGACCTGAAATGTTAGCTCTGTTTTGTTGTCTCCAAAGAAACTCTCCAAAGAGTACTGGTAAATGAAGGGTGCTGGGAGTGATGTGTGCTGGAATCCCACTATCACACTAGTGATGCTTGCTGGAGAGGGATGGGTGCAGGAGAGAGATCCAATGGCATTTACTCACCAATAACTTGTTCGCCGACGCCTAGCTTGGATTTCACTAGGTATGCTTGGCTCCAACCCTTTCCAAACATGAACGAAACAGCTGAATAAAGTGAGGTGAGAGTGTCTGCATCTGACATCAAGGTGGCATTTATCGGAATGTAATATCATAAGGAATCCAAGTCAAATTAACGTTACTGAACATTAAGGGGAAACCATTGCAATAGAAACATAGAAACATTGAAAATAGTTGCAGGAGTAGGCCATTCAGCCCTTAGAGTCAGCACCACCATTCAATATGATCATGGCTGATCATCCAAAATCAGTACTCCATTCCGGCTTTATCCCCATATCCCTTGATTCCCTTAACCCCAAGAGCTAATTGAAAATTGGATAGGATGACACAGAGGAGGAGGGCTGTGCTCGTTGTTGGACAATTACCCTAGTCCCAAGAAATACACAAACATGGCATGTCACAAACAAAGCATAAGTTGGCCATTCCGGCCTTCTGACCAGCTCTACCATTTAATAGGATCATGGATGAGCCAACTGTAACCATGGCCCTGCATTGCTATCTCCTCATCATCACCTTCCCCCCCCCCCCCCCCCCCCCCCCCTTGCTGTTCAAGAGTCTGGCTACCTCTATCTTACAAACATTAAAGGACTCTGTTTCCACCACCCATCCAGGGAGTTCTGGACTCGTCATTTTCTCAAATGACATCTGTCTGTCTTACACAGACGGCCCTCTCTCTTAAATAGTAACACCTAGTTTTAGATTCTCTCACTGCGGGAAAGTTCATCTCCATACATCCCCCATCAAGGCCCCCTCGGGATCTGTTCAAGGAAGTCACGTTGTATTCTTCTAAACTCCAGCAGCTACAAGCTGGACTGTCCAAACTTTCCTCGTAAGACCACCTGCCTCTTCCAGGAATTAGTCCAATAAACCTTCTCTGAACTGCTTCCAATACATTAACATCCTTCCTTAAATTAGGAGACTAGTACAGTACACAGTGCTCCAGATGTTGTCTCACCAGTGCCTTATATAACTGAAGCATAATCTTGCTACTCTTGTATTCCTCTAGAAATAAACAATAACATTCTGTCGGTTTTCCTAATTATCCAGTATTTGCTGCACCTTCATGCTCGCCTTTTGCCAATTATGCATTAGGACACATAGGTAACTGCAACTCAACAATAAAACTCTCTTGACTCTTGACCCTGGGAGTGAAGTCAAGGGGAAGAAAGTAGCAGGAGGCGGAGAGGGGGGGGGGAGGGAGAATGGGTGAAATACATGGGCCCTGTTGGCTGGAGGAGATTGCCCCATGTTGCTTGGTTTCTGTGTTTCCAATTAAACAATGTAAATAAGGAGGGTCACAGTTGCCTGCCCCCCCACCCCCACCCCACCCACTAGGGTATGGCAGTTCAAGGTGAGGGAAAACAAATTTGAAGGGAATCTGAGGGATTACATTTTACTCTCAGAGGGTGGTGAGTACATGGAATGAGTTGCCAGAGGAAGTGATAGAAGTGGCTACAATTACAATATTTAAAAGACACTTGGACAGGTACATGGATATGGGCCAAGTGCAAACAAACAGGAGGTGCGTTGCTAGGCATCTTGGTAGGCATGGATGAAATGGGGCTATTTCTGGACAGGATAGTGCTATATGCGGTTTGCATTTTATGCACTTTTCCTGTTCTGGAAAATGACATTGTCCATAACTGCCTGCCTTAATAAAATAATTCACTCATTGTTGCAATTAAACAAGCAAATAACGCAACAGGTTGTCCTGTTCAAGCTGTACAGTGATTTTGTTTGGTAAATAATTTCGCTGAATGTTGAATTATGCAGATGAAGAGTAAGCAGCTTGCTCCATCTAGTGGAAATTTTGGGGATTACTCTGAACCGTTGTCAAAAGACAGAATTGATGTCAAGAGATTGTGGTACCTGTAAAAGTGGCAATTCACCCATTATGACTAAGCCAGGACAATGTGAGGACCCCTTAGCCATAATATTCTACTGGGCAACAAACAGGAACTCAGTGGTTTGAGCAGCATCTGTGGGGAGAAATATTTTTTTTTACGTTTCAGGTGGAAACCCTTCATCAGGATGTGATGCAAGACTTTGACTTGAATCATCAGCATTGCCGTTTCTCCCAAAGATGCTGCCCAACCCAGGGGCCGCGGAGCGTTTTTGAAAGTGGGGTGGGGGGGGGGGGGGGGGGAGCTGAGCGATCACTGATCACCTTTCTCGGGGGTACCCGGCGAGCGTGCAAAGCGACCAAGTGGTGGGAGGGGGGCAACCCCCTCCCACAATAGGGACTTTTAGAAATTTGATGTATTAAAATCATGTTTTAGTCCATTGTAGAAGTATGATTTCAATGTTTTTGTTTGAAGTACTTTTAAGATAATGTAGGTCCTACATGCTAGATAGGAGCAGGTGATTATTATTTTTGACCCGAAACGATACGTCACCCATTTATTTTCTCCAGAGATGCTGCCTTACTGAGTTACTCCAGCATTTTGTGTCTATATCCCCATTGCCTTGCCCTTCCTCCCAGATTTTTACAAGGTTTCCCCTTCAGTGCTAGGCCCAGCCATCTTTGTGAAGGGTCTCCTGAAACATTGTCTCTCCACTCTCTGCCGAGTTTGTCATCTGCGATTGCTTCTGGCGTGATCATCCAAAGTCCATGTTGTACGTCTCTTGGAACAACTTCTCCTTGTTTGTTCCACCACAGGATTGTGACCGTGCTCTCAGTCTCCTACTCCCCTGAGTAGCTAAATAGCCCAAGAGTCTACACATGACTGAGACCTTCCATTGTTCACCCATTCTGGCTTCCTTACGAACTCTTGACATCCTTCCAGGTGTGAGACCAGAGCTGACTCTGGAATCTATCCGGGGTTAGCCAGTGTTTGGCATGGCAGCACTCTGTGTTTTTTGTTCATGATTCCTCTATAAATAGGAGCAGGAAGGTTGGGTTGTTCAGCAGCGTTCTCCTTTAGTCCAACCCCTTGACCTCGTGCCCTCAGACCCCTCCTCCCATCACTCATTTCCACACGGCTCGGTGTGTGAGGGTGGGAAGCAAAGATCATAGAGCGGATGATCTTTGGTGGGAAGCCTCCACGCTCCCTCCCTCCCTCCACCCCACCACCCCCCTTCACGTTCACCGGCCAGCTAGCCGGCCCCTACCACGGTGAGTTGGTGACCCCCCTGCCGGTGTGTTACGGGTGAGCTTGGTGCAGACACTGAACCATTCGTGTCGGTCACTAAAGTACATCTGCTGGACTGGCCGCTAACTCCCGAGGGGAAACATTGCTAAATGTTTAGCAATTTAGCTGCAGCCCCCTCGATTCCAAAGCCCATGCAACCTCTTAATAATGTGTCGAAATAATTATTACTTCACATCTGCGGCCAGGATGTGACATTGGCTATGAGGATATTTTGGATAATTCGGATTTTGAATCTGTGGCTTCGAACTGGTAAAAGAGTTTTCTTTTAAAATGGCGGTCGCTGGAGCTGATTTCTTACCGTCAGAGTGAAGTGGAATGCTTGACTCAGCTGCCTGAGCTCCATCCACCGCATGGCCGACACTGGCATGAGGAGGGTCACATGGTGCTTGGCAGTTGACTCCTGCTCTGATCTCGATCTGGCGGTGAACGTCCCTTCTACCTTCCGAGGGAATTCACCTCCATCATCCTGACCGCGGCCCTGACACGGAGAGCATTCAACAAACCCCAAACGTTTTGGCTTTTACCATCATTGCTGGGGACTTTCAATAAGGCAAACCTAAAGAAATCGCATGTCTCCTTTCGACCACTGCTACACCACCATCAAGAATGCCCACCGCTCTATCCCTCGCCCTCACTTCGGTAAAACACTGCTGCTTCTTCCTGCCTACAGGCAACAATTAAAGAGCGCACCGGACATGAAGCTGGTCGGGGGGGGGGGGGGGGGGGGGGAAGAGGAACAACTACAGGACTCTTTGGTAGTTGTAGACTGGGCAATGTTCGAGGACTCGGCAACGGACTTGAATGAATACGCCACAGTCGTTACAGACTTTATAAAGAAATGTGTGGAGGACTGCATCCCTACAAAAACCTTCCGAGTGTTTCCCAATCAGAAACCTTGGATGAACTCTGAGATCCGCACTCTTCTGAAGACCAGACACCGGGCATTCATGTCTGATGATACAGTGGTCTACACGAAGTCCAGATACGACCTTGGTAAGGCCATCAAAAAGGCCAAAAGGAGTTCTGCTCCAAACTGGAGGATGAGACAGATGTTCGGCAGCTGTGGCAGGGACTGAATGCAATCACCTCCTACAAGGCGAAATCAGGAGGCAGCTCGGATGTCGGCAATACATCACTACCTGATGAGATCAATGCATTTTACGCACGCTTTGATAGGGAGAACACCGATGTGCCTTCCCGAGCCCCCACTCGCTGTGATGGTATTTCAGTCTCAGTCACAGAGGCCGACGTAATGAAATCCTTCAGAGGGGTGAACCCTCGAAAAGTGTCTGGACCTGATGGCATACCTGGTCGTGTTCTAAAAACCTGTGTGGACCAACTGGCTGGAGTTTTTACGGACATTTTCAACCTGTCACTTCAGAGGTCTGAGGCTCCCACCTGCCTCAAAAGGGCATCAATAATACCGGTGCCCAAGAAGAGCAAGGTGACGTGCCTCAATGACTATCGACCAGTGGCACTAACGCCTGTGGTGATGAAGTGCTTCGAGAGGTTGATCATGGCGCAAATCAACTCATACCTTGACAAAAACCTGGACCCACTGCAGTTCGCTTACCGCCACAACAGATCAACGGTGGATGCGATCTCGCTGGCCCTCCACTCCGCTCTGGACCACTTGGACAACAAAAACTCATATGTCAGGCTGTTATTCATTGACTACAGCTCAGCATTTAACACAATCATCCCCTCCAAGCTGGTTACCAAACTTTCAGAACTGGGTCTCTGCGCATCCCTCTGCAATTGGATCCTCGACTTCCTCATTCACAGACCACAGTCTGTTCGTATTGGTGGAAATGTGTCAGACTCGATAACAATCAGCACGGGAGCACCTCAAGGCTGCGTGCTCAGCCCCCTGCTGTACTCACTCTATACTCATGACTGCGTAGCCGGTCACAGTGCGAACTCCATCATCAAGTTCGCTGACGACACCACTGTAGTGGGACGTATCACTGATGGGGATGAGTCGGAGTACAGAAGAGAGATCGAGCGACTGTCCATATGGTGCCAGCACAATAACCTGGCCCTCAACACCAGCAAAACCAAGGAACTGATTGTGGACTTTGGAAGGAGTAGGATGGGGACCCACAGTCCTGTTTATATCAATGGGTCGATGGTTGAAAGGGTCAAGAGCTTCAAATTCCTGGGCGTGCACATCTGTGAAGATCTTTCCTGGTCCGAGAACACAGATGCAATTATTAAGAAAGCTCATCAGCGCCTCTACTTCCTGAGAAGATTACGGAGAGTTCGGTCTGTCAAGGAGGACTCTCTCTAACTTCTACAGGTGCACAGTAGAGAGCTTGCTGACTGGTTGCATCATGGCTTGGTTCGGCAACTTGAGTGCCCTGGAGAGGAAAAGACTACAAAAAGTAGTAAACACTGCCCAGTCCATCATCGGCTCTGACCTTCCTTCCATCGAGGGGATCTACCACAGTCGCTGCCTCAAAAAGGCTGGCAGCATCATCAAGGACCCACACCACCCTGGCCACACACTCATCTCCCTGCTACCTTCGGGTAGAAGGTACAGGAGCCTGAGAACTGCAACGACCCGGTTCAGGAATAGCTACTTCCCCACAGCCATCAGGCTATTAAACCTGGCTCGGACAAAACTCTGAACATTAATACCCCTCCATCTGTTATTTGCACTTTATTAATTAATGTGTGTATTTAAGTATATAACTGTAGTCAATGCCTACTATGTTCTGTTGTGCTATGCAAAGAAAAAATTTCATTGTCCTGTCAGGGACACATGACATAAACTCTTTTGACTTTTGACTTGACTTGAGGTTGTCCAGCATTGTAGGTCAGACAAGCTCAGGAGAAGGCTGCTAGAAAAGGGGGGAGAGTTAAACCTTAATGGTGCTTTGTCGATTGCAGCAGCACTGGAAGCTGTTGAGGGACAATTTCACAGCATGAAATTGCAAGATTCCAAATATGGGCAAGTTAACCAGCTGTCCTACAGTAAACCAAGAAGTATGCCTGAACGTAAACTCGAGTGTTACAAGGGTCACATAGGGAAAGATGCATGTTGTCCAGCGAAAAGTAGAACATGTAGGAAATGTGGAGATAAAGATCATTATGAAAGAAAATGTAGAAGACCAAAGACAAGACAAGTGATTACAACAAGAAAAGGAAGTCCAGTGAAAAGAAAGACAGACTTTGGCAGAAAAAGAAGGTTCATGTCTGACGTAGGTGATGTCAGAAGTGATGAAGCTGGTGAGCATGCTGCTAAAAGGAATTATCAGTTTGCATTGAATGATAGCCATCACGAGAAAGTTGCAGTAACTATCGGATGTGTTACAGTGCCAGTGATTGTAGATTCTGGTAGCGACAGCAACGTAATTGACAGATCACTTTGGGAATGCTTCAAACTGCAGAAAATCAAGTGCACGTCAAGGAGGTTTAGTAGGAGGTTATATCCATACACCGCAACTAAACCATTGCAGACCACTGGATGTTTCACGGCTAAAGTAGAAGTCGGAGATAGAGAAACTGAAGCAGAATTTGTGGTGATAGAGAAAGGAGAACCTTTGCTGAGTAGAAACACAGTGCAGTCATATGACATGAGGCAGGAATTTCATTCAGTATTCCAAGGGATTGTAAAATTGAAAGGCCGGCAAGTGAAGTTAGCCATTGATGAAAATGTCAAGCCGATAGCTCAACCGGTGCAGAGAACACCATTTGGACTTCGTGGAAAAGTAGAAGCTAAAATCAAGGAGTTGATTGATCAGGACATTATTGAACCAGTTGAATGTTCGACACCATGGGAGAGTCCATTTGTGGTCATGCCGAAGCCCAATGATGACATTAGATTGTGCTTTGACACGAGGAGAGCCAATGAGGCAATAATCAGAGAAAGACACTAAATTCCGACGGTTGATGAGGTGCTACAACAGTTAGCAACCGGTAAAGTGTTTTCCAAAATTTATCTCAAAAAGGGATATCATCATTTGGAATTACATCCAGAGTCAAGAGAGGGGACAACATTCGTCACTCACTGTGGATTGTACCGATACAAAAGACTGATGTTTGGAATCAATGCTGCTCCCGAGATCTACCAGTACGAAATCCACAGAGTGATTCAAGGTGCAAAACATATCAGATGACATCATTGGCCATGCATCAAGTCGGGAAGAGCATGACAGGAGGTTGAAGCTAGTGTTGACCAAACTTCATTTGCAGTGAGGTCTGCTTCATGAAGACAAGTGCAAGTTTGGCATCTCTGAGATGGATTTCATGGGACACAGACCCACAAATGAAGGGCTGAACCCAGCCAAAGCTAAAGTGAAAGCTATTGCAGATGCACGGGAACCTCAGAATGCAACCGAAATGAGGGGTTTTCTACGACTGGTCAATTATTGTGCAAAATTCATTCCAAATTTTGGTACACTGGCAGATCCACTGAGAAAGTTGACCAGGAAAGACGTGCCGTTCAAGTTTGGTAGTTAACAGAGATAGGCATTCAAATCACTGAAACAGGGTCTAATGAGCGCAGAAACCTTTGAATATTATGATATAGCTGCACCAACAAAAGTCATAACAGATGCTAGTCCGGTCGGGTTAGGAGCAGTGTTGGTACAGACACATGCAGATGGACCCAGAATCATTGCATATTCCAGTCGATCGTTAACCAGCATGGAGAGAAGGTATTGTCAAACAGAGAAAGAAGAACTGGGACTAATGTGGGCCTGTGAAAGGTTCCATGCATACATTGAATTTGAACTTGTTACAGATCACAAGCCGCTGGAAGTTATCTATTCGACAAGGTCTAAGCCACGTGCTAGAATAGAACGTTGGGTGCTGAGACTCCAACAGTGCAGGTACAAAGTAGTCCACATTGCCGGAAAAGCAAACATCGCAGACCCGCTGTCAAGACTGTTGAAAGATGAACAGCTGGAAACAACACCCACGCTAGAGAGGGAAGCAGAGAACTTTGTGCGATTTGTCACAATTCAGTCAACGCCAGGAGCTGTGACAACGAAAGAAGTTGAAAGGGAATCAGAACATGATCCTGAACTCAAAGATATCAGAGAGCGTATACAGAGTGGGCAATGGGATCAATGTCTTTACAAAACATATGTTCCCATAAAAGATGAACTTTGTGTAATTGGTCAGTGTGTGCTGAGATGTAACAGATTGGTGATCCCGCAGAGACTACGGTCAAGGATCGTGTCATTAGCGCATGAAGGACATTTAGGCATTGTTGGTACGAAACAGAATTTGCGGTGCAAAGTGTGGTGGCCAGGTTGTGAGAAAGATGCTGAAAATTTTGTCAAGACATGTCATGGATGCCAAATCACAAGCAGGAGCAACCCACCAGAACCAATTAGAAGTACAAAGTTGCCAACCGGATCATGGGTTGACATAGCTGTTGACGTTCTTGGACCACTTCCAACAGGTGAATCAATTATGGTAGTGGTAGACTACTATAGTAGGTATTATGAGTATGCAGTGATGAAGTCAACTACAGCAGAAAAAACTGTACAGGCATTAGCAGAGATCTTCGCCAGACACGGGTTGCCCGTTACATTTTATTCCGACAATGGACCACAGTTTCTGAGACGTTTGCTGAATACATGAGAATCACAGGTATCCATCATCACAAGGTGACTCTGAAATGGCCACAAGCTAACAGAGAGGTAGAGAGACAAAACCAGTGCATAGAGAAGAGGATACGAATCGCCCATGCCGAAGGGAAAAACTGGAAGGAGGCACTGTTAGCATACGTAGCTGTATATCGGGCGATCACTCACTCAACGACACGGAAAAGTCCAGCAGAAGCTTTGTTTGGAAGGAAAATTCGCACTAAAATACCAGAGTTGCGAGAGATCTGGGTGTCATGGTACACCAGTCATTGAAAGTAGGCATGCAGGTGCAGCAGGCAGTGAAGAAAGCGAATGGTATGTTGGCATTCATAGCAAAAGGATTTGAGTAGAAGAGCAGGCAGGTTCTACTGCAGTTGTACAGGGTCTTGGTGAGGCCACACCTGGTGTAATGCATACAGTTTTGGTCTCCTAATCTGAGGAAAGACATTCTTGCCATAGAGTACAGAGAAGGTTCACCAGACTGATTCCTGGGATGGCAGGACTTCCATATGAAGAAAGACTGGATAGACTATGCTTGTACTCGCTGGTACTTAGAAGATTGAGGGGGGATTTTATAGAGACTTACAAAATTCTTAAGGGGTTGGACAGGCTAGATGCAGGAAGATTGTTCCCGATGTTGGGGAAGTCCAGAACAAGGGGTCACAGTTTAAGGATAAGGGGGAAGTCTTTTAGGACCGAGATGAGAAAATCATTTTTCACACAGAGAGTGATGAATCTGTGGAATTCTCTGCCACAGAAGGTAGTTGAGGCCCGTTCATTGGCTATATTTAAGAGGGAGTTAGATGTGGCCCTTGTGGCTAAAGGGATCAGGGGGTATGGAGAGAAGGCAGGTACAGGATACTGAGTTGGATGATCAGCCATGATCACATTGAATAACGGTGCAGGCTCGAAGGGCCGAATGGCCTACTCCTGCACCTATTTTCTATGTTTCTATCATGCAAGACCAGGAGATAAGAGACTGTGATGCCGAAAATAAAATTTTTTTTAAAGTTATAGGAGCAGAATTAGGTCATTCGGCCCATCAAGTCTCCTCTGCCATTCAATCATGTCTGATCTATCTTTGCCTCTCAACCCCATTCTCCTGCCTTTTCCCCATAACCTCTGACACCTGTACTGATCAAGAATCTGTCAATTTCCGCCTTAAATATATGCATTGGCCTCCACAGCCGTCTGTGGCAATGAATTCCACAGATTCACCACACTAAAGAAATTCTTCCTATCTCTTTTCTAAAGGTACATCCTTTTATTCTGATGCTATGGCCTGTGGTCCTAGACTCTCCCACTAGTGAAAATATTCTCTCCACATTCACTCTATCCAGGGCCTTCACTATTCGGTAAATTTCAATAAGGTCCCCCCTCATCCTTCTAAACGCCAGCGGGTACAGGCCCAGTGCAGTCAAATGCTCATCATATGTTAACCCAATTATTCCTGGGATAATTCTCGTAAATCTCCTCTGGACCCTCTCCAACGCCAGCACATCCATCTTCAACCCTTATGGTTGACCCTCGGGTCTCAGAGCTTTGGTGTCTGAACTCCTCATGCATTGAATTGGTGATGTTTCGGGTCGAGACTCTTCTTCAGACTGGTGACGTTTCAGCAAAGGGTCTCAATCCGAAACATCACCTATCCACATTCTCCAAGGATGCTTCCTGACCTGCTGAGTAACTCCAGCACTGCGTGTCCTTTTATGGTCTCCAGAAAGCTCCCTGTGCCGATGGGGCTTTCTAAACAGTAGGTCTCAAAATGAGAATGGTTAACTGAGTGCAGTCTCCTCTGGGAAAGCCCATCAGATCCCTGGAGACATAGGCTCTCAGATACGTCACACCGACCCCTGGACTATAACCCAATTGGTGACATTCAGGCCATTGTCTCCCATACCGTCACAGATCTCAACACCTCAGATCTTTTGCTCCACAGCCTACAAACTGATAATGCCAGTTCCTCTCTTACCCAGGATTCACAAACAGGACTTCCCTGGTCGGCCTACTGTTTCTACCAGTGTTTCTCATTGGTTAGTAACCGGGAGATCCAATAGGCTTTGGCGAATTGAACGTTAGTGTTCAGCGAAACGGTAACCAAGTCTACATTTGGTATCACCAATGTACAGGAACCCACAACAAGAACACCGGATGCAGTAGATGTGGTTTAAAGAGGTGTACTGTCGGGGTCCCTGGATGGAGTGAGGGGAGGAGGTACAAGGACAGGTATACCTCCAACAGTTCTTCCAGATGGATCTCCCATTGCTAACCACTATAACTATTTCCATTCTGATCTTTCTGTCCTGGGCCTCCTCCATTGCCACACACATATTGGAGGAACAGCGTCTCATGTTTTGCTTGGGTAGTTTATATCGCAGCCATAGAACTTTGAATTCTCTCATTTCTGGTCGCTTCTACCAACACCCCCCCCCCCCCCCCCCTCACATTTGCCCCCTTTCTTCACTAAAAGTCTGAAAACCATTTCCTCAGTCCACAACTAAGTATAAAAAGTCATATAACAGCAACATGACCTCTCATCATTTATACTCAATACTCTGATCGAAGAAGGCCAATATGCTAACAGCCTTTTTGACCACCCTATCTAACCGTGATGCCACTTTCAATGAACTATGTACGTGCACTCCTCAATCCCTCTGCTCTACAACACTCCCCAGAGTCCTAGCATTCACTGTGTAGGTCCTGCCCATGTTATTCCCAAAATGCAACACCTCACATTTCACTATATTAAATTATTTGAAAAATCTTTCACCCCTCACCTTAAACCTCTGTCCTCTGGGTAAAAGACTGCATTTATGCTATCTATTCCTCTCATGATCTTATACATATGTGGGTATGTAGGTTAATGACCTCTGTAAAATGCCTCTAGTTTGTAAGAAGTGGATGGGAAAGTGGGATAACCTAAAACTAGTGTGAATGGGTGATCAATGATCAGCGTGGGCTGAAGAGGCAGTTTCCATGCTGTACAGAATTCTCTCAATCATTCAATTCATGATTGTACAAAGTAAAATATCAGTCCCTTCCCTACCTGGTGAAGCTACATGTTTTCACGGCCCAATCAGTAATTTGGACGTTCATGTCTGGTAGCATGTAGAGGGTATTAGAGGCTAAACAAATTTGTTGACACAGGGCCCCCCACCCATAGTGATGGCCTAGAGTTTTGAGCGCAGATTGAGGAATCTGAGGACTCAACTTAAATGTGCCCATGTAGCACCATTAATATATTTTTAGACATCAAATGTCAAATATATTACACCTACTGCCTCTTCTGGTGATAGGACGCAATAATCAATGGCAGTTGTGGATTGAATTTGTCCTCAGCGGAGGCCATATCTTTGTCCCCCTCCGTCCCCACCTCAATGAGTTCTGCTCCCGCCACGATGTGGAGCTCTTCTTCCAACGCCTCCGCCTCAAAGCGTTTTTCCATGGGAAGGAGTCCTCGCCCCCCCATTGATAGGACGCAATAATCAATGGCAGTTGTGGATTGAATTTGCACTAAGGCTGTCACTATTTTCAGGATTGTGTTACGTCGCTAACTGTTCCTCATGTGCAAGTACAATTGGTATCTCTTGTCAAAAGCCTTCCATCAAAAGTATACCATTAACGGTGTAACTCTCCAGGTCAATGCTTCAATTGTTTCTGAAGCTGGAGACAAATGCAAATACTGCAAAAAATGAAATCTGAAAAATGTAGTAATGCATTTCTTGACACCATCACATTGTTGCTGCTGCTATTGAGGCTGATTATACAGGTACATTATTATACCTCCCCGATTCCTCCGATTATCGCCACCATAACGCGACTGCCGAACCTTGCCGCCTCACCGACCATCTGCCCACCAGGACCTCCCACGCTCCGCCTGCTGACCCAGACTCCTCTCCCCGCGGGCCTCCACCATCGACTCTACCGACCCTCGCTACTCCACCGCTCTCCGCAGCCGTCGCCTTACCTGAATCCAAGGCTCAGCACCGGGCCTGAAGTCTCCACGCTGCAGACTCCAACTCCTCGGGGTTCGACTGCGCTGGGTCCTAGTGCTAGTTATTCCTAACCCAGGGAACCCCAGTGGTTGTTCCACTGGGTCTTCCCCTTCCCCCTCCAACCATGTGACCCCAGCTCTTCCCCACCCACACTGCAGTCCTCATACCCCCTCCCTCCCTGACCACCCACTACCCCCCCCACCCGACATCGCCTCGGCCCCAGTCCACTCACCTGCCTTTCTGCCCGAACCCCCATCGTTGCCGTGTGTTCACCATCCCCCCCCAACCACCCCCTCTCTGATTCCAAATGGTCTGTCCTCAGCAGAGGCCATATCTTTGTCCCCCTCCGTCCCCACCTCAATGAGTTCTGCTCCCGCCACGATGTGGAGCTCTTCTTCCGACGCCTCCGCCTCAAAGCGTTTTTCCATGGGAAGGAGTCCTCGCCCCCCCCATTGATGACCCCTTCTCCCGCCTCCAACGGACCCCCTCTCTTGGACTCCCCTTCATGGCCATCTTCCAGCTTGAGACCTTTTTATTTTAAACTACCGGCGGGACATCAACCGCCTCAACTTCTCCACTCCCCTATTTCACTCTAACCTCTCCCCCCCTGAACGTACAGCCCTCCACTCACTCTGTAACAAGCCCAGACTGGGTGATCAAACCCGCCGACAAGGGAAGTGCCGTGGTAGTCTGGCACGCTGATCTCTACAAGGCTGAGGCCACGCGCCAGCTCTCAGACATCTCCTCCTACTTATCCTTGGACCATGACCCCACAGACGAGCACCAGGCCACTATCTCTAGCACCATCACCGACTTCATCAACTCCGGCTCCCTGCCCTCCCAAGCCTCCAACCTCATCGTTCCCCAGCCACTCACAGCCCGATTTTACCTTCTCCCTAAAATCCACAAACCTGACTGTCCTGGAAGACCCATTGTTTCTGCCGGTTCGTGTCCTAACAAACTTATTTCCACATACCTCGACTATCCTATCCCCTCTGGTTAAATCCCTCCCTACGTTCAAGACCTCACACGCTCTTCGTCGACTCCAGGACTTCAATTTTCTAGGCCCCCATTCCCTCATCTTCAGCATGGATGTCCTGTCACTCTACACCTCCATCTCCCACCAGGTGGGTCTCAAAGCCCTCCATTTCTTCCTCGACCGGAGAAGCAACCAATCCCCATTTCCTTCGCTCCATAGATGCTGCCTCACCCACTGAGTTTCTCCAGCATTTTTGTCTACCTTATTATAGGAAGGCATGGGTTCAAAGAGGATTATCAGCATGTTCACACTGTTATCTTGAAAAATAAATCTGTTCAAATATATTCCAGGAAACCACCAGACGGTTGCCATATGGTGAACTTTGCAAGGATTTAAGCAATGGGTATGTCACAATATTTGTAATGAACATATATGGTAAATAATACTTTATAAGGCAATGGGTAGAGCCTGGAACACAATTAAACTGTTAGGTCTCAGCAGGTCAGGCAGCATTTGTAAAAAAGTATTCTGTTGAGTCTTGCAACAGTTTACTTTCTGTTCCAGATTGCAGCATCTGCAGTCTCTTATGAATCCAAGGGATTGTGCCTTTTCATCAATGAAAACACCACAACAGATGTTAAACTGTACTTATTGTACATATTCAGATTTTCATGAGATAAAAGCAAAAAGTAATGGAAATGTCAGCTGGTCAGCAGGATTATTTCCATGCAGTATCTATGGAAAGAAACCTGTGCAGTTTAATATGTCCGGTTGATGATCTTTCTTCAGACTAGCGAAATTCAGAAAATGTGTACTTTTCAAGATGCAAAGGGGGTGAGATGGAGAGAATGTCTGTTATATTGTGCAGACCAAATGAATACCAAGTGGATCAAATTAACATTTACTCAGAAAGGTGCTGAAGGCTTGTTAATTGTAGTAATGGTAAACTCTTTGCAGACGGTGTAAATAAAAAGAGGGAGGATGTGGAGGAAAAAATGTTCTGTAAATCTGAAATAAAGCCTAACCATTCACTCAAACTATTTAGAAGAGGAAAAAACTGTTACATCATAACTAGTCAAGGAATGAAAAGCAAAAAACTGCAGGTGTTGAAATTCTGAAACCAAAAAGAAAATACAGGGAATACTCAGCAAATTGTGCAACATCCATGAAGAGAGAATCAAAGCCACCCTGCCCTTCTGGCTCTTAGCTTTATTTATATTTCTGTTCACAAATATTCAAAATCACAGCACTGCTTTAAAACACTAAATTTGTTGAAAAAAAAACAAGATTTGCACACACGCTTTTGAAAAAAATTAAACTTATTTTAAACTTGGCAAAATGATCTGAATACATTTCTCCAATGCATTTCTGGGAAATTAACTGGTAAAACCATGTCATATCAGAGGAAGGTTGTTCAGGGCAAAGCATGCTTGCAGACTGAAAATGAAGTTGGAGACTTCTGGCAGTTCAGTGACATTCCAAGATTCCCCAGTGAAGTGCAAGGCTGAGACTGATGCATGAAGCTTCTTTTCCTGGTGAGCGAGGTATCCTGAGGACTAGGTCTTAAGGTGCCACAGCACTGATTGAATTGTCTTTGCAAGGTCACTACTGACAGGCAGATGGAATCCAAGAAGCAAGAGAAAGAATTGCTCAGGAAGTAGAGGAAGAAGACACTGTGTCAGGACTATCTCTTGAATTCATCAGCTTAGATAGTGCTCCAAAAAGGACATTTAAAAAAAATTAAGGTGCCAAGCAAGGCCGGGATGCAACAGTGTCATACACTAGCCGCACCTATCTGGACACTCACATAGCCTCCTGGCAGAATATCCCATCCTCGGTTTGTGGAGTGTCCATGGCAGAGCCTGTGCTCCGTGGCAGCGGAAGGACTCTAGAATGTGGTCCTCCTCATCAGTGCGATTCAGATTCCTGCAATCTGGAATGAGCCAGTTGGCAATATTTCCTGATGGACATGGGTCCGATAGGTCACGATGCATCAATCCACAGATAAAAGGAGCAAAAGCGCACAAACATCGAGCTCACCTTGATGGTGACCTTCCTGTGTGGCTTCATCAAGATTTGCACAGAGCCAAAGCCCAGGGGCATCAAATGGCATTACCTCATGAGCTCTATCTGCCCCACTGTTGCAAAGGATGGACCTGACACCGATGCTACACAATGTGCCAGTCGACTGGACATTGCCACACCACCTATCCTTTGTGGAAAAGTTCTTCCAGAAAACACCTTTGACCACAAGTCCATCCTGCAGGGCAAGATCTTGATGGATTGTGTGAGGTGGTTCTCTGAGCAGACTGCCCAGTTTGTCTGGTGAAATGCCTCATTGCCATGACTCAGTGAAATACATTATTTAGTCTGCCTGAAACCTAGATTGAAGGGAATGTTTCCAAAGGGAAGACCCTTGGCATAAGCAGGCTGCAGTTAGGCAGAAAAGAGGGGGTGAATATTGCGTGGGCTGGAAGGAAGACAAGTCCACACAATAGTGGTGCACTAGTGGGATCAGGGGAGAACCACACATTTATAAAATCACCAAATTATAATCTAAGGAATTTATCAATGATCACATTGCATCTTTAATATTATTTGCATAAAAGTTATGGATGCTTTCTTATTGAAAATTAGATCTTATTGGGTGAAATGATCAAGCTGCAGTCAAAAAACCCACAAGAGCAAAAATTAGCCCCCAGTTATCTCCACTACTCACAGCAATTAGTCTGTAACTTGAAGGAATAAATCATGTTCTTTCAGTGATAATACTGACTTTACTTGTCAATTCTCCATTCACCCATCAGTTGAAATAAGCCTTCACCATTCGCCCCCCCTTGCAAGATCACTCTGTTTCACTCTCAGTGCTACTCTCACTTACCTTGTTCTTACAGGTTGATCAAACTCGTTGAGACTGATCCCTACATTCAACACTTTGGCATTCTCCCCGAGCTGTGATTATCCTTTTCTTCTTCCCTCATTCCAAGTCTCTGATCTTTGTCTTCCCCGGTTCTTAGTCTTCTGACCCCCATCTCAGCCAAGGTCCCAATTGCCTAATCTCCTGTTCCTACATCTCCTCAATAAGAGGTCTTTTCCGTACAGAAAAAGTGGAAAAGGATTGCTCCAAGTTGAATGCTGCTGAACGTTCTATAGCTGTTTATCAATTGCTTATTAACAGCATCCGTCTTCCCATGTGGGTGACTACAGGTGGATGGAAAATACTTCAGGAATCTCCATTATATCAAGAGGGCTGGGGACTCCAACATTAAGAAATGTACAGAAAAAATGGTTAAATGTACAGGCTATGAAAAACGTATTCATTATTGTTTTCAATACCTGGGAATAGTGAGGTACATGGACAATGGAAGTCTTGCTTGCAACAGTATGATAGCCACATACACCAAGACAATACACAAAACAAATTGTATATAAATTCTACAATACAATGAAACAAAAAAAGTTGGTACAAAAAAAAGTAGTGCAAAGACAATTAAAAAACAAGTTCACAGTAGGGCAAGAGATGGGCTGTAGTGAGCGATATAGGATTAGGAGTGTGCTCATCTGTTCAAGAACTTGATGGTAACAGGAAAGTAGACACAAAATGCTGGAGTAACTCAACGGGACAAGCTGCATCTCTGGAGAGAAAGAATGGGTGATGTTAGGGTCAAGATCATTCCTCAGTCCTAGGTCATAGAATTTCTGGTCCTGGTCATTTGTAAATTCAATCTTCTTACCTGTGTTCCTGTGCTTTGGAATTGCCATACCAGGCCATGATGCATTCAGTCAGCATACTTTTACCAGTGTATCTGTTGAAGTTTGTAACAGTATTTGATGACATATTGCATCTCTTCATATTTTTAAGAAATTAGAGATTCTGGCCTTCTTTGTGATTGCATTTATGTGCTAGGCCCAGGACAGAATTTTGAGCTGCTAAGTCAATTCCTCACCAAAACGACAGATGAAAACTGGCTTGTGGCCTCCCTACATCCCCTTGTTAACATTATATTCTGATATTAGGAAGTTAGTATTTTAAGCAAAGTGAGAGAAAATAAAATTACACAAAGTACATCAATAGTAACATCCCCAACCTTCCTGTTCTTAACCCCCCCCCCAAATAGTGGCAATATCTTCCACACACGTTTCCCAATTCCAAATTCACTATATAAAGATCCTTCCTCACTTGTACTACGCTTTGTCCTATTCATGGTCCTGACCGTCAGAAGTCTCAAGATACAAATAGCTGGTTCTCATTGTTTTGAGATGTAATATGCATGTTGCATAAATTATGTAAGCAATAAGTAAACAAGAAGATTTGAATTCAGACAAGATAGGCAATTTATTTCAAATTCCTTTGTTCACAATGCTACAACTACAAAATGTACTTTTGCATAGCAAAAGCATATTAAACATAAGAAATGAAATACATAGTAAACATGAAATAAAAACTAAATGGCTGGAAATGTTCATCAGCATCTATGGAAAAATAAACAAAAAATTAACTTTTCAGGGCAGTGACCCCGAATTCTTATGAAACGTTAATAACCTGCTGACAATTTTTGCATTCTCCTCAGATGCTGTTTGACTTGTTGGATAGATCCGGCATTATCTGTTTCATTGTCAGTAAATTTCTGAGATTTCCCTTGTAGAAATCAAAGCACGGTTTTACTTATTGCGATGGTATCGGAGACGTTTTGCTGGCAGCTTATGAAGAAGTCTTTCAACCAATTGGATGATTTGACAGGAATTCTGTGAAGATTATACACAATCTTCAGACATTTTAATTAAACATATTTCTAAAAAAAAATCCTAAAACATATGCATGAGATTAGCACCTCAGATTTAAACTTTTAGGCAACTCAATGCATCGGTCAAATATAAATATCGAGGAAGTCACAGTAGCTTTCTTTTTTTTTAAATAATGTGAATGAATTCCTTCTGTGCCATCAAACCTGCCTAATTTCAGCACCAGTAAAGAGGATTGACTCGTTTTATGCTATCAGGTCTGCGATCAACAATTATTTCCAGTTAGAGTTGTGAAACCATTGCAGCGATTTACAGGAAAGTTAACAAAAATGTAACATCAAGTCACCTTTACAACTTACGATCAAAAACTGACCTAACGATGTAGATGACCAATAAGAGAGATTTAGGGAGGCACGTCAAGAGCTAAGAGTCTATGCAAATGAACATACAGCCACCAATAGCCAAAGGTAAGAAAACCCATTAAGCGAATTGGCCATATGTGGTGGTAGGTCACATGTCGAAACACGTGCCATGCCCTGACAAGGAGGCGTCAATTCCTAGCTGGACTAGACAATGACTAGCAGGTTCACAAAGTTGTGACTGATCTTGGAAGTACAGGCATATAATGGTAAGAGTCAATGCCACATGAGCTTAGAGCCTGGTTGGTCTCTTCATTTGCTGTTTCCGGTTTATGGGGGAAACTTGCTTTAGTGCAAGGATGTTGCAGTGGGCCAGTTTGCTCCACCCTCTTGGTCTCAAGATCTTTGTTGGCCAAATTGACAGAGTACGATTATACTTAGAGGAATAACAAATACAAGAGTGAAAGATACACCAGAATGACATGTAAAGCAAGCCATATTGATCAAGTGACCTGTCCGTCTGTGATTTAAGGCTTGTTTACATCTCAACGTTCCTCACATCATTTAGTCAATACTTACACTAGGTTGCATCAATAAATAGCAATCTCATTTAGATTGTATCTCTCTGGTCTTTTTGTTTGCTTGACTGCAATCACTATTATATGAATGACATCAAACTTAGTCCTGCACAGCAATCTCTCAAACAGCAATTGATGCAGGTCTCTTGTTAGCAAACCGTCACTTAACATTTTATTTTAATGCAAAGGCTTTTCTTCAATCTGATGTAGACAAAAATGCTGGAGAAACTCAGCGGGTGAGGCAGCATTAATGGAGAGAAGGAATGGGCAACGTTTCGGGTCGAGACCCTTCTGTCTGAGAAGTGTCTCCACTGAGTTTCTCCAGCATTTTTGTCTACCTTTGATTTTTCCAGCATCTGCAGTTCTTTCTTAAACAATTTTTCAATCTGATGCTCTGCTTAACAAAGATTCTGCTTGCTACTTTGAAGGCCAGGGAGCACATTTCACTCATGATTGGACAAATAAATTCAAGGTAGGCCATACATCAACCAGGCAGTGAATTTGGGGACAATGATAACAACTCAACCGCTTTCAAATCAGGAGTGCAGCAACATCAAGCAGCACGTGGCCCACTCTGTGGAGATCTCATCACTCATATTACAGCAACTCCAACTGGGAAGGCAGTGAGCAGCCACTTACAAAGCAGCCAAGCAGAACTGACCAATGACAGCAAGCCAATAAGTTGGATTTTTTTCTGTTGGGAAATAATTGAAAGTTACCTCCCATTTAGTGTTTTGTTTTAAGGAAAGACAGGGTTTGGTAGGTTCTAAGAAATTAACCCCTTGGTTAACCAAAGGAGACATGTACTTTATTTCTGGTGATGTGTTATTTGGGCCAAGCATTAGCCAGGAACCTGGGAGAAATCAAAGCCCTTCTTCCATACCGTGCATATGGGCATTTTGTTGCACGTAGACATAACTTGCTGCTGAACTCATGGTGTCAGATATTCAGGTATTTTTGAATGAGTCTTTTCAACAGGTCAGTAGCTTCCAGCTGTGATCCTGTATTGTCGCCGGACAATGAAAGCAACAACTGATTAGTAAGGCTTCGCAGACACTCCTCGACCGCTTTCAAATCTCCATCTAAGCGCAGGCAATCTTCCCTGGTTGCCATGCGACCGCAGGTATTTCGGAGATCTACGCTGAGCTGGGAATAAAAAGCAAACAGAAACGATTTAAAATTTGCAACGTTACTGATTGCTGGGAACTCGCTCACAGCAAAACTAAGTAACGACTACGGTTCGTTCACAAGTTCACTTTCGAGAATACGAAAATGTTAAACGTTTATTTCCATGCTGGATATATTTAAAGCACAGCGGTCAATGCAATTTCATTCGATTTAACATTATCAGACTGGTTTCAAAGAACTTCCCAGAAGTCGAAATTTATTGACCATGTTACCTTCGACTCCACTTGGAAGTGTGCGTCTTGTATCTGATGTACGGAACTTTGCTCCAGGTTTATTAAACCCGACGTTAACCCTATTAAACGGTTCAATCTATTCTCTCTGGCTACCTGCAAGATTGTTCTTCGTCTGCTGGAAGTAGCAGAGGAGGGTGTTGATTGCTGGGATATAGGCGCGGGTAGACTCGCACTCCCTGGCGGAGCGGACGATGCTTGGCCGCTGGCCGCCTGGTCCACACCAAGGTGCCGCTGATCCTCGAGGTACTGGCGCAGCATGGCTAGGGCCGACTGCTGGTGCGCAACGCACGTTTGCAGAGAGCTTGGTTTCTGCATCCTCCGGATCCCCACCGCTGGCCCTCAATGGAGGGACTTCGGTGGGTGGGCCAATTTACCATATGTTGGCTCCGCCTCTCTTGCTCTCGTGCTCTTTGGTACCCAATTAGGGTGGGTCCGATTATATTACTTGCAAACAAATAAATAGCCCAAATATAGTTATTTTATTTCGAAGATAAACTTTATTTAGAATCAAATTCTACATATTAAAAACAAAAACTGTTAAAAAAACTCTTCATATATTCTCAGTAGCTAGCTATACGTTCAATAGTGCCATACTCAGTTGTGTTCGCATCTCTCTTTAAAGTAAACTCCCTTGCTACTGATGTGGCCCCTTGGGGTGATATTCCTTTCCATTTCAATGTCCAGCAGCAGAAGAACCCCAGACTGTGACCAGATTCAGGAATAACTACTTCCCCACAGCCATCAGGCTATTAAACCTGGCTCGGACAAAACTCTGATAACTAATAACCCATTATCTGCTATTTGCACTTTATTTGTTTATTTATTCATGTGTGTATATATTTATATATGGTATATGGACACACTGATCTGTTTTGTAGTAAATGCCTTCTATGTTCTGTTGCTCAAGCAAAGCAAGAATTTCATTGTCCTATCAGGAACACATGACAATAAACTCTCTTGAACTTGATTCTCCAACTGAGCCTTCACTGAGCTACAGTTTTTTCCACAGCACATCCTCCTGCAGTCTACAACACACCAGTCGGCAACAGTCTGAAGAAGGGTTTCGGCCCGAAACTTTGCCTATTTCCTTCGCTCCATAGATGCTGCTGCACCCGTTGAGTTTCTCCAGCACTTTTCTCTACCTTCGATTTTTTCAGCATCTGCAGTTCCTTCTTAAACATTCCCCGATGGCCATCTTGCCAGTAGGAGACCAGATCTTCCAGCAGCACTTTCTGCCCATCTCCATGAATGTCCCTCGGGGAAAGCCAAAGCTCGTAAATCAGAGTCCTCTGCTATGGAGCTGTTGGTGCTGAAATGTGACAAGGACCCTTCCCTGCTTCTCCAGACTCTTTGCTAACTCACCCTCTGCGAAGAGGTGGGAACCTTTTCCACTCCACAGCAGCCTCCCCAAGGGCAACGTAATTGGCAGTAAGACAGGCCAAGCAAAGTCGTGGTACTTGTTGGTGAGTTCTGGCAATGAGGCATTTCATCTCAATGAACCACCCCACAGAATTCATCAAATCTTTGTTCTCAGTGCCAACCACTGCCCATGAACTTGTAGCCAAAGGTGTTGGTCTAAAAGAACATTTTCACAAAGAACCAATGGTATGGCAATGTCCACCTGACTGCACATTGCGTGGCATCAATACCAGGACCGTCCTTCGTAATACCGGGAACAGATAGAAACTCAGCAGGTAATGACACGATGCCCACGTGCTTTGGCTATACGCACAGTCTGATGCAGCCACACTCAAAGGTGGCCATCAGGATGAGGTTGACATTGGGCATACTTTTTCCCCCTTTGTCTGTGGACTTGTGACCTGTTGGACCTGCCCTGTCTTGGGTGAACGCCAGGGTGGAGGAGCGGGTGACCAGAGTGTACGTAATGACTTTGCATTCATCTAGTAGAACTATATTTCAGCCAACTCCTTTAGGTGTTCGCAATGGAGTATAAGAACCTGAGAGGAACATTTTCAACCTAGAAAGTTGTCAGAATCTGGAACGCACTGCCGGAGGAAGTGGTGGGAGCAGAGTCGCTGACAGCATTTAACAAGGGTCATTTTTTTATTTCAAAGATAAACTTTAGTCCAAAATTAAAAGGAAGCACATGCAAGGTTTAAGAAGATGAAATTAGACAGGGCCTTTGAGCAATATAAAGCAAAGTAGAAATAAGTCAAATAGGTGATTTGAAGGGCCTAAAGGGGGCACAAAATGGCTTTGGTGAGTTAGAATTTCTTTTAAATACTAATATGTAAGGGCAGCTTAAGGAGAAGCTTTTGAAGAGCATTAACATGGATGTCCCCTGAACTGAACCCAGTTGTTGGAATTCGTGAGGCAGCAGATCTGTGTGCCACTGTCCTCCAATTGTTCCAACAATATCCTGTAAAGTTGCATCAATACACCAAATGCCTTACAATAAAGATCAACATTCCATTAGCTTACCTAATTACTTGCTGTTCCCAGGACCCCCAAACATCCTGTTGTATAACGATACATTGTAGCCTCATTCTATTTAAAATAATATTTTGTTTTTTATTCAAGTTGTCAATGTGGATTATAAATAGTTGACCTGATTGCCCAGCACCAATTCCTGTGGCATCCCACTAGTTACTGATTGGTAATGTAAAAATAATTTGTTTATCCCAACTTCCTGTTAAACATACACTGTGGTGCAATCTATCTATCTATACATAACTAAAACTCTCATCTTGTGCCTTCCGGTTTGCGTTGTTTTTACATCTGCGCTAAAATGGTACGCAATAGCGCTACCTTACTTACTGTTGTCCTGTGCACCAAGTTTTGTTCCGATCGGTGATATATAGCCAGGATTTTGCCATAAATGCCATTAGTGCCTTTTCATGCCTTTTTTTGATGATTTCAGGAAGATAATGCCCTTTTCACGATTGAGTGCCTAAATCAGCCTTTTTTTGCCGTGTTAACGTAACTTACAAGAAAATTGACACCACCGGGGCAAAATCCGGCTGTAGGTGGGTTTTAAGTGGTAACTGAAGAGGGGTGTGTGGGAAAGGGTCCAGTCTTTGTAGACTGGAATCATGCTTTAAGTAGGTGTGAAGTGGTGATTGGGGAGTAGGTGGGGAAGGGACCAGTCTTTTCAAACTGGAGTCAGGCTGTGAGTAGGTGTGAAGTGTTGGTTGGGGAGGGGGTATGGGGGTACCAGGGGTAAGTTTCTGTTTATCGAAACTGCAGTAGAACTCGTTCAGGTCGTTAGTCAGCTGACAATTGTCCAAGGAGCGTGGGTTTTCCTCTTGCAGCTTATGATTTCTTGCAAGCCCGTCCACACTGAAGGTCATTTGGTGAGAACTTGCTCCTCAACTTCTCAGAGTACCCTTCCTTGGCAGCTCTGATTCCTCTTCTCAGCTTGTACTTGGCTTGTCTGTAGAGGTCTGCATCCCCGCTCCTGTAGGATCTACCCCGGCAAGCGTCAAAATGCCTAAAGTCAAGTCAACGCCTTGTAAAAAACTGAACGATTTGGTGAGAGTGTACAGGAGTGATATATTCTCTACAGATAACTATGCTGTTTTGCAAAGCATGTGAGAAAGCAGTGAATCATGAGAAGAAATATTTCGTCTCCCAGCATGTAAAGACAGCTAAACATAAGTCAGCGGCAGAGAAACTGAAGGTAGGAAATACGCAAGCTTGTCTTCTCACAACATTTACTGCTGGCTCCAGTCGCAAATCTGAGTTTTCGAGTGATCTGTGCAAAGCATTAATTGATGCTGGAATTCCACTGTGGAAATTGGAAAACAAATCTCTCTCGGGTTTTTTAGAGAAATACAGAGGAACATATACCGAGCGAGTCATCATTATGGAAAAATTATCTTGACAGCAACTTCAACATTGTTGTGCAAAAAATTAGAGATGAAGTTGCACGCAACAAAATATGGATCTCCATAGATGAGACAACCAATGCTGTAGGGAGATATGTTGCCAATGTGGTCATCGGTACACTGGAGGCAGGTCAACCATTAAAGGAGTATTTGTTGACATCGGACGTATTGGAGAAGTCAAACAACTCAACTATTGCTCAGTTGTTTACATCTTTACTTGCTGTACTTTGCCCAGAAGGTATAAAACACAAGAATGTTCTTATTTGTGACAGATGCAGCTCCGTACATGAAAAAAGCTGCTCATGCTCTTAAAGTTTTATTCCCCAAAATGTTGCATTTGACATGCTTAGCTCACAGACTCCATAGAATTGCTGAGCACGTATGTAGCTTGTTTCCAAATGTCAAGAAAATCTTCCTCAAAGCACCATCACGTGTGCAGTTGTTCAAGGAAATGGCACCCGAGATTCCGCTACCTCCTCAGCCTGTTTTGACTAGGTGGGGTACATGGCTTTCTGCTGTACTCTACTATGCTGCAAATTTTGAAAAGATAAAATAAATCGTCAACAGTTTTGAAGAAGAATCTGCTACAGTCAGAATCGTCAGTGAAATCATGCAGAAAAAGTCCCTCCAACGTAATCTTGTGTTTATTGCTTCCAATTTTGCAAACTTCCCACAAGCTATCACTTCCCTTGAGAAACGTGGCGAAACATTAGTGAATAACTTGCAATTTTCCACAAAGTAACTGACGATATTCGTAAAGTTCCTGGCGATGTAGGTAAAGACATACAAGGAAAATGTGAGAGAGTGATTTTAGCTAACAAAGATCTTGAAGAAATACAAAACATAGCTAAAGTTCTCAAAGGTAGTTGTTATGCACAAGATATTGACATGAATATAGAGTTTGTAGCTTATTTAGGGTATACACCGGTGAGTTCAGTTGAGGTAAAAATACGTTTTTCACAACTGAAGCATATTCTGTCTGACAGACGGCATAGTTTAACACCAGATAATTTGAAAAAAATGTTAGTAATTATGTGCAACCGGGCAACTTTGGTCATTTAATGTAGAATACCTTTATAATTATCATTTTTAACCATATTTTGGTGCTTTATTTCACATTTTATTTTACTTCAATTTATTTACTTTATTATACTTCTTCAGTCTGAAGGGTCCTAACCGAAACATCATCTCTCCATGTTCTCCGGACATGCTGATTGTTGACTGACTTGCTGAATTACTCCAGCACTTTGTGTTATTTTCTAATACCTAGTCTGTGCTTAGTCTCACTAATGCAGAGAAGGTCGAATAAGAGCACTGAACACAACAAACAAATTGATGGAGGCACTTGATGGAGGCACATGTGAATCTCTGTCTTACTCCTATCACTTATGACATTATGATGTCCAGAAATGTCACCTATTCTAGGTATGTTACAAAACTTACCTTCAGCGGCGCTGCAGTTCTGTCACTGGTCGTGTGCGCGACTTTGGCGCCTTTGGGGGGGGGCGGGGTTAAAATGCGGTTTCCCCCTGCCTGCCGGAGTTTTATTTTCTTGGGGAGCGAGCTTTTGCTGAAGATTTGTTCCGACTGCCGGTCTGTGAATTTTTTTTTTAATCACCCAACAATTACAGCGCTGGAGTAAAATAAAAATTAGCTTCTAATGCCGTGAACGCCGATAACGGGGATGGATTTCATGTACGGGACAATTAAAGGAAAGCTGTTTATTTTACATATAAAACGTGCTTCTTAGGATGACCTTAATCCACATTTTACGTTGTGAAAAGGTGATTTAGGCCCCATACGAGCTGGCAGTATTTTTCCTGCCGATATGGGGTTCAAATTCACTGCTAACCGCAACGTTCCAATCGATCGCATTCCACAAAAACCTACTCGCAAGATGATTAAAATGGCCATTAATTTATGGGAATTAAACACTAAATTTCTTCCATTTGGCCTATAAATTCATGACAAGGAGATTTAAAAATCATGTTATATTGTGAATTCTTGTGTGAATGTTATTTGGACACTTAGCCTATTTAAAAATGTTAATCTTTTCTTGAGAAATGGATAGATGTTTAGATCTAGTAATTGAATTTTGTAATTAGCTACAATTGGGTAACTAATTATATGCTTTAATTTCAGATCATCCAAGTAAGATTGTTTCATATTTGTTTCAAAATACTTCAATCTATAATAACTGAACATTTATTTCAGCTCTCTTAATTTTTGATTTGATTTGATTTGATTCAATTTATTGTCATTGCACTTTACAGTGCAACAAAATGGTTTAGCCTGCAGTCATAACATAGAATAAATAACAAACACTCAACACAGTTTAAGTCCCAGTCATTGTCTCTTCCCTCCTTGCTCTCCCTCTACGCTGAGGCAATCCAAGCCTCCGATGTTGTGGCCCCGCCGGGTGATCCATTTTAAGAAAGTTATGGGCTTTTGACTGTCCTCAATCATAGCTTTTGTGTTAAGGCAATGGAAAAGCAATAGGGAACAAGATGCTAATTTCCGAGTATGAAAATGGCCATAACTTTTTTAATACTGAAGATATGAAAGTGAATTAGGTGTCAAATTAAACTTCTTTTTATGCTTTATCTGATGGGATAAATTACAGACATGATTTTTAAAATCTCAAAATTTTGTAACATTGCTACCTATTCCTTTTCTCCAGAGCTGCTGCCTGACCCTCTGACTTACTCAAGCTTTTTGTGTCTGTCTAGGGAGAGGACGGTGTGATGGGAACAAGTTGGAGCTGGCGAAATTGTGTCCTTTTTTGTTATATTTTTAACGTCTTACAAATTTTTACTTACAATGTTATGCACAATTTACGCTTTGCGTGTCTACATGGATGTGATGCTGCTTCAAGCACGATTTGTACATGTGCATCTGACAGTGAGCCTGAAGAAGGCTCTCGAAACGTCACCTATTTATTTTCTCCAGAGATGCTGTCTGACCTACTGAGTTACTCCAACTTTCTGTGTCTATCGGTGTGAACCAGCTTCTGCAACTCCTTCCTACACATCTGCCAGCGAGCTCCATCCTCTGGTGGCAGCGACTCCGCACTGGGCGCTCGCGGGGACAGTCCTTCACGGGGAGCGCACCACAAAGACACGGTGATGGCGGATGACACTTTACTCTCAAACAGTCAAAAAGCGGAGCACGACTTTCCCTACCACACCGGTCACTGAATTATATTGATGATATCCCCGTGCCATGGTCGGATACGGATAGTAGTTAATTGGCTGTGGCCATGCTCCCCCCGCCCCCACGGTGACGAGGCGCTGCGCCAGTGACCCTCCTGCTGACGCCGCGCCGCAAGATGCCCGGCAAGAAGAGCCGCGCGCGGGAGTCGCCCTCCGCCCAGTGGGTGCTGCTCGCTCCAGGTGAGGGGCGCGCGCGCGCGGCGGCGGCGGCGGCGGTTGGCAGCAGATCCACGAGCCGCCCTCTCCCGCTGCACGGGCAGCGCCCGCGCGCTCACTCTCGCTCGCTCTCGCTTTCGCCTCTCGAGGCCGAAGCCCTGTTCCGTCAACGCGCGTGCGTGGCGCTGGGCATGCGCCATGAAGCCGAAAGCCGTTGCTCGTCTTGTCCTCCGCCCCGGAGGCGGAGAGTTCAGTTTAGTTTAATTTAGAGATACCGCGCGGAAACAGGCCCTTCGGCTCACCGACCAGCGATCCCCGCACACTAACACCGCTCTACAAACAACTAGGGACAATTTACAATGTTTTACTGAAGCTAATTAACCTACGACTTTGGAGTGTGGGAGGAAACAGGGGCATCGGAGAAAACCCACGCAGGTCACAGGGAGATAGACACAAAAGGCTGGAGTAACTCAGTGGGTCAGACAACATCTCTGGAGAAAAGATGACGTTTCAGGATCGAGAGCCTTGGCCTTCAGACAGGGGAGAACGTACACATACTGTACTGTCAAAGGCCCATAGTCAGGATCGAACCCGGGTCTCTGGCGCTGTAAGGCAGCAACTCTATTGCTGCGCCACCGTGCCGCCCTTAACAGATGTCCCACCCTGACCTAAGGAACTGCACTCCCGCAACCTGGAGCCATTGTTCTCCAATGCCTAACGTCTAAGGGGTCCCGACTCGAAATGTCGCCTACCCATGTACTCCAGAAGTGCTGCATGACCTGCGGGGTCACTCTGGCGCTTTTTATACGCTGGGATTCTTGCTATTGAGGGAGTATTCTTGCTATTGAGGGCGTGCAGCGTAGGTTTACAAGGTTAATTCCCGGGATGGCAGGACTGTCGTATGCTGAGAGAATGGAGCAGCTGGGCTTGTACACTCTGGAGTTTAGAAGGATGAGAGGGAAAACATATAAGATTGTTAAGGGCTTGGACAGACTAGAGGCAGGAAACAACATGTTCCCGTTGTTGGGATTGTCCAGAACCAGGGGCCACAATTTAAGAATAAGGAGTAAGCCATTTAGAGCGGAGACGAGGATACAACTTTTCATACAGAGAGTGGTGAGTCTGTGCAATTCTCTGCCTCAGAGGGTAGTGGAGGCAGGTTCTCTGGATGCTTTCAAGAGAGAGCTAGATAGGGCTCTTAAAAATAGTGGAGTCAGGGGATATGGGAAGAAGGCAGGAACGGGGTACTGATTGGGGATGATCAGCCATGATCACATTGAATGGCGGTGCTGGCTCGAAGGGCCAAGGCCTACTCCTGCACCTATTGTCTATTGCCTATTCTCTATTTGGATCTCTGTGTTTTTATGAGTTGGATGTTAATGGATTGGTTAGTGAGTTTGCAGACACCAAAATTGGAGACTGAGGCAGTTTTTCAAAGTATATTTTGGGATGTAGATTAGCAACAGAAATGGGCGGTGAAATGCAGGGCTCACTATTAGCGGTTGCCCGGGTGCCAATGACCACCCAAGTGCCGCCGGGCAACCTAAACGGCGACTCATTTTGCCCGGCTTGGCAAGCAAATACTGATTTATACTGATAGACACAAAAAACTGGAGTAACTCCGCGGGTCAGGCAGCATCTCTGGAGAGCGTGACGTTTCGTGTCGACGGCTGTATTCCTCTAGTATCTTTGATTGCGAGGCAATGATACCAGGTGACGAAGGGTCGGAGCAAATGACGGGCCCCGAACAGCGGCAGCAGCGGCCGTGAAAGCGGCTCTACCGCCTCCTCCTCCCGCACCCCGCCCGGCGGAAGGAGACCTCCCTCTCCCTCTCTCCCTCCCTCCTCCTGGCCTCGGCGTGCGAGAGGGGTTGCGAAAGCGCAGTTGGTGGATTTGCAGCAGTATATTTTATTTGCAGGCAGCGGTCGCTATCGCCCTGATAACGGGCGCTGCCTGCAAACCCGTTAACGACGCTTTCAATACAACCCCTCTCGCACGCCGAGGCCGGGGAGAGGGAGGCGGAGGCCTCCTTCCACCGTCTGAAGCATAGGATCTTTGAGCTGCACCGCTCGGCCCCGCACCTACCTGTCGACTGGCGGAGGAGGGGAGGCGGTGGCGACGAGTTCCCAACCGCCTCCCCCTTTGGCAGCAGACAGGGATGGCCAAGGCAGCGGGGCGATATTGTTCGAGGAGCGCTGACCTTTCTTCCTCCCCACTTCCTCTGCCCCTTCCCCCCCCCCCTCTCTCTCGTACGCACCTCTCTTATCCTCTCCATCCCACACTGATCCCCATTCCCTCCTCTACTCAGTCCTCACTGACATCCCCTGTGCTCCCCTCCCCATCTACCCCCCCAATCTATTCATCACCCTACCCACCTCGCATTTATTCTCCTGCCACCCCACCCATCCATCCTACACTGATCCCCCAATTCATCCTGTACTGACCCCCCCTTCCCATCCAACCTGCACTTCTCCCCCCAATTCATACTGCACTGATCCTTCCATTCATCTCGTACTGACCCACCTTCCATTTACCCTGCACCAAACCCCCCATCCATCCTGTAGTGATCTTCCCATTCATCTTTTACTGATCCCCCATTCATCCTTTACTGATCCCCTCATGCATCCTGTACTGATCCCCTCATTCATCCCGTAATGATCCTCCATTCATCCTATACTAATCCCCTCATTCATCCTGCACAGACCCTCCGATCCACACTGTCCTGACCCTCCCTCCTTTCATCCTGTGCTGATCCCCCCCCCCCATTCATCCTGTGCTGAACCCCCCCCCCCCATCCATCCTGTACTGATCCCCTCCCATTCAAGAAGAATGGGGGGGAACAGTCTGAAGAAGGGTCTCGACCTGAAACGTTGCCTATTTCCTTAGCTCCATAGATGCTGCGTCACCCGCTGAATTTCTCCAGCATTTTTGTCTACCCCCATTCATCCTGTACTGAAACCCCCATTCATCCTGTACTGAACCCCCCCATCCATCCCGTACTGATCCCCCGCATTCAACACCACTGACATCCCCCGTGCTCTCCCTTCACAATTTTACATACTCCAGCCATCACGTACTAATTCACCTGCCTCAATCCATCCATTCCGCATCGATTGCCTTCTCAACCCCCACCATCTATCCACCCGCACTGATTCACACACCCTGACCCTATTGTGATTCATGGTCTTCAGAGCGAACATTGACTATGTTTGATAACGGAATGCAAACAAATGTGTTTTAATTCCTAATGTTATTATTTGTTTTGACACCTTTAAACATATTACCAAAAGAGCATTTGCTGCAGTTATGCCCTTTGGCCATCTCTTGTCAGTTAGTGTAATGTTTAACCTGTCAGATGGATATAGTCGGTTTTTAACAGGTATTATCATAAAATGCCTTTAGAAATTTCCTTGCAACCTGTATATTTTGTTATGGATAAATTATGTGGGAAGCCAGAGTCTTTCTGTGCCGATAGCAATAATGACCCATGCTATGGCCATGTCATGGTAATTTTTGGTCCTTCACAGAAAACATGCTTGCATCAATCTGTAGTGTGCATGGTCCAGGATTTATTGACACAGATTGATCATTTGCTGAATAATCCAACCACATTTTTGTTTGGAGTTGGAAAGAACTAATAGAAATTGCATTCATTGCAATGTGTAAAAAGAGTTGAGATATTGTATTATAATTTTGCTGCATGTCATTGTGATATATATCATGTCTTGATTGGTGAATATGTTTAGTTTGTGAGTTATTTGAAGCAGAAATAATATGTGAATGTAGACAAAAGTGCTGGAGAAACTCAGCGGATGCGGCAGCGTCTATGGAGCGAAGGAAATAGGCAACGTTTCGGGTCTAAACCCTTTTTCAGACTGATGGGTTTCAGCCTGAAACGTTGCCTATTTCCTTCGCTCCATAGATGCTGCTGCACCCGCTGAGTTTCGCCAGCACTTTTGTCTACCTTCAATTTTCCAGCATCTGCAGTTCCTTCTTGAACATAATATGTGAATGCTTCATTGAGCATAATTCTGACTGGTAACTATGCACTTCGTCCGAGCACATTATCACACACGTCATGCAAACCGTCTTAAATGACCACCTAAACTGTCATTTGGGAACCTAAAAAGCTGTCAAGGTTGCCCGGCTGGCATCAGGGAAAAAAAGTTAAGCGAGAGCCCTGAAATGGCATATGAAATTGACGCCAAGCACTTGTGAAGTGTTGTGCTTTGGGCGGTCGAATGTAATGGAAAGTAATGTAGATAATCTTGGGGTCCAAGTCCATGAAAGCAGCAACACAAGTAGAAAGAGTGGTAAAGAAGACATGTTTGCAATCATTTATAGGGGCATTGAGTATCAGAGTCATGTTGCGAGTATTTTGTGCAATTCTGGCTGCAATGCACCATTACAGAACAATGTAAAAAGCACAATTCTTCAGGCACATTTCCCAACAAACTTTCTAAAAAAGGAAACACTAGAACATGAGAGATTTTAAGTTTTAGCATATTTAATCGGAAGAGTTAAAACCTCCCCTTTGTTCTACAGTATTTAACCCAAGAGATCCCAAATATGCCCACAACTCTCAATGCTGTGTATCGCGAATAAATTAAAATAATTCCAAGTCTGACTCTTTTTTCCCCCCCCCCCCCATTTTTCTTTCCATGTCCACTCTCTGTCCGGTACCATCAGTCCCACTTATCCGTTCTATTATTCACTGTTATCTGTTACTTAGACAGTAATGAAAACATTATGAGAACATAATTGCAAGAGTTGGCCACATTGCCCCCCCACCCCCGTTATTCAATATAATCATAGTTGATCTGCTCCAGGCTTAGTTTCTTCTGTTTCAGTTCCCTTAGCTCCTATTTCTCTGATCTTTCAAACTTTTGTCAACTTCACCTAGTGATCGGATCACTACAATTCTTGAGTATTCCAGAGATTCATTAACCTCTACAACATAATCCTCTGCGTCTTAGTTTTTAATAACTGCTCTCTAATCTTGTAACTGATCCCCTCTTTGAAATTTGCCCATGAGTGAAAATATACTGCCATCTACACTGTCATACTGTCAAAAGATCTTGCATCACCCCTTGTTCTGCTAAACCACAAAGATTATGCTGCTAATGATAGGATCGCCTCCTCATTCCAGGAATTGGCCGAGTGAATCTCTCTTGGTCTGCATCTAATGCTAATATATCTCAACTCTATCTCATCAAAAGTTCAATCAAATTTGTTTAACACGACTTGCTCTTATCAAAGCCATGCTAGTTGTCTTAATTGTTCCACAGATTATTATTATTCCTGTCCCAAATCTATATTTTTCAAACCTTTCCTGCAATTGAGGTTAAACTGACTGCACATAAAAGTTTGAAATGTATGGTGGTACCGAAATATAAAAGGAAGAAGCTGGGTATGAACAACTGAGGAGCAATATTTAATCAATAACTGGATGCAGAGATGTAACCTGTTGAATGTTTGTTTAACCAAGAAATCTAATGGATTGAATACTGCAACTAAAATGAGGGAAACCAAAAGGAGCTTCGTCAGTCCCATATGTACAGATGGCTTCAACTAAGATACATCATAGAATTCAGAATTGAGAGATTTGGGATCAGACTTGGAATGAATGGTTATTTCTTTTAATTTATTCTTGATACACAGTATTGAAAGTAGTGGGCATATTTGGGATCTCTTGGGTTTTGTTAATTCTGACCTAATATGCTAAAAGTTAAAACCTTCCCTTTGTTCTACAGTGTTTCCTTGCTTAGAAGGATTGTGGGGAAACATGCCTGAAGAATTGTGATCTTTACATTATCACTGGGGTTCTGCGGCATGGAAAGTGGATTTGAGATTATATCTTCATCAGTTGCCACTTGTGCATTTGACATTGCTGCAGAAGGGCTTGTCTGAGTGGTTGTTTAGGTTTCAAGCACAATCAATTTCAAATTAAATAAAGTGAACAATGTTTGAAATGAACAGTTATCACCTCTACTTCAAGGAAAATGAAGCCAGACTATCCAGCCTTTCCTCACAACCGAACAAATGGATTTTTCCGGCAGAGCAGTAACTAAACGATGCACAGTGCTCCAGCTTAACTGCAGCTAAAATTATTGGAAATTATTATTCTCTCCCCTTTGTTTTGTTTAAAATATAAACCTGGACGTATTCTGTGCATTTGTCCTCCATTCTCTGCCCCTCTTTTTCTTCTGCCGCCTTCTGTTTCCTCTCAGAATATCCTTAGTGTCGCTTTGCATCATATTTTATTTAATAACTCTTTCCTCTATGGCACTTTGAAATGTTTTATTAATGCAAATAGTTATGCATGTGTAAATAGTTGTGTAAATGCTAATTTTGTGACTCAAACCACTGGTTTCTTCCTATTGATGTACATACCAAGCCCCTTTGTATTAGTGCACAATAACATTGCAACCTTCTGTAAGGCAAGGAAGCAGGTTGTAATTTTGGCGTGCAGAAAAGGCATTTGGAACATGTGGACCAAATTAGCTTATAAGTGGTCAGTTGTCTTATAAGTGAGCACAACAACATGTCTTCTGTACAGAAAGCTTAAATCATGTTTCCCGATCCAGCTTGTTAATATTTGCCTTTGTTCCTTCAGCTTTTCTGTTTTATGATACAATCAAAAATAACTGAAAGCGCTGTGGAAAAATAAATTGAGTTAATGTTTCAGATTAAAGGATCTTGAATGTGAAATGTAAATTTGTTTTTCTTTCAACATATCCTGTGTGCCTCCTTGATTTTTTTGTAATATTGTCTATTGTCTCTCTGTGTTTTAAAATAATCTTTTTGATTTACCTATTTCAGAGTCTGTTGTTGATACACCAGAGAAGATTAATTCTGGTCCTGTTTTTACAAGACTTCGCAATCCTAAAACGGGTAAGTATCAGTGGGTGATCAATGGTTACTATGTTTGCTAATAATAGTGTTATTGTCTGGTCGTACACATTAAACTCTGTCACCTTGGAAATGTTAAAGTCTAGAGGGCATACCTTTAAGGTCAGAGGGGAAATGTTTAAAAGTGTGGACTGAGTTTTTTTAACAAGGAGGAGTGGGTGCTTGGAATGTGATGCTAGGGTTGGTAATCGTGGAGGCAGATCTGATAGTGGAGGCAGAAACCCTCACCACATTCAGAAAGGGCCAGGATGTATACTTGAAGAGCCATCACCTGCTAGACCATGGATTGAATTCTGGAATTAAAGTTGGATAGCTCTTTTATTGAAGTTTCTTGTGCTGCAAATTTCCCGTGATTCTATTCCTCTGTGACATCTGAACTATCTGCTATTATCTGACTTCTTCATTTAAGTATAAATAACACAATAAATATCAGACTGAAGAAGGGTTTCGGCCTGAAATGTTGGCTATTTCCTTCGCTCCATAGATGCTGCCTCACCTGCTGAGCTTCTCCAGCAATTTTGTCTACTTGTGATTTAGAACAACGTCCTTTGATATATAATTTTAGAATTAAATAAAAAACAGTCTGCTGGAGGAACTCCACAGAGTGCTGGATGATTGCCGGGCTAGGCGGCATCTGTGGAGGGAATGGATTCAAAGAATAAACCTAGCAATTATAGACCTATTAGTTTGACGTCAGTGGTGGGCAAATTAATGGAAAGGATACTTAGAGATAATATATATAAGCATCTGGATAAACAGGGTCTGATCAGGGACAGTCAACATGGATTTGTGCCTGGAAGGTCATGTTTGACAAACCTTCTTGAATTTTTTGAAGCGGTAACTAGGGAAATTGATGAGGGTAAAGCAGTGGATGTTGTCTATATGGATTTCAGTAAGGCCTTTGACAAGGTTCCCTATGGAAGGTTGGTTAAGAAGGTTCAATCTTTGGGTGTTAATGGCGGAGTAGCAAGATGGATTCTACAGTGGCTGAATGGGAGATGTCAGAGAGTAATGGTGGATGGCTGTTTGTCAGGTTGGAAGCCGGTGACCAGTGGGGTGCCTCAGGGATCTGTGTTGGGTCCACTGTTGTTTGTCATGTACATCAATGATCTGGATGATGGGGTGGAAAATTGGATAAGTAAGTATGCAGATGATACTAAATAGGTGGTGTTGTGGATAATGAAGTAGATTTTCAAAAGTCTACAGAGAGATTTGGGCCATTTGGAAAAGTGGGCTGAAAGATGGGAGATGGAGTTTAATGCTGTTAAGTGTGAAGTGCTACATCTTGGCAGGACAAATCAAAATAGGACGTACATGGTAAATGGTAGGGAATTGAGGATTGCTGTGGAACAGAGGGATCTAGGAATAACTGTGCATAGTTTCCTGAAGGTGGAATCGCATGTAGATAGGGTGGTAAAGAAAGTCTTTGGTGTGCTGGCCTTTATAAATCAGAGCATTGAATATAGGAGTAGGGAAGTAATGTTAAAATTGTACAAGGCATTGGTAAGACCAATTCTGGAGTATGGTGTACAATTTTGGTCGCCTAGTTATAGGAAGGATGTCAACAAAATAGAGAGAGTACAGAGGAGATTTACTAGAATGTTACCAGGGTTCCAGCAACTATGTTACAGAGAAAGGTTGAACAAGTTAGGTCTTTATTCTTTGGAGCGCAGAAGGTTAAGGGGGGACTTGATTCAGGTCTTTAAAATGATGAAAGGAATAGACAGAGTTGACGTGGATACGTTTTTTCCCATTGAGGGTAGGGAAGATTCGAACAAGAGGGCATGACATGAGAATTAAGGGACAGAAGTTTAGGGGTAACGTGAGGGGGAACTTCTTTACTCAGAGGGTGGTGGCTGTGTGGAATGAGCTTCCAGCAGAAGTGGTGGAGGCAGGATCGATTTTAACATTTAAGAGTAAAGTGGATAGGTATATGGACGTGAAGGGAATGGAGGGGTATGGTCTGAGTGCAGGTAGATGGGACTAGGGGAAAACAAATGGTCGGCACAGACTGGAAGGGCCGCGAGGGCCTGTTTCCGTGCTGTAATTGTTATATGGTTATATGGATTAGGAGTTATTTCGGGCCAGGGTTCTTCTTCAATAGGAAGGAACTGCAGCTGAGCCAGATATTCTTCCGATTTAAATCTGAATCCCGATTTTTTTTTTTTTTCCTCTCTATTTGTCAATCTTTTGTGCCCGATTATTTGGTGGCCAATCAACCGCTGTCCCCAAGGGGGTTGCGTCAAATCACCGACCAGCTACCCTTAAAATTCCCGTCCAATCACCAAATCTGTCTCCTCCCGCCCAATCAGCCGCTGTCTCCAAGGGCATTGTGTCCAATCACATAATGCGCTTGTCACTTGGCAACCAATCAGACACAGTCTCCGAGGGGCGTTGCGACCAATCACCGAGCTTCCCTTTCTGAAGCAGATGATGGCTGCAGCCAACACAGACAGAGAGAGAGAGAGAGAGAGAGAGAGAGAGAGATGCAAGAAAGTAGCTATTACATATAATACACAATAAACTGTATTACAAATACACAATAAACAAGTTATGCATTCTTGTACTCTTACATAGGTATGACCGCACATTAAAAACATTTTTTTCTTCAGCAAAATGGCTCCGTGTAAAAATACTGATTTCCTCAGCAGAATACTGATTTTCAGGTACTAGAATACTGAAATGCTCTGACAACACTTGGCAGCTCTGTATACCCCTTAATATTTGAATGTGGATCACAAGATTAACCTTTTTTTTTTCATGGTACTTAATTCCATAGATCTACCACATAAATATTCCAAATGTCTCCGAATGGCCTGGCTCTCATTTTATGTTAGTATTTAAAGTCTAGTTTTAATAGTATAAATTTGTGTACTGCCATCTTTGCAGACTTAATGAATAACATGTGATAAATTAATGCAGTAAGTTGGCATTTAATTTTGATACCACAAAACCTTGGAAAGAGCAATGACTGTATCAGGATTTCTCAAGTTTTTGAAGTCATTTTCTATTTGGAACAGAAACATTGTGTTGAAATGGTTCATATATGCCAGGCTTGAAAGCTCGAGGCCATTTGTAACAATGCCAAACAGTGTACAGAGTTTGCCGAGTATGGTACATAAATTTCTATAATGCATACAGATCCGTGAAGAAGCCCACTGCCATTAGTTAAACAATCAGATTTCTATCCCAGCATTCTCTTTACGTCCACCCTCTGACAAATAATCCCTTGCAATTTGACCTCTGCAATCCTTGCCTTCAGCTGCACGCATATAACACATTTCTAATTCTCTTCTTGTCTCCCTCATTCTTTTGATGATTATCATTGACTTCAAATATTACTTCTGTTTCTGCCTCTACTGATGCTGTCAGACTTTGTGCTTCTATCATTTTCAGTATTAATCTTTGATTTTCGGTGTGGTCTTTGTCTGTTGATCGGTTTGCGAAAATAATTATATTGGATTTAAGTCTTCCAATTTCTTCTGCTGTTGAACATATCGATTGAACAAAGTTTTGAATGCACTTACATTTTCTCTATCTTATTCAGCAAATGGTGCCTTGTACCTTTTTAGTAGTGATTGCAAACAACTTTATGAAGTGAAGGCTTTTGACGAAGACCATCATTCTTGGTTTATCGGTCAGTCTGTTCAGCGTGGTGAGTACCCCTGTGCCTTAAGTATTTTTACTAGGACACCATTTGTTATTCTGGTTACAGTGCACAAATTTATTTGTAAGAATAGTTGGACTAATTTAGATAGTTTTATTTTTGCTGTGCAATATTAAGACTAATCCGACTTTCCGATTTAGTTGGTGCACAGAAGACTTAGTACCTTTGAAGCCAAGTTAAGAATTTACAATGCCTTACCATCCAGTCATTGACTTCATGTTTCGTATTATTACAGCCAACATTTGTTTCCTAAAACAAAATGCCCATAAATACTTGGCATTATGTATTTGTGATAGAAACATAGACATAGAAACATAGAAAATAGATGCAGGAGGAGGCCATTCGGCCCTTCGAGCCAGCACCGCCATTCATTGTGATCATGGTTGATCGTCCGCTATCAATGACCCGTGCCTGCCTTCTCCCCATATCCCTTGACTCTACTAGCCGCTAGAGCTCTATCCAACTCTCTCTTAAATCCATCCAGTAATCTAATTGCATCAAGAAATGTAGATGTCAAGTTGCACTTTAGTTTACTCTACAGCACTTCAGATGGACTCTGAATTATTTTGGACAATGAGTAGGATTACTGCAGTTCCACTTTCTGATTCCTATTTTCACAAAGACCAGCTGGACATTTGCCATTCTCTTTAGTATACTGTCACAAAGAAGCGGGGATCCACTGTTAATCTGATCTGGGTTTTGATGTAGCTTGGATATAGATTAAGAAGGTTTCACACACTAAATACAGGAGATTCCAGCAAATATAAACTGTCTTCTGTCATCTGTTTTGTGTCTTCTGTTGTGAAACATCCCAAAGAACCTGTTGAAGTTTTGAAAATAATCTGGCATTAAATGACTAAGGAGATGTTAAGATAGTTTTTAAGGAGAATCTTGGTGGAAGGGAGAGCCGATGAGGGAGAATTACAGAACTTTGAGCCGGGTTTCAAGAAATGTTCGGGCATTGTAACTTGCAGGATATTTTTGAACATTTTGTATAAAAGCACGCTCATCATAAGGATTAGGAAAAAATGACCCTTTCCTAGCTCTTGGTTCCAAAGTGCTTTGCAGATATTCATTTGGTTTTGTGTTTATTATAAATTTGCACAGAATAATGTAAGGAAATTCTGCTAAATTTTTGGGTATTATTTTAAACCACTATCTGCTTCACTCGTGGCTTTTCCTGAAGGATATTTGCTGCCCTTATCTTGTATGTGATTCCAATCCCACACTATCCTTTACCTTCCTTCTACAATGATCCATCGCGGTATTCTTTTTGTAAGGCAGTTCTGGTAGAGCAATAAATGGCAGAGATGCAAACATTCCTGGATTTTGTTGAGCACATATAACACATGCAGCAATTGGATAAATGGTAGATGGATTACTGGCATCTATATTTCAACCATAAGCCAAGATCCCTGACAGTAATAGAGCTGCTCTCTACAGTTCTGAATTACTACTAGTTTTTTCTGGAGTGTAAGCTAGAATTTCCAACTATTTCCAAAACAACAAGGGGTTGCAAATTGCAGTGCCATTTTTGATGTAAAGGGGCTCAGTTGTTTGTTGCTTTCCATAATCCTTGATCTCAAAGCAGCCATGCTGTGTAAACTTGTATGTTTCAACAAGTTCTAGTATGTTAATTTACAAATGCATCTGGTCTGAGTAATTGAATGATAACCAATGATGATTAACTTGTCTTAATTACTATTTTTTCTTTCAAGATGGAAGGCTGATGTTTGTTACACCCCTGGATCCACTGTTTCTGGTACTACCATACCTTATTAATGCCAGTGAAAAGGTAAGTTGTTTCCTTTACTAGATAACTGCTTTGCTGACATTTGATTATGAAATGTGGAAAAGGAGTAAATTAAGATCATAAGCCATAGGAACAGTGTTGGGGTATTCAGCTCATCGAGTCAACTCCCTCATTTGATCACAGCTGATCTATTTTTCAATTTCAACCCTATTCTGCCTTCTCCCCATAACTTTAGACGCCCTAACTAATCAGGAACCTATCAATCTTTGCTTTAAAAATACTCGTCAGCGGCAAAGAATTCCAAAAAATTCACCACCCTCTGGCTAAAGAAATTCCTCCTCATCTCCATTTTAAAAGTACATCCTATTATTCTGGGGATGTGCCCTTTGGACTCTGGAATTCTAGACCAAGGGTTCCCAACCTGAGGTAAATTTTGCCTACCCAGGGGGTAAATTTGTTGATTCTGGATTTGTACATATTTTTTCTTATTGACTGATTGTGTTTGGTCTTGTTCATCATAAGTTCATAAATAAGTGAAATAACATTGTTTTGTGCTATTAAAGTTGCCAGGGGTAAACAGGACGAAAAAGGTTGGAAACCCCTGTTCTAGACTCCCATTACTGGAAACATCCTTTCCATGTCCACTCTATCTCGGCCTTTCATTATAAATCAGCTTGGCTTTACTATTGCATAAATTCCTTACAATCCGGTTGGCTCCAGTTTTGTATACTGTAGTTCTCTCTGATAACCATCTTATTAATAAAGAGATACTATCAACACTAGGGTTATTTTAGAAAAGCTGTTTTTTGGTATGGAGAGGCTTCTCCAGATTTATTAGTTCATTTGGAGTTTTTGCCAGATGCACTTGGTTTAGTTTATTATTGTGTTGTGGACCAAGGTACACTGAAAAGTTTTTGTTGTGTGCTGTCCCAGAACCAGGGTTCACAGTTTTAGAATAAAAGGGTAGGGCATTTAGGACGGAGATGAGGAAAAACGTTTTTGCCGAGAATGTCAGAATATTCAGCCCAGAATGTCAAAAGCCGGGGAGATGCCAACATTTGGTCGGATCCATATAAGTTGACATTGACATTTTAAATTTCAAGTTCAAGTTTCAAGTTTACATTTATTGTCACTGTACCAATTGGTACAGCAAGATTTGGGTTCCCATACAAATAAAAAGAACACAACACATGATAGAATTTAACATGAACATCCCCACACAGTGGAATCAACGTTTCCCACTGTGAGGGAAGGCAATAAAACTTCAGTCATCTGCCTCTATGTTCACACGTGGTCGGGGCCTATTGAGGCCTCTGCTGTCGCTGCAACGCCGGCCCGATGTTCGGGCCCTCTCGCTGGTTGATGGAACTCCGGTCTCGGAAATTTCCGCAATCAATTGTGGAATGCATACTCTGTTCCACAATTGGAAGACATTCACAGACCACAACTATAAGTTTCTTGTTAAAATTGTTGAATTGCTTACCAGTTTTATTCTCCACCATTGCTCCTTAATCTTTTTTTTAAAAATGTCCTTTTTCCCCAGCAAGGAAAATTTGAGCCAGCTGATCAGGTAGTAAAGGATGAAGATTTTCCCGAATGCGCCAATGTACTGAAATGTTCGAGGACTTTGCAATCGCTCCATTGCATCACTGATGAAAAAGGTAGTACACTGCAAACCAAGAACTACTTTAACTTCCTAAACCCCTCTCCTTTAACTGCAGTGCAAGAATTTCAGTTACCTTTGTTGCTCTTTCCTAGTTCCAATGATGCATTTTGTGATAATTATCTATGATTATATCTGGGTCCCGATTTTGAAAGGTAAAAAAATTCTGACTTTAAGTTAAAAATCCATCGCCTTGTCATCATTGTCAAGATATTGCAACCTCTTGAAGCTTGACTGGGTTAGGCTCTGTTTGTGGTTTCATGTTTGGTCTTTGTGGTTTATTGTGATGCTTTATTGGAGAGATGGGTATACTCAATTTGATGCTGTGATGGGAACTGTTGTCTGGTTTCATCTCTGAATGAACAGAAGCACTCTTGCTGCTGAGTCAGAAGCTGCGGGATCAACCCTCTCACTAGGGACCGGAGTACGTAACCTAAAGTGACACTAGTCAATACTGGGTGGTCGCTGTTCTGTCAAAGGATCTGTTTTACAGTGTAACTGCAAATGCAGCCCTATCTGTCCTTTGAGGAGGATACAGGAGATCCCACTAGTAATTCTCCCCTTCTCGATTAATTTGTCAGATTGTCTAAACTTGATCACATTAGTGTGGGATTATGCTGTGCAGAAACTCCCAGCACGAATTTCATGAGGAACCAATCTTCATGGAGAAACTAGGACAGCCCAACAGCCTGTTAACACCTCTGGTACATAGGAAGAGGCAGAGAAGGAATCGGAATGCCAAACTATTTGAAGGAACTACTTATTGAAGGCTAGTCACTCCTTGTGGCAAAAATATTAGTCTTCTGGGGACAACCAGATACGTGGCAATGTTATGTCCTAAATTAAATGAAGAAACAACACTGAAGCCACACTCCCAGTTAGAATGATTTTCTTTTGTTAACATACTTTTGTATATTTGTTTATTTCTGTTATCCCTGACAGGGGATAGATTTTACAGTCTTGTTTTGTCTTTTTTTCCTTTAGAAATGGGTGATCGAAAGTTTTATAAGTATAACAGAGAGAAAACCCTTGTGTGGCTAAAAAAGAAGGTGATATATTTAATTCTAATTTATATTTTATAAAAGGTATAGATTTCCTAGCGGATTGTATCCCCGTTCATCCACTGTCAAAAGTGAAGTCTCGGCCAAGAACTATGGTGGTGATTCTGAGTATACGACCGGAAATTACAATTCATTGTTAGCACTTGTAGAAATCGCAGGCAACCCAGAAAATCAGTGACATTAGGAATTTAGTTTGTGTAAGAAAGAACTGCAGATGCTGGTTTAAATCGAAGATAGACACAAAATGCTGGTAACTCAGCGAGACAGGTAGCATTTCTGGTGAGAAGGAATTTAGTTGTTTGCAAAGTTCTGTTTTAATGTTAGCACCCAATAGTGCTCCCAATGCTCCCTTGACTCCGTGCCCCTCTCAGAACTTGCTGTTGATCACAAATGAAAAACTGCACAGGATTGTTTCTTGTCCTCTTTAATTTACAGGAATGAGTAGAGATTGAATTGAACAAAACTGAGGAATGAATTTGGTATTTTCTTGCTTGTGTTGGGGTTTGTTTCAATTAACATATTTGGCTCCGAGCTCCTGTCTTTTTGTTGCAGTGTCCTCCATAATGTTTGGGACAAAGACCCATCATTTATTTATTTGCCCCTGTACTCCACAATTTGAGATTTGTAATAGGAAAAAAAATCACATGTGGCTAAAATGCACATTGTAAGATTTTATTCATTTTGGTTTCACCATGTAGAAATTACATAGACATAGACATAGAAAATAGATGCAGGAGGAGGCCATTCGGCCCTTCGAGCCAGCACCGCCATTCATTGCGATCATGGCTGATCGTCCCCAATCAATAATCCGTGCCTGCCTTCTCCCCATATCCCTTGATTCCACTAACCCCATGAGCTCTATCTAACCCTCTCTTAAATCCATCCAGTGATTTGGCCTCCACTGCCCTCTGTGGCAGGGAATTCCACAAATTCACAACTCTCTGGGTGAAAATGTTTTTTCTCACCTCAGTCTTAAATGGCCTCCCTTTATTCTATGACTGTGGCCCCTGGTTCTGGACTCACTCAACATTGGGAACATTTTTCCTGCATCTAGCTTGTCGAGTCCTTTTATAATGTTATATGTTTTTATAAGATAGCCCCTCATCCTTCTAAACTCCAGTGAATACAAGCCCAGTCTTTTCAATCTTTCCTCATATGACAGTTCCGCCACCCCAGGGATCAATCTCGTGAACCTACGCTGCACTACCTCAATCACAAAGATGTCCTTCCTCAAATTAGGAGACCAAAACTGTACGCAATACTCCAGATGTGGTCTTACCAGAGACCTAAACAACTGCAGAAGAACCTCTCTACTCCTGTACTGAAATCCTCTTGTTATGAAGGCCAACATTCCATTAGCTTTCTTCACTGCCTGCTGTACTTGCACGCCAACCTTCAGTGACCGGTGTATACCCAACTCTCGCTGTACCTCCCCCTTACCTAACTTAACCCCTATGAGATAATAATCTGCCCCCTTGTTTGTGCCACCAAAGTGGATAACCTCACATTTATCTATATTATCCTGTATCTGCCACCCATCTGCCCACTCACTCAACCTGTCCAGGTCACCCTGCAACCTCCTAACATCCTCTTCACAGTTCTCACTGCCACCCAGCTTTGTGTCATCCGCAAACTTCCTCGTGTTGCTCCTAATTCCCTCTTCCAAATCATTAATATATATGGTAAACAGTTGCGGCCCCAACACCGAGCCTTTCCGCACTCCACTCGCCACTGCCTGCCATTCTGAAAATGCCCCGTTCACTCCTATCTTTGCTTCCTGTCTGCCGACCAATTTTCTATCCACGTCAACGCCCTACCCCCAATACCATGTGCTCTAATTTTAGTCACCAGTCTCCCGTGCGGGACCATTACAGCTGTGTTTATACATAGTCCCCCCATTTCAGGGCACCATAAAGTTTAGGAAACATGGCTTCACAGTTTAAATGCCTCCTGAATGCAGGTATAAGAGAACTCTCAGCACCTAATCTTTCCTCCAGTTTTTACATCACCTTTGGAAACTTTTATTGCTGTTTATCAACATGAGGACCAAAGTTGTGCAATGAAAGTCAACTAAGCCATTATGAGACTGAGAAACAATAATAAAACTGTTAGAGACATCAGCCAAACCAAAATCAACAGTTTGGAACATCATTAAGAAGAAAGAGAGCACTGGTGAGCTTACTAATCGCAAAGGGACTGGCAGGCCAAGGAAGACCTCCACAGCTGATGACAGAAGAATTCTCTCTATAATAATGAAAAATCCCCAGAAGACTTTATGAACAGAAATGCAGAGGCTACACTGCAAGATGCAAACCACTGGTTTGCTGCAAAAATAGGATGGCCCGGTTACAGTTTGCCAAGAAGTACTTAAAAGATCAACCACAGTTCTGGAAAAAAGGTCTTGTGGACAGATGAGATGAAGATTAACTTATATCAGAGTAATGGCAAGAGCAAAGTATGGAGGAGAGAAGGAAGCCCAAGATCCAAAGCATACCACCTCATCTGTGAAACACGGTGGTGGTGGGGGTGTTATGGCCTGGGCATGTATGGCTGCTGAAGGTACTGGCTCACTTATCTCCATTAATGAAACAAATGCTGATGGTAGTAGCATAATGAATTCTGAAGTGTATAGACACATCCTATCTGCTCAAGTTCAAACAAATGCCTAAAAATGCTTTGGCCGGCAGTTCATTCTACAGCAAGACAATGAACCCAAACATACTGCTAAAGCAACAAAGGAGTTTTTCAAAGCCAAAAAAATTCTTGAGTGGCCAAGTCAATCACCTGATCTGAACCCAATTGAGCATGCGTTTTATATGCTGAAGAGAAAACTGAAGGGGGCTAGCCCCCAAAACAAACATAAGCTAAAAATGGCTGCAATACAGGCCTGGCAGAGCATCACCAGAGAAGACACCCAGCAACTGGTGATGTCCATGAAAAGCAGTCATTGCATGCAAAGGATATACAACAAAATACTAAACATGACTACTTTCATTTGCATGACATTGCTGTGTCCCAAACATTATGGTGCCCTGAAATGTGTGTGTGGGAGGGTGGGCTGTTATGTATAAACACTACTGTAATTTATACATGATGAACCCAAAATGTATTAAAATGGCCATTATTAACATCTGACAATGTGCACTTTAACCACATGTGATTTTTTTCTATTACAAATCTCAAATTGTGGAGTACAGAGGCAAATAAATAATTGGTGGGTCTTTGTGGCCTTATACAGTGCCCTCCAACATTATGGAGGGCACTGTACGTAGCAAGTGAATACTTTCGGCAGTACATACATCATGCTTATCTATTAGGAAGTTTTTCAGTTTGCTGAATTTAATTGGCTGAATTTAATTTTTATATTGGTGATTTTTAATGGAACTGATATCAGCTGACAGAGTAGCATTCTGTCAGAACATTGTGGTTCAAGTCTTAGTCCAAAGACTTGAGTTCATAACCTAGATCCCACATTTGTGCCTTTGTAAGAAAATGCTGCACTGTGGCGATGCCATCTTTCAAATTAGTCAAATTCCCATCTTCCCCCTTGGGTGATCATGAAAGTTCCAAATCCTATGTTGTGAAAAAGAGCTGGGTATTTCTCCTGGCTGCCAGTATTATCTGGCCATCTAATTACGCTTTCTGGACACTTGTGAACAGATGAAGGACACGGTCTCACATTTTATAGAGTGTCTCAGGAAGTTCCAAACTGTTTGCATCTAATGATGAACGAAGTGTAGATACTAGTAATGCAAAAAACATGGTAACCGATTTACATATAGCATCGTATAGCAAATAGAGATATGATGGTACCCAGATAATCAGTTTTCGTTACTTGATTGGGAGATAAATATTAGTCAAGAATTCGGGAATAATGTCCCTCCCTACATTTCAAATCGCATTTAGCACCTAACTAAAATATTTGACAAGATGTCAATTTACTGTGGTATTTCCTCAGTGGTGCACTTGTGTGTTAGCTCATGTTTGGTGTTTGAAAAGCAAAAAGCTATAGATTCTGAAAATCTGAAATAATAACGAATGGATGCTTAGTAGGTTGGGCTGTGCCTGTGGCGAGAGCAACAAAGTTAATATTTCAGGTCCGTGTTCTTTTTAGTGCTCATGTTTCTAGATTGGGACCTGAACTTCAGACTTGTCGAAGAGTGTTCTGTGAGCTATGCTGCAGGTGACTCTATTCAGGACTGCTTAATTTAACACATTCTTCCACGTCGCATTGTCTTGGTTTCCTTTCCTTTTAAGACCTTGTTCCGTCAAAAATATTTGGTCGCTGATTTGCAATGTTAAAATAAGTCAAGCATTAAGAACTTTCAGTCCTCCAGAACTGGATTAGATCAAGACTTCATTGTCTCGAGGCACTGCCTAAAACAGTCGCATCATCCAAATGATAACAATTTTTAAATAGTTCATTGTTTTTAAAGCACTTTATGAACAGCTGTGATTGTGCATAGTGTTACATAAGGGTAAAAATATAACATTTGGGTCATTGTGTATGCAGAGTTTGTTTAAACATTTTCAATCCTTTGGACTTGGTACTAACTTGCACAATTGTAGATCAGCAATTTTTTTTTTTTCATTCGTTGTGTTTCTTGCTTTAAATAGGCTGAACAGACTGTAAAGGCGCTAAAGGATGCTGGTGTTTCTGTCGGCGGAGGTGTTCAGTCCAGTGTGTTGGTTAGAAGTAAACAAGTTACAGAAGCAACAGAAGGTTTGTCCACACTTTTAGAATCTAGTTGGGTATTTACTTTGCAGGTTATTTTCGTTGGTTGGATTGAGCAATGAAAAAGTGCATTGATGAAATTGGAATCCAGATCTCGGTAAATATTTTTCTGATCAGTGAATACGTAATTGGACATGTGATCTTACTATTTGTATTTTTGTGAACATTCATCTCTTTATGTGTTTGCTGATAACATTGGTCATACAAAAGGTGGACTGTTGGTGTTTGTGGAGATTTAGTTGTTTGATTACTGGCATTTAATTATCTGCTAAAATGTTGCATGTCTGGACTTGGTACCAGATCTGGACTTGATATGAGCTTCCGACATCGTTATCTCAGCTAATTTGGGATTACAAGCAAGACCAACCAAGAAAGAGAAGCTCCAAAATGGCCAGCAGCATCCTATCACATTTTGTAAGGAAAGCAGGGCAAGTCAGGCTGGAGATCAATAAAATTCACATAGGTTTCTCTGAGGTCTATGTACCCTCTTCAAATGTTCAGTGAAATATTAGCCACTACATTGCGTTGTCTGATAAAGATACACCAAGTTCACAATTTTGACAAATGAAATAGACCATGTGATATACAGTCATTGCATGGAGTGCAAGACATTTTCTACTAATCTAAATGAGTACAAGTGCCCAGTCTCTGATTTCTTTTGGACTACATTTCAAATTTATCACAACATAGGAAATCATTCAGCCCAGTCTTTCAGTCCTATTGTCCTATGTTCTTGTAGTGCTTTCTCTTATGCTGTTTAAACTCCCTTTGGTTCTCCCACCACCCATGTACACTAGGGGTCATTTAGAGTAACCAATTAACTCACCAGCCTACCCTTCTCTGCTATCTGGAAGGAAACTGAACAACCCAGATGAAAACCCATGCATCCATGGTGAGAACATATGAATTCCACCGTAAGTTGGGATTTAAAAAAAAAAATGAATCCTGGTAAATCATCAGTTTAATGACAAAATAAGTAATTCAAAAAGGAACAACTGAGTATTTCCTCTGAAGTTAATCACATAGCTATTTATGTCAGATGCCAAGAAGAGCCTTTAATGGTGCTTTCGATTTTCATCCTCAAGTGATGGAATCACTTTCCCAAAATCGTGTCATCTGGAAAAATCCTTGGCTTCACATTCACAATGCTGTATGGTTTAGAATCAAGATGATACTTCACGTAGTAATGAACAAGCCAAGCAGGAATCAGTAATCGACTAAAGGTCCACCAACTTGCATTACATGCCTTGTATAGATCCACCAGAGGCTGCGCGGCTGCAGGAAGCCGTCCCAGAACCAGGCCACGGGCCCTGAACTGCCGGGGGCTCAGCTCCTGGTCCTTCAGCCACCGGCGGCGCAGCTTCACCAGCTGCTCGAAGCATGCCTTCCTTCGGGCGTGTAACCGAGCGGCATGTCGGCCTTGGCCACCACCACCCCCGGGCGCTGCTGTCTGGTCGGTGGCTGGCAGTCACCGGGACACAGCAAATGATCCTTCATGACTAGTTCTGGGATTGGAATCAGCTTGGCTTAAGGGTAGCACTTTCTTTGTTCTGAGTGTGGGCTCTACTCCATTCATCTGGGCTGAGTGTCAAATATTTTGAAACACTGCACTATATGAGCCATTTCTTTTCAGTTAAGCATTGTGTCTATAGCCTACTGATAGTGATCAGTTTGGGCCACACCACTGCATTCCAAGACATGAATGTGTCCTTGGTTTCATTAGGGACCCATACTATGTCCCTTTCAACCACACAGCCACTCCGAGTGATTTGTAACAAGTTTGCAAATGCATGTTCTTGGGCCCGACTGTCATAGGCAACTGGATCCATCTCTCTCTTCTGATAAACTGTCAGCTTACCTTGCTGGTGACTTGGCATGTCCCTTGGCATAGGTTATCAGCAATGTTTACTTTGCCTTAGCGGAAATTGGTTGAGGCATTTCTGGTGTACATCATAGGTTATCATGGACTGGCATGCACCAATATCAATAGGCATGGTTAATGTGGCATTTTTAATCAATGTCATGGCTTAAACTGTACTATTATGATCTTGCTCTTAAATTGCCATTGAGCAAGCACATTTCTAACTTGGTATCAGATTCTGGAATGTGCATAGTAATCCAGCAAAGCTGTTTCGCAACCTTCTCTTGTGTTTAAGACTAATGGGGACTCTTACCTTTGACTGTTTCTTCATGTGCAGAACTTCTACTTAATTAAGGGATTTGGCCATCCAGGATGGCAGTCTGAGGCCGAATGGGTCTTATTATATCCATGGCAAAGCCTCTTGCCTTTTGCACTACATAACTGGCAGCCTTTGCACCTTTTGCACCCCAGCTCGCTTAGAACACCGTTGGTTTCTTGCGTCAACCACTACCTTAGATCTGCACGATTATAATGCTTGCCGTTATTATCTCGGTGGGTTGGTTCCTGATCAAACTTCTGAAATCATGCCCTGAGTACACGTTTTTCAGTGCCATCTCCACCCTTTTACTATTCTGTGTGACCCCTTGCATTTTAGATTCAGTGCGTGAAAACGGTTTGTTTTAATTTAGTTTTTGACAATTCATACAGTAAATAATATGGTAGTACCTGGTCATAAAAAGGTCTGGAAATCTCATGTCTTTGCTAATGTATTTAGCTTGGGCGCTTATTTCTCAACTGTTTCTGTTAGTCCTATATGTGTTGAATTAAAATGTTTTTTCAAAATTTCTGCAATGACTTTGTTAGTCTACTTGTTGGTAGATTGCATTGCTGGTAAACTCTCCAACATCCCTGTTCCTGTTACCAACAACAATGCTGCCTTTCTCTTTTTGCATATCACCATGTTACGCATTTTGGCATCCTAGACCAGAGTGGCATAGAGGCGCAGCGATAGAGTTGATGCCTTAACAGCACCAGAGACCTGGATTTGATCCTGACTACAGGTGCAGGTTCTGTTTGGATGGAGTTTTATATGTTCTCCCTGTGACTGCATGGGTTTTCTCCAGCTGCACTGGTTTCCTCCCACGTTCGGAAGACATTTAGGTTTGTAGATTAATTGCCTCCTGTAAATTGTTCCTAGTGTGTAGGATAGAACTAGTGTATGGGTGGTTGTTGATGGCATGAACTTGATGGGCCGAAGAGCCTGTTTCCACTGTATCTCTAAACTAAGCTAAACCTCTGCGATATTTTCCTCACTCAGGAAAATCTTGTTCCCATTTGCTGGGTATTTGTTAAACTCTCCAACACATCCTAAATTTTCATTGTATGTTTGCTGTCAATGTGGTTTAAAAAAAAGAACCTGGAGGATAAATGTGGTGAGAGCTAGACAGAGTGTAAGCATGGCTATAGACTCTGTGCCAAACAGCTGTTTCCATTTTCAATCTGCTGCATAATTCATTAACTATTAAATGCGTAGGGATGCCCTTGGGCATATCAAGGCTTGGTATAAATTCAAGTTATCTCTTCAAAGGAGTACAAATGAAGTAGGATTATAAACAAAATCTTGTTTCTTACCCTACCTTGCATTTCCCTGTCTTCCCTGTGTCTCGTTACTTGTAGTGTAAAAGCATTTCTGTGCCCAAGCCAGTACATCACTTGCTATCTATAAACACATGTGAAATAGAACTAAAATGTTTACTGAATTATATTTATCTAATCTAGAGGTGTTATTTTTGGAAATAAAATCAAGTAGAAAATTACAGTATTTTATATTGACTTTAATCCTGATGCCCTCTTTGAAGCGCAGTTCCAGATGACTTGAGAGCCTACTAGCTTCTTAGGTTATTGTCCAGTTTCTGCTTCTCATTCATACACATTTTGTGGTTTCCTGGCAATGCCCATCCTTAATTGACCTCAAGTCATTGGTTGTGCTTATCATTGCTACATGACATGTGAGTCATGATTTTGCTAATGGATTTGCCACTGGCAGGGCTCGAAATTAATGGTTGCCTGGGTAACAATGGCCATCTAAAGTCCTGCCAGGCAACCTAAAAGCCATGTCATTTTGCCTCTCTTGGCAAGCACCCGGGACACCTGCCGTTCAACTTTGAGCGGGCCCCCCTCTCTATCTCTATCTCTCTGTCTCTGTCTCTGTCTCTGTCTCTGTCTCTGTCTCTGTCTCTCTGTCTCTCTGTCTCTCTGTCTCTCTGTCTCTCTGTCTCTCTGTCTCTCTGTCTCTCTGTCTCTCTGTCTCTCTGTCTCTCTGTCTCTCTGTCTCTCACTCTCACTCTCACTCTCACTCTCACTCTCACTCTCACTCTCACTCTCACTCTCACTCTCCACCCGTCATCCGTGTCCGAGTCACTGGGACTCCGCTTTCCGGCTGCCCTCATCTCGTCCGGCTGCCTTGCACATGTGCATTTGCGGGGGGGGGGGGGGGGGGGGTCGGGTCGGCATGTGGCATCACACACACTAACCACCCCCACACTAACTACCCTCTTGATTTTACTCCATAACCACTCTAGCCACTGACACATAGCCCCCAACTCGCAGGCGTGTCGAGAGAGAGAATGGGGAGAGACAGTGAGAGAGGCAGAAACAGAAGGGTATGAGACAGGGGGAGGGGAGGGGAGGGTGGGGGAGGAGGGGATAGAGATGGGAGGAGAGAGAAGGGGGCTGAGGCGAAGGGGAGAGGTGGGGGGAAGGGAGGGGGAGAGAGAGAGGGGGGAGGGGGAGCGAGAGGGGGGGAGGGTGAGAGAGGGGGAGGGGGAAAGAGAGGGAGAGAGAGGGGCGTGAGAGCAGAGATAGCATGGGGAGAGACAAAGAGAAAGGGGAAGAGACAGAAGGGCAAGAGACAGAGGGAGAGGAGGGGAGGATAGGGGGAGTAGGGGTGAGCGATGGGAGGGGAGAGAGGGGGAGGTGGGGGGGAAGGGACTGTGGGGAGGGGATGGGGTAGGGAGAGAGGTGGAAGAGTGGGGAGGGAGGAGGAGATGGGGTAGGGGTGAGAGGGGGAAGAGTGGGGAGGGAGAGGGAGTGGGGTGGGGGCAGTCCATTTCCATTAAACAAATCTCCATCGCCTCCGGTATCTAGATTACTTCAATCTTAATCACTGAGCTGCTGTACACAGACAACAGAAGATAGACACCAAAAGCTGGAGTAACTCAGCGGGTCAGGCAGCATCTCTGGAGAAAAGGAATAGGCGAAGTTTTTGGTCGAGGCCCTTTTTCTGCATGCTCAGCAGCTGTACCATTTTCTGAACAATTGTCATAATTTGCTGAAGCATACAAGAGAATGGACCTTGCACCTCAATACAAAATACTTCTGCTCCCCAACAATAAGCTACACCAAAAGACTGATCATTTTCCATACACGTTTCAGTGAAGGCAGGTGTGTTTGAAGGTCAAGACGTCAAATGTTTCAACTTTGATTTTCAACCTCCTATGGGTCTTATCTAAGATGATTGGGGCTAAACATAACTTTTAACAACTTCTAAAAAATGATACAAAGGGTGAGAAGAATGGCCTACAACCACCACATCCATCCATATACAGTTACAGAAAATATTTTTCCTGATCCACATAATGATAAAGATATTAATGAGGTCTGGAATCAAGTCGCTGTTAGTGAGCAAGTTATTGTTTGTAAATATGCCTTTTATAGGACAGTAAAAGCTTCTTTAGACAGGACAGTAAAAGCTTCTTTAGATATGTTAAGGGAAAAAGAATAGCAAAGTCAAATGTGGGTCCCTTGAAGGCAGACACGGGTGAAATTATAATGGGGAACAAGGAAATGGCAGAAGAGTTGAACGGGTACTTCAAATCTGTCTTCACTAAGGAAGACACAAACAATCTCCCAGAAGTACTGGAGGACAGAGGATCTAAGGGGGTAGAGGAACTGAAAGAATTTTTCATTATGTGAGAAATAGTATTGGGTAGGCTAATGGGACTGAAGGATGATAAATCCCCTGGGCCACTCCACTGCGAAATCCCCTGGGCCTGATGGTCTGCATCCCAGGGTCCTCAGGGAGGTGGCTCTAGAAATAGTGGATGCATTGGTGATCATTTTCCAATGTTCAATAGATTCGGGATCAGTTCCTGTGGACTGGAGGATAGCTAATGTTATCCCACTTTTCAAGAAAGGAGCGAGAGAGAAAACTGGAAATTACAGACCAGTTAGCCTGACTTCAGTGGTGAGAAAGATGCTGGAGTCAATTATTAAAGAGGTAATAATGGGGCATTTGGACAGCAGTAAAAGGATTAGTCCGTCAGCATGGATTTATGAAAGGAAAATCATGCTTGACTAATCTTCTGGAATTTTTTGAGGATGTGACAAGTAATATGGATAAAGGGGTGCCAGTGGATGTTGTGTACCTAGACTTTCAGAAAGCCTTTGATAAGGTCCTGCTCGGGACACTGGTGACTAAAATTAGAGCACATGGTATTGGGGGTAGGGTGTTGACGTGGATAGAAAATTGGTTGGCAGACAGGAAGCAAAGAGTAGGAGTGAACGGGTCCGTTTCATAATGGCAGGCAGTGGAGTGCCGCAAGGCTCGGTGTTGGGGCCGCACATATATGTTTACCATAAATATTAATGATTTGGAAGAGGGAATTAGGACCAATACTAGCAAGTTTGCGGATGACACAAAGCTGGGTGGCAGTGCGAACTTTGAAGAGGATGTTAGGAGGTTGCAGGGTGACCTGGACAGGTTGAGTGAGTGGGCAGATGCGTGGTAGATTCAGTATGATATAGATAAATGTGAGATTATCCACTTTGGCGGCAAAAACAAGGGGGCAGATTATTATCTCAATGGGGTTAGGTTTGGTAAGGGGAAGGTACAGCGAGACCTGGGTGTCCTTGTACACCAGTCACTGAAGGTTGGCGTGCAGGTACAGCAGGCAGTGAATAAAACTAATGGAATGTTGGCCTTCATAACAAGAGGATTTCAGTATTGGAGTAAAGAGGTTATTCTACAGTTGTATAGGGCTCTGGTAAGACCACATCTGGAGTATTGTGTACAGTTTTGGTCTCTTAATTTTAGGAAGGACATCCTTGTGATTGAGGCAGTGCAGTGTAGGTTCATGAGATTGATCCCTGGGATGGCGGGACTGTCATATGAGGAAAGATTGAAAAGACTAGGCTTGTATTCACTGGTATTTAGAAGGATGAGGGGGCATCTTATAGAAACATATAAAATTATAAAAGGACTGGACAAGCTAGATGCAGGAAAAATGTTCCCAATGTTGAACAAGTCCAGAACCAGGGGCCACAGTCTTAGAATAAAGGGGAGGCCATTTAAGACTGAGGTGAGAAAAACTTTTTTACCCAGAGAGCTGTGAATTTGTGGAATTCCCTGCCACAGAGGGTAGTGGAGGCCAAATCAATGGATCGATTTAAGAGAGAGTTAGATAGAGCTCTAGGGGCTAGTGGAATCAAGGGATATGGGGAGAAGGCAGGAACGGGTTATTGATTGGGGACGATCAGTCATGATCACAATGAATGGCGGTGCTGGCTCAAAGGGCCGAATGGCCTCCTCCTGCACCTATTTTCTATGTTTCCATGTTTCTAATAGCATGTCTATTCGTGCCTTCCATTACCTTTTCTGATACTTGAAAGTAGGCTACAAGATCAATAATTGGCAAGATTGGCTCCTACCCTTTTTTTTGATTGACCGTACCTGAACAATTCTCCATTCTGTCCATTAGATGCCCATGATGTAGCTGCAGTTAGCTTGTTACATCACATGATTGCTACTTGTTTGGGACATCTCAATTATAGGGTTTGAAGAAGAGCTGATGTTTTCCATTCTCTTCAGTGAGCTGAAATAAAGTTTCAAGTGTCCAATTTTTATAAATTAATTGGAAGCAAGAACTGTGAGAAAAATACAAATGGCATTTAAAGGTTTCTGCTGGTATAATCTGAACCAGCCATGTGACTGGGTTAGAAACATAGAAACATAAATATCCGCGTTACCGGATATTTAAAAAGCAGATCTGTTTAAAGTGCTGTTAGAATTATATGCCTTCAGATTCTGATGGGAAGGGGTGAAGTGAAAAGACATCTGTGAGAAAATATTGAAATATATTTTAACATAATCATTCTCAGGCTTATTTTTAACATTGCTAAAGATACCAAACCACCCCTATGGGCTCTCAAAAAAATTCCTGATTTCTACTTTCCTGTCATCTGTGCTGACATAACTGGATAACTTGAGTCTTGCAACATTTTCTCTATTTAAAATTTGTGCCAATTTGTGCTTTCTGACAAACCCAACTAATATATATGCATCATGATTAATTAGTCTGCAACCTGCTCTCATTGCAACCCACCTTATTTTACAAAAATTCTCAATAGAACCTCTGATAGTACTGGCTTGCTCAAATATATATTTGTAAAATATTTTTTTGTAATACTCAGAATTTTTTTTTAAAGGGATTTCATATCCTCTCCACCATTCATTTTGTGCTATACTATTGGAAGATATTGGCTGTCTTGAAGAGTAGCTGTGGTGGGCAGCTGTTTTGTTATACTTAAATGTCACAGCACATCATATTCAAATCTTGCATAATGTGACAATTTCAAAAAGGACCATCTTTTGATGATTAATCATATTCCAAGTTGCTGAAACTCTACGCACGGTTCCTACTGTATAATGCTTACCTACTTGGATCATAAGTTCATGAAAAGAGCATTCCTCTTGGTTATTTCTCTTGCCTTACATAATATCTCATGCTGTTCAATGATGTTCTTTATTGGCAAGGTTGTTTTCATGAATACCTGACTATTAAATTCCTTAATACAACAATTTCTCTACTGAATCAACTCAATTTCCAACAGAATGTCTGGTTTCCTCTGCTCTGTCTACAGGCTAACATGTTTGCACTTCACCTAGAACTTCAGGGTGACAACCTGCAGAAACATGTTATTCACAAAACTCCCAGCTTCTCTACGCATAAACTGAATCTCCACTTAATACCTGCACTTCTTGCATGCATGATTTTTCTCCCTGTATGTTGGAGAGGTTCCTTATGCCTCAGTATATGCATGTAATAAACCTCATCTTTCCTGCCACAATTTGCATAATTTATTTTTAGTTTTAAGGCTGTTTAATCTGAGCAAAACCCAAAACGTAGATTTAAAAAAGGAACATTGACCACCTCTTAAATTGTTAAGAAAAAAACAAGTGCCTCCACTAACTGGCACTAACCATCAAAGGGTTATTCCCATTTCTGCTCCTTATGTTGGGATATCATTGTGATTTTTTTCTGTGTCAATATTGGATTTTTTTTCCAGAGGATTACCTACGATACGCTCATGGTTTGCTGTCAGAATATATTCCCATGGGTCTAAGTGAGGAACTCTTCAAATTCTTGGAGTGAGTATCTGAATATAAAGAATTGATCATAGCAATGTTATATACTGTATATTAATAATATATAATATAATATTGACTGGCCTTGAGGGGGATACGACATATATTGCCTGAAGTAGATTCATATTGCCCGAGTCGAAGACGAGGGCAATATGGATCTAGTGAGGGCAATATATGTCGTATCTCCCGAAAGAGGACAGTCAATATTGTTATTATTACCCATTATCAGACATCTAGAGGAAAATCTCAACATCTCATATGATATGAATGTATCTATACATTTTGCAATATGCATTGCAACATTGTAAATAAGGGTACTAAAACAATGTAACATTTATGTTTCATTTATGTAATTTATGTAATTCATTTATGTGACAATGTGAAGGTCGAACTTTTAAATCGCGAACCTCTTCTCGCAACCGGCTGCCATTTTGTTTGTTTTGAGAATAAATTTTAAATTTCGCACGCAGCGTCACGTTGCCGTCACGCAGCGTCACGTTGCCAAGTTCCCGGATGTGAGACCAGGGGAATATAAGACTATATTCCCCGCTGTTTAAACAGGTAAAGTCCATAGGCGTTCGCTAGAAAGGGGAATATAAGAAAATATTCCCCTGTTAGCGCTGCTGGCAGTAAAAAGGAAGGGAATACAATTTCGTAAAAGCATACCTCAGATGGGTGATATGGGTAATAATTTATATTATTTCACTTTGCAAAATTGAGCTTTTGTTTCAGTTCGTATTATAATAAAGTACTGTCCCACCCCTCATATTTAAATCACAATCTTTTGTCACTACCAGAGGAGTCATTTACAAATTACACTTGCATATTAAGATCACTGACAATTTTGGGAACTTCAGTGCATTATCAACGGTTTGCATTCATCTGAACATATCAAAACTTGCCACGGTCATATGCAGAGACATTAACAAAATTGTCAGTAAGCTTAATATGCAATTGTATAAGATGATCAAGAATTTGATTAACTAGCTACGTTTTAAGCAGATTGAGGTAGAAAGTGGCACAGGTTCAGGAGGTTTAAGGTTCTCCAACTGAAAGCACAGTTGTCAGTCTTGCAAAGACCAGAGTTAAAGAACCGGGGAATAATCTGTAAGAGGTACAGATCCTAAGGAAGTTGGAATGAGAGGAGGGTCTTGCCAAGGATGGTTTTGAAAACAAGATCTAAAATGATAGGCCAACCTCAGTCAGCATGCATAGAAACATAGAAACATAGAAATTAGGTGCAGGAGTAGGCCATTCGGCCCTTCGAGCCTGCACCGCCATTCAATATGATCATGGCTGATCATCCAACTCAGTATCCTGTACCTGCCTTCTCTCCATACCCCCTGATCCCTTCAGCCACAAGGGCCACATCCAACTCCCTCTTAAATATGGCCAACGAACTGGCCTCAACTACCTTCTGTGGCAGAGAATTCCACAGATTCACCACTCTCTGTGTGAAAAACGATTTTCTCATCTCGGTCCTAAAAGACTTCCCCCTTATCCTTAAACTGTGACCCCTTGTCCTGGACTTCTCCAACATCGGGAACAATCTTCCTGCATCTAGCCTGTCCAACCCCTTAAGAATTTTGTAAGTCTCTATGAGATCACCTCTCAATCTTCTAAATTCCAGTGAGTACAAGCTGAGTCTATCCAGTCTTTCTTCATATGGAAGTCCTGCCATCCCAGGAATCAGTCTGGTGAACCTTCTCTGTACTACCTCTCTGGCAAGAATGTCTTTCCTCAGATTAGGAGACCAAAACTGTACGCAATACTCCAGGTGTGGCCTCACCAAGACCCTGTACAACTGCAGTAGAACCTCCCTGCTCTTGTACTCAAATCCTTTTGCTATGAATGCCAACATACCATTCGCTTTCTTCACAGCCTGCTGCACCTGCATGCCTACTTTCAATGACTGGTGTACCAGGACACCCAGGTCTCGTTGCATCTCCCCTTTTCCTAATCGGTCACCATTCAAATAATAGTCTACTTTCCTATTTTTGCCCACTCACCCAGTCTATCCAAGTCATCCTGCAGCCTCCTAGCATCCTCCTCACATCTAACACTGCCCCCCAGCTTCGTGTCATCCGCAAACTTTGAGATGTTGCATTTAATTCCCTCGTCCAAATCATTAATGTATATTGTAAATAGCTGGGATCCCAGCACTGAGCCTTGCGGCACCCCACTAGTCACTGCCTGCCATCCTGAAAAGGACCCGTTCACTCCTACTCTTTGCTTCCTGTCTGCCAGCCATTTCTCTATCCACATCAATACTGAACCACCAATACCGTGTGCTTTAAGTTTGTATACCAATCTCTTGTGTTGGACTTTGTCGAAAGCCTTCTGAAAGTCCAGATATAACACATCCACTGCTTCTCCCTTATCCACTCTACTAGTTACATCCTCAAAAAATTCAATAAGATTCGTCAGGTTGCAATGTTTTGAAATCATTCATATTTATGTAGCCAGGAGAGCATTGGAATGGTCATGTTGTAAGATAATAAAGAGAGGATGAAGATTCCTACATAGATAATTCTCTGGTTACAGATAGATAATTAAGGATGAATCTAGTGTATGTTGCTTCAGCTGGATAATGGAGGAGAGTTGGTATAATTAACCAAAGATAGCAGATAGGTCAAGAAGTAAGTGTTTATAATCTTTGGGTCATGTCCAAGAAAGTTGTTGGTGTTTTCTTTTAAATAGTTTAAATACTTTGGTAGTGATAGGAACTTAGGTAGACAAAAGTGCTAGAGAAACTCAGCGGGTGCAGCAGCATCTATGGAGCCTCATAAATAGGCAACGTTTCGGGCCGAAACCCTTCTTCAGACTCATGGAGGGGGGGCGGATAGAAGAAAGGAAAAAGGGGGAGGAGGAGCGCGAGGGCTTGCACCCCTCCCACCTTCCTTCTGAATAGGAATCTGATCTTGCTGATGTTCTACATCTACCACCTGCAGATCTTTGGAGGATCTGCACCCCTATGTAACTCTTCCCATCCTCTAGTCATACGGGTAGTCATGGGGAACATCCCCAGGAATTGACCCAACATTCCTCCATATGGTCTTGTTTGAGAATTGTCACTAGTCCTACGGGGATCTGACAAAAGGCCGGAACATATCATAAAAGGAGTTTATCAAAACTAGTGGGATTTAATTGTTACACAGGTAACTTTTGGTCTGCCAGAGTTTTAAACTATTTGCAAGAGTAGGATTAAGGACTTCCTGACCCTTACTCCAACATGGGAGCAGTGGCACATTTATCAGATATTCTTGGATAACTTTAGAATGTGTTGCATAGCCCAATAATCTATAATTTGGGGCTAAAATTTAGATCTTGCACCTCAGCTGTCAATGGAAACAAGAATTCTTCTATGGACTGCCATAGCCCAGTTCTCATCAGTGATTCATAGGATTCTTGGTTCAACCAACACTCCAGACTGAACCCAAGCCGATGCATCAAAGTAATATTTGAGAAGTATTGTTCCATAATATTATTCAGATGTCTTACCAGCATTTCTATTTTTAGGTTACCAGTTATTTCAGCCAGCACAGCATCAAGTGAGCCACCATCAAAGGTTTGTGTCTGTATTGATCATTTTGTGTTGTGCTGTTATAAATATTCAGTAAATGTTGTAGCATGAAATATTTAGCCGAGTTAGAGTTAAAATTTATAACTGCTTTGAATGTAGTGAATCAATTGTTTTCTGTTTCAAAGATAAATGTTGCAATTGCTTAAACTTAGTGGTGAAGCCATTTCTATAAAGAGAATGCAAGTGCTTAGTAATTTGGATAAATTCGAGATTCTACCTGGAATAATTGAAAACCCATCACTTTTTCACTTTGAGAATTTATTCCCACTCCAAAATGTCGGCATTTGATCTTGGCTGTTTCTGCATGGAGGGAGTGTAATCATCCTGGGATGGGAGGATTTCATTTGGAGGGCCATTACTGAATGGGTGTTGCACTAAAGAAGTAGTTGTCTTCTGGATGGAACATTTCGGAAGCATCTGGTTAAGCACCTGAAATACTAGATGCAGAAGGCTATGGACCAAATGCCACTAAATGGAATTCTTAGTTTTTGGTTAAGTTAGTGCAATAATAAAGTACTGTTCCATCCACTTGCACTTCTTTTAACAACCTTTTGTCACTACCAGGGGAATAATCAAGCAATTGGTTCTAATGAGACATGTGCTCTTTCTATTCTGAATTATTTTCACTTTATAAGACTGAGTCAATCTGTATTGATGTACAGTGGCTTGCAAAAGTTTTCATACCCCTTGAACTTTTCCACATTTTGTCACGTTACAACCACAAACGTAAATGTATTTTATTGGGATTTTATGTGATAGACCAACACAAAGTGGTGCATAATTGTGAAGTGGAAGGAAAATGATACATGGTTTCCAAATTTTATTACAAATAAAAAACTGGAAAGTGTGGCGTGCAAAAGTATTCTGTCCCCCCTGAGTTAATACTTTGTAGAACCACCTTTCGCTGCAATTACAGCTGCAAGTCTTTTGGGGTATGTCTCTACCAGCTTTGCATATCTAGAGACTGAAATTTTTGCTCATTCTTCTTTGCAAAATAGCTCAAGCTCGGTCAGATTGGATGGAGAGCGACTGTGAACAGCAATTTTCAAGTCTTGCCAGAGATTCTCAATTGGATTTAGGTCTGGACTTTGACTGGGCCATTCTAACACATGAATATGCTTTGATTCCATTGTAGCTCCGACTGTATGTTTAGGGTCGTTGTCCTGCTGGAAGGTGAGCCTCCGCCCCAGTCTCAAGTCTTTTGCAGACTCTAACAGGTTTTCTTCCAAGATTGCCCTGTATTTGGCTCCATCCATCTTCCCATCAACTCTGACCAGCTTCCCTGTCCCTGCTGAAGAAAAGCATCCCCACAGCATGACGCTGCCACCACCATGTTTCACAGTGGGGATGGTGTGTTCAGGGTGATGTGCAGTGTTAGTTTTCCACCACACATAGCGTTTTGCATTTAGGCCAAAAACTTAAATTTTGGTCTCATCAGACCAGAGCACCTTCCTCCACATGTTTGCTGTGTTTGCCACATGGCTTGTGGCAAACTGCAAATGGGGCTTCTTATGGCTTTGTTTCAATAATGGCTTTTCTTTTTGCCACTCTTCCATAAAGGCCTAATTTGTGGAGTGCACGACTAATAGTTGTCCTGTGGACAGATTCTCCCACCTGAGCTGTAGGTCTCTGCAGCTCCTCCAGAGTTACCATGGGCCTCTTGGCTGCTTCTCTGATCAATGCTCTCCTTGCCCGGCCTGTCAGTTTAGGTGGACGGCCATGTCTTGGTAGGTTTGCAGTTGTGCCATAGTCTTTCCATTTTCGGATGATGGATTGAACAGTGCTCTGCGAAATGTTCAAAGCTTGGGATATTTTTTTTTTATAACCTAACCCTGCTTTAAACCTCTCCACAACTTTATCCCTGACCTGTCTGGTGTGTTCCTTGGGCTTCATGATGCTGTTTGTTCACTAATGTTCTCTAACAAACCTCTGAGGCCTTCACAGAACAGTTGTATTTATACTGAGATTAGATTACACAGAAGTGGACTCTTATTTACTAATTAGGTGATTTCTGAAGGCAATTGGTTGCACTGGATTTTATTTAGGGGTATCAGAGTAAAGGGGGCTGAATACTTTTGCACGCCGCACTTTTCCGTTTTTTATTTGCAAAAAAAATGTAAAAACCATGTATCATTTTCCTTCCACTTCACTTTTATGCGCCACTTTGTGTTGGTCTATCACATAAAATCCCAATAAAATACATTTGCGTTTGTGGTTGTAACGTGACAAAATGTGGAAAAGCTCAAGGGGTATGAAAACTTTTGCAAGCCACTGTAGCATCCCAGCTAACTTTCCCTCGGCTAACATCACCTTACCATGCAATAATTTAATTTGTATACGGTTCCCATGCACAATCCATTTTTGTATGAGCTGTATAAAATGTTCTTGCATCTTCTTATTCCTACTAGTATAAAGCATGCAGTTGAATTCATTAAACTCTGCTCATTTGTGAACTGGTACTAGGCAAGTTGCCATGGATCGGTTGGATTGTGTTCAAATCCAAAAGGGCTACTAAGGTCCTACAGGGTTTAGAACATGGCAAACTGACAGTTTCCAGGTTTTACTAAGTGGTCGAACCATAACATGTTCTGGGAAGCATAGAATAACAACTGGATATGTTGCCAACATTACACATACCAGAAGAGAATGTACTAATCACTGAATCCCAAGACAATATACAAACTCCCACGGTGAAGATATATGTCCCATCTTTCCTATTCTGAATGATGTGACTAAGCAGCATTGATGACAGCAAAGTTCGATGGATTCTATCAGCAGCCTACATAGGCTCATCTGATGTCTGATTTTACCTGTAAGGCACTTGTTATATCTGGTATTACAAGTCTTATCTAACATTCATGATGCTCCGGGTGATAGTAACAAACATTATAAACGCATACTGCGCACATTATTTTCTGGCTACACCTGCAACATCTGAGCTAATAAACCCTTGATATCCCTTTGCTGAATCTGCCTCATATTTGAAATGATACCAGATCAACAAAGCAGAATCTATAAGGCAGTATGTTCTATTATTAGAACTTTCCCATTGCTCACTTTAGTAGTAGATGTATATAAAGGGTTGTTCTGTACCTACCTTTTCACATATGACGAAATGGAAAACTTTATCAGAAATTGTTCTTTTAAATATTTGTATTCACTCACAGTAACATGGGGGGCCCTGAATACTGAAATAATTGGAAAACACTAAACTACTCAAAAGACCAGCCATCAAGAACTGACAGAGAACCCTTTTAATGTTTCAATTTGATTATCCATCATAAAGGGGAATCCCCAACCAATGTTGATTTCCTGATACCTGATCTCTTGCATATTTCTAGCATTCCTATTTTTTCAGTTTCAGATTTTTAACTTCTGCAGTGGTTTCCTCTCAATAGATTCTACTGTAAATGTTGTGTTAATGCTTGGTGAACGTGGGATGAAATATTAATTTTTGAACTGATTATTAAGGAATGAAGAATTCGTCAAATATAAAATACAGGCTGAAGGCTAGCGTTGCCCCTTCTTCTGTTACACCACATGTTGCTTGAAGGACATAAGCCTGGAAAGATGTGCATTGTGATGATTTATTGCAGGTTCTGTGTATAAGAATGTCCAGTGAAACCTTTTGCATAAGCATGTGCATGACAGGTTGCATGCTTAAACATTCTCAAATCAGCTGTTGATTGAGAACAATGCACTATGTATAGTAGAGGGTTTTTTTTTTCGATACCTGCAATTTACAATACAATCTGCCAACGCTACAACTTTATTCAACAAAACTGCCATTACAGAAAAGGAAATTGTCTGGTAAAGTGGTAGAGGCGGAAGAAGATTACACCAAGTTCAACTCTGATTCAAAAGAGAAAAAGGTAAGCTTTCACACTTAACTCCCACTGTTGCTATTGTCTTTCAGAAGTTGATGTTAAACACTGAGTTGCACAGGTAGAAGGATAGAAACATAGAAGCATAGAAAATAGGTGCAGGCGTAGGCCCTTCGAGCCAGCACTGCCATTCAATATGGTCATGGCTGATCATCCAAAATCAGTACCCTGTTCCAGCTTTTCCCCTATATCCCTTGATTCCCTTAGCCCAAAGAGCTAAATCTAACTCTCTTGAAGGGAAAGGATCCCTAGGTTCCTTTCCAAATCCCTTCTGAGCAAGCTGATCTCAATCAACGTGCCATTGGCTTGAGTGCATTAGAGTTAAGGAGACTTGTGGATTGTGATCAATTTCAACATTGAATCCCCTCGAATCTTCTGAAACTCCAAGAAAATGCATACAGCAGTTTTATAAACTCCTGTTCTTAAAATAGTTTCAGAGCATCTAAGGCAAAAATCATTGCATTGCATTGCTGTACATTCAAGCTCATGTTATTAATTATAAAAGAGAAATTATCTAATTACCATCCCCCTCGGGAACCCCACTTTAACTGGAAAAGGGTTTGAGTAATCACCTGATCATTACCAATGCAGAATCTTTCACAAGTTTGCCCAAATAGGACCACTGCTTTGTCCTTTCTCTACAGATCTCTAACTAATCCAGTGTACTACCAAGTCCGCTTCCACTATCTTGTCAGGCAGGGGATTCCAAACACCTGTTTTATGTTAATACACCACATTTCATGCTGCTACTATCCCATTTATTCCAAGTGCTTCTGTCTTGATGGAAAGTTTATTATGTGGAACTTTATTATATGCACTTTGGAAGCATACTTCAAATTGCGTCCAATTTCCCCAAAAACCTTTTCTGTTATTTCATAAAATTCTATCAAGTTAAGTAGATACAATGTTTGACAGGATCAAGATTTATTTGGCGTCCCCTGGGTTGTTTCTAAGCAGGTCATGGCTGTGGTTAATGGTGGTAAAGTAGTACATTGCAATTGTTTGTTGTAGCAAGTCGAGTAAACATATGCTTGGAATGAGTACACACAATTGCACCAAAATTAAATCAGTGTTAAATTGTGACCAATTACAGAAACTAGCTTTACGTTACAATTGATTATTGGATTGAGTGTTGTTCTAATTAAAATGTTTAAAATAACAGATTCGATGTGACCTAGAGAAACCATTTCGTCTGGGAACATAGAATGTCCCTTCGGCCTGCAATGTCCTTGCCGAACATGATGCTTGACCATCTCTTATCTGCCTGCACATAATACATATCCCTCCATTCCCTACATATTCTTATGCCTAACCAAAATCTCTTGATTGCCACGATTATCATATCTGCCTCAACTGCTGCCCCGATCAGTGCATTCCAGGCACTCACCACCCTGTGTTTAGTAAAAAAACCTTGCCCTGCACATCTCCTTTAAACTTTGCCCCCCTCACCTTAAAGCTGTACCTTCTAGTATTTGATTTTTCCATCGAGGGATAAAAGTTCTGAAACTATCATATGTATGCCTCTCATAATTTTATGATACTTCTATCAGGTCTCTCTGCAACATCTGAACCAGTAAAAACTATCCTGGTCTGTTCAACCAATTTGTAGCTATTAACCTCTAATGTAGGGCATCATTATGATAAACCTCCTTCCATTCTTTCCAAAGCCGCTGCATTCTTCCTGTAAAGGGACAACGGGAACTGCATGCAAATCCCCAAAATGCTGACTAACCAAAGTCCTATAAAGCTGCATCATGACTTCCTGACTCTTATATTCAATGCCCCGACCTATGAAAGCAAGTATACCATATGCCTTTTTTACCACTCTACTTTCAGGAAGTTATAGACATGGATCCCAAAGCTATTAAGGGCCTTGCTATTAATTGTATTTTTTTCCCCTTGCATTTGACCTCCCAAAGTGCAACACCTCACACTTGCATGGATTAAACTCTAGGTGCCATTTCCCCATCCATCTCTGTATCTAATCTATATCTCGTTGTTTACCTTGACAGCCTTCCTCACAGTCAGCAATCCCACCAACCTTGGTGTCATTTGCAAAGTTACTAACCTACCTGTCAATGTTTTAATCCAGGTCATTTATATCACAAACAATAAAGGTCCCAGCACAGTTCCTACAGACCTCCAGCCTGAATATTGTCCTTCCACCACAGCCCTCTCTGTCTTAGTAAGACAGTTCTGAATCAATACAACCAAGTCACTGTTAATCCCATGCATCTTAATCTTCTGGATTAGCCTCCTGAATAGAACTTTATTAAATCCCTTGCTAAAATCCTTGTAGGCAACATCCACTACCCGACCTTCATCAATCAATTGACAATAGGTGCAGGAGTAGACCATTCGGCCCTTCGAGCCCGCACCGCTATTCACTGTGATCATGGCTGATCATCCACAATCAGTACCCCGTTCCTGCCTTCTCCCCATATCCCTTGACTCCGCTATCTTTAAAAGCTCTATATCTAACTCTCTTGAAAGCATCCAGAGAATCAGCCTCCACTGCATTCTGAGGCAGAGAATTCCACAGTTTCACAATTCTCTGGATGAAAAGGTTTTTCCTCATTTCCATTCTAAATAGCCTACCCTTATTCTTAAACTGTGGCCCCTGGTTCTGGACTCCAACATCGGGAACATGTTTCCTTGCTCTAGCGTGTCCAATCCCTTAATCTTTTATGTTTCAATAAGATCCCCGCTCATCCTTCTAACTTCCAGTGTATACAAGCCCAGTCGCTCCATTCTTTCAATAAATGACAGACCCGCCTTCCTGGGAATTAACCTTGTGAATGTACGCTGCATTCCCTCAATAGCAAGAATGTCCTTCCTCAAATTTGGAGACGAAAACTGCACACAATACTCCTGGTGTGGTCTCACCAGGGCCCTGTACAACTGCAGAAGGACCTCTTTGCTCCTATACTCAACTCCTATTGCCAACATGCCATTAGCTTTCTTCGCTGCCTGCTGTACCTGCATGCTTACTTTCAGTGACTGATGTACAAGGACACCCAGATCTTGTTGTATTTCCCCTTTTCCTAACGACACCATTCAGATAAAAATCTGCCTTCCTGTTCTTGCCACCAAAGTGGATAACCTCACATTTATCCATATTAAACTGCATCTGCCATTCATCTGCACACTTACCTAACCTGTCTGTTACCCTGCATCCTCACAGCATCCTCTTCACAGTTCACACTGTCATCCAGCTTTGTGTCATCTGCAAATTTGCTAATATAACTTTTAATCCCTTCATCTAAATCATTAATGTATATTGTAAATAGCTGCTGTCCCAGTACCGAGACTTGCGGCACCTCACTAGTCGCTGCCTTCCATTCTGAATGGGACCCGTTAATCCCTACTCTTTGTTTCCTGTCTGCCAACTAATTTTCTATCTATGTCAGTATCCTATCCCCAATACCATGTGCTCCAATTTTGCCCACTAATCTCCTCTGTGGGACCTAAACAAAGGTTTTCTGAAAGTCCAGGTATACTGCATCCACTGGCTCTCCCCTGACCATTTTCCTCGTTACATCCTCCAAAAATTCCAGAATATTAGTCAAGCGTGATTTCCCCTTCGTAAATTCATGCTGACTCGGACCGATACTGTTACTGCTATCCAAATGTGCCGATATTTCACCTTTTATAATTGACTCCAGCATCTTCCCCACCACCGATGTCAGGCTAACATGCCTTCGTTACCCCCTCAAAAAACTCGAGCATGTAAAAAGCCATGCTGACTGTCCCCAATTCACCCATTCTTGTTCAAATGGGAGTAAATCCTATCCCGAAGAATTCTCTCCAATAGCTTCCCTACCACAGATGTGAGGAATCACTGGCCTATAATTCCTTGGATTCTCTTTCCTTCCCTTCCTAAATAAAGGAAAAAACATTAGCTACTCCCCATTTCTCTGGGATCTCGCGGGTAGCCAGGAGAAACTCAAAGACCTCAAAGGCTCCTGCAATCTCCTCACTTGCCTCTCTCAATAACCAGGGATAAATCTCATCAGGTCCTGAGGATTTATCCACCTTAAGCATAGAAACATAGAAATTAGGTGCAGGAGTAGGCCATTCAGCCCTTCGAGCCTGCACCGCCATTCAATATGATCATGGCTGATCATCCAACTCAGTATCCCGTACCTGCCTTCTCTCCATATCCTCTGATCCCCTTAGCCACAAGGGCCACATCCAACTCACTCTTAAATATAGCCAATGAACTGGCCTCAACTACCCTCTGTGGCAGAGAGTTCCAGAGACTCACCACTCTCTGTGTGAAAAAAGTCTTTCTCATCTCGGTCTTAAAGGATTTCCCCCTTATCCTTAAGCTGTGACCCCTTGTCCTGGGCTCTTCAAGAGTGCCAACACCACCACCTCCTTAATCTCAAACTGCCCGTGCAACTCTGTATCCTCTACACTGGTCTCACTGTCCTCCATGTCCTTCTCCTTGGTGAAAACGGTTAAGTACAAGAAGCCAAGTACTTAAAGGCATAATAAAATTAGAACTAGGTGGAGTGAGTGAGGCATGAAATTAGAATGCATCTTCTTTCATATGCAGTGTAGATTGGTTATTGCATGTGAACCAATCATAGTAGAATAGCTTCGCTAACCCCACCCCACTGTATGATTCATACTAACACCCACTTCCTACACTAGTCAGTCTTCGATGCGGTAACGATGAACTAACAACTAATGACCTGCTGTACCGCTATATATATATATGGGTACTGATTAAAAATGATCTTGAACTTCAGATTGTGTAGATTGCTTAATTACATGGTGTCAGAAGTGGGATTCAAACCCACGCCTCCAATTCAAGGACTTAGTCTTTGGGAATGTTTTCACGGTCGAGACAGACCACCAACCTCTGGTAACCATCCTCAACAAACCTATCCACGCAGCACCTGCACGTCTGCAGCGTATGATGATGCAACTCCAGCGATTTGACTTCAAAATTGTTTACAAAGAGGGTAAGGACATGCTCGTGGCTGACACCCTCTCTCGCGCTCCACGGGCATCCAACGAATGACACCCCTACGAACGGAATGAGTTTACGATTCTCAGCATTGACTTTGTTTCCACAAAACAATTGCGCCGCCTAGCCGAACACACAGCCGCCGACGCCACCCTCCAGCTACTCTCATCCATAATCAAGAGAGGCTTGCCAGACAGGCATTCCAGCACACCACTGGAGGTGCAGCCGTTCTTCTTAGTCCGTGATGAACTGGTAATACAGGACAGTGTTATAGCAAAGGGCCACAAAGTCGTGATCCCTTTATCACTACGTGACGAATACTACAAAGAGGCACACAACGGCCACCCAGGCACCAATGCCATGCTGGCCCACGCACAGAATATGTTTTGCTGGCCTGGCATGGCCAAGTACAAACGGGACAAGACAGCCGCTTGCCCCACCTGCAACAGCCTGGCGCCGCACCAACAGAGACAGCCCCTGCTGCAACAACCTCCACCAGCACTGCCCTGGACGTCGCTGGTGGCAGACATTTTCGAGTGGCACGGTAAACATTATGTAGTCCTAGTTGACTCCTATTCTAACTGGTTCAAACTTGATTTACTGCCTTCTATCACATCATAGATGGTCATTCAAAAACTACAGAAACACTTCTCCACATTCGGCGCACCTGTCCGCTTGCAGACCGACAACGGAAGACAGTTTACCAATCACGCCTTCAAACACTTTGCCAATTGATGGAATTTCCACCATGTCACGAGCAGCCCCGAATGCCCACAAAGTAATGGGCTCGCTGAACGAACTGTCAGAAGCGCTAAACAGCTAATGGAACGCGCCCACCTAACCATGTCAGATGTGTACCTCGACCTTTTAAACCTCAGGAACATCGCTAGAGACGGGGTCCTGTTCTCACCAGCCCAACGACTGATGTCCAGGACAACAAGACCTCCAATACCAATTGCCCAGCAGAATCTGGTGCCACAAGTGCTGAAGCCAGCCACGATCCAGAAGCGTATCCAGAAACGATCTCATGACAAATCTAGTAAATCACTTAAACCACTACTACCGGGCCAAGTGGTCCGTTTGCAAACTCCTGTGGGACATTCCGTCTAGGTTGCGTTGTTGGCCCGTCCGAAGAACCATGATCTTGTTGACATCGATGGCGCCATGTACCGTCAGAGCCGCCAACACTTGCTCGCTGTGAAGGAACCACGACCACCACCAGCCGATCCTTTCGCTCCACCTCTGTTCCAGCCGTCTGGTGCCGTGGCCACCATCAGTTCCAGCATGTTCTTTACCCCACCACAACCGACGGCTATGACTAACCACAACACTACCTCTCCCGCATGCTCTCCCTGTCAGCCACCACGAGTGTCCCCTGCTGCTTTCTCACTTCCGGCTTCTCCGCCTTCCTCTAACTTTTCTGGCAAAGGGGGAAGAGGGCTTGGTCCATACGCGTTCGGGCCGTATTAGTAGACTGCCTGAAAGATATGGCGAGTATGTTTGAATTCTAGCTGCATGTGTGTTTAACTATATTCACTCTTTACAGGGAAGGATGTAGATTGGTTATTGCATTTGAACCAATCATAGTAGAATAGCATCACTAACCTCACCCCACCCCACTGTATGATTCATACTAACACCCACTTCCTACACTAGTCAGTCTTGGATGCGGTAACGATGAACTAACAACTAACGACCTGCTGTACCGCTATATATATGGGTACTGATTTAAAAATGATCTTGAACTTCAGATTGTGTAGATTGCTTATTTACATGCAGCTAATGAAAATTGCTTCATATGCATTTTATGCATAATAGGAATTTGATAGGTATTTCCAAGAATTGCATTATTCAGAACAATTTAATTCAGTATAAATGTTCAATCTATTAATTAAATCAATTGATTATGTTAATTAAACACAAAACAATTGCTGTTAGTCCATCTTAAACTAAATAATTTTCCTAAAATAAATGTTAACTTTTTTTCCCCTCATAGCCCACCAAGATGACAGCTGCACAGAAATCCCTGTCAAAGGTTGACAAAAGTGGAATGAAAAATATATCTGCCTTTTTTGCATCAAAGACCAAAGGAACAACCAAGCGTCCATAACTTTTGGATCATTTCTGTTTTTTTATAATATAAAATGAACACTTGTTTGTCAGGTGTTATGTTGCATGTTTTTTTTCTGTTTCAATAGTACTGCAGTTTAAAATGAACTGATTTATTTGCTTTTGCTAAATCTTATTTTGTTTTCCATTCAGCTAAGTTGTATGTCCAGAAGCGTGCTGTTGGTTTGAATATTAAACATTTTGTTTCTTAAATGATGTGTCTGAGAGAATTGTTATACGAGTCGGGTCTGACCTGTTCAGCCAACATTGCCCGTGCTGCATTATCAGTATGTGCGTATCCAGCTTCAACTTTTGAGTCCGTAGTTTCCAGAGCAGTCATTACTGTTTTTAAAAAAACTGAGGTGTTGTGGATATTTCTTTCCCACTCCTATCCACTGGATGCAACCTAATAACAAGATTATTTTGGTTAGTTATATTGGTTGAAGAAAAAATATTAGCCTGCATAACAGGGAAAAAAAACTTTTTCCTTCAAATAATGTGTGATTGTTTTTGATTTGTGGGCAAATGACTTACTGAGAGATGGTGCCTCTAGCAGTGCAGCACCTGTGCTTTAGATGGAATTTTAACCTTGTCTTGAGTGAAACTTGAATCTACTGTCTATTACTACAGTATATTACTATTGAAAGGCTGGATGCAAGGAGTGTCCCTTGGATGAGAAGTCTAGAACCAAGGTACACAGACCTAGAATAAGGAATAGATACGAGGTGAAATTTATCCACAGAGTATGGTGAATCTGGAATTCATTTAAACAGAAAGTGTTGGTTTCTGAATTGTAAGGGAATTAAGTAAGGTGGAGTTAGTGCAGGAAAATGGAGAATGGGTGGAAGATTAGCCCTGATCTTGAAAAAAGGCCAAGTAGGCTTGAAAGATAAAAATCTAAACACAAGGACTTAATTTCCCCAAACTGAAATCTTAATGGTCCCTTCCTCAAATCTTTATCCAAATGTTAACCCTGTGCCTTAAGTCTGACTCCAAACGTTCTCTTAGCATTATTGTAATGCAACCTCAAACTAAAAAAAACAGAACAAATTCCCACCTGTACGCTGAAAAACCTCCAGGAAACAAACGCAATATAATTCTCCACCACCCATGAGGTCATCCTTAATCCCAACATCAGCCCTAACCCTAAAGCATAAATCCCAACACCTACAACTAATTCCTGCTAATTCTGAATCTAAAACTCCAACTTCACCCTCACATTCAAACTATAATCAAATTTGAACCCTAATGACAAAATCCGCAAAGCCCTTATCACTGATAATCCCTAACTCAGTCCTTAAATCTAACATATCAATATACCCACAATATTACAGCAATTCTCCACCATGCATTGCAATTACTCTAGGATTCTTGTTGTCATTGTAATTTTAAGTACAATCCTGTTTGGGTACCAGGTATTTGGCTCAAATCATCCAATATCACCCCAGTCGGATGGATAATGACATGTAAACCAAAAAACAAGCAAAATGAATATTGCAACTACCAACAAATTAAGGAACTCAGGTAATGTGAAAATAGACAGGAGAGACAATTGCTCTGCTGCTCACAAACTCAAACTAATCCAAATGCTACTGCAAATCTAATTGGAAGCATTTTCGTTAACACTGTTGCAAACTCAAACTAAACACTCACACAAACTTTAGGATATATGCAAACTACCTAATGCACAAAATATTGCCCATAATTGTTGTTACTCAAGCATGAGTTTAGCTGTCAAAGATTTCTAAACCTCTGCAATTCTCTGTCCTTTTCTGAGATCTTCCTTAAAAATAACATCTTTCACCAGCTTTAATGATGTCTCATTATGACGACTGTGATTCAATCTTTCTTTGATTGCATTTGTCTGAAGCACCATAGGACAATTCCCAATGTTAAATACATCATTGATATGGATTATTCTCATAAATACATTTAAGGTTGCTATAGAAATTGCATGGCAAAATGATTTATCCGACTAGTTGTATAAAAATAAATGAAAGATCATCTGGTGATTTCTGCCCAATTTGTTACCTATCATTCTCCAGGTGGCATTCCAGCGACGCACTCGAAAGAAAACCAGTGTGCAAAGGTGATCTGAAGTGTCGCTTTTAATGCAGTTCAGTGAGTGATGATGCAGAGTTTGGTCTCACAAACTTAAATTGCTGTCAGATTTATTTTTACATTTCCTTTTTTCTTCATCACTATGATCCTTGGCTGCCAGCTGCTGGGTTCCAATTTGCAATGCTTTTTAAGCTTATTTTTCTGATCTTTTGATTGGTATCTTTGTTGGTTGCAGTGAGCAGTATGGAAAATTACTATAACTGGTAATACAGAACAGGTTTTCTTTCCAAACACTAATACAAATTCAAAGAGCATTGTAAATCCCCAATTATGAAAGAATGTATGGGACTCCCAGTTTATCTCCAAATACAGAGCATAAATCGCCCAGTCAATATCAATTACCATGTTTTCCAAAATGTCTATAATTGACAAAATGAATGAGGGCATTAACTTTGATTGTCACTTTAATAATTTACTTCAAATATCTCCCAATCTTGGTAGATCTATTTGCTCTGTGCATTTCCTGTGCTCTGTTAACTTCACAAAGTCAATCTCTCCCACATCATGCTGCCATGCAAATATTGGGAAAGCTCCCCTGATACTCATACCCACGCTCATAACATCATAATTGTGAACCAAATCCCAGACTGCTCCATTGACAACCCAAGATATCCAAGAACTGAGCAAGCCAGTGGAACTGGTATCAGAAGAGGAATCAGCCTGGAAGGTTTGTCCCTGGGTATCCTCAGAGCAACTCTGGATCCCATGAAGACTCATGGCATCAACTACAGTGAGCAGCTTTGTACAAGGAGACCTAATTGCAATGTGCTGACCTCCTTCAACTCCCTCACCAAGTCTCGTCAGCGGGGTTGCTTCCAGAAGAGACAGTGGTGCAATAGTAGAGCTGCTGCCATATAGCTGTAGTGACCTGGATTCAAGCCTGACTCTGGTGTTTGTGACTGCTACTCAGAACAAATTGTCTCTCTCACCAACTATTGTACTGTTGTAGATGCATCTGCCATTGATGGTATTGGCAGAAGTGATTACTGCACAGTCCTTGTTGAAATTAAATTCGCCTTTGCATTGAAGATAGTTTTCATAATGCTGTGCAGTCATTCCACAATGTTAATTGAGGTTAGACAAAATAAATAGACAGTTTAAAACCGGATATCCATGGGACACTTAGTGGCAACATCAAAACTGGATTCCACAACAATCGGATTCCACAACATTCCATTTTGTCCTCCACTCCAACATAATCAAATCTGGAAATCAACCTTGGTTCAATGAGGACTGTAGAAGATTGTGTTGTAACAGCACTAGATAACTATTTGAAACCCTAACTTGGTGATGAGCAGAGAACTACATATTCCAGCAAAAACAACTTGCCACAGACAGCTCAGCAATATTGCAGACTATTCCCTCCTATCATGAAACAATTATACAAATTATGAAGGAAGGCAGCTCCAATGCTCAAAATAGCAGACCAGTATGTGAGAAGACAATTCTGAAATGCTTGAAGCCAATATCGACTAGAAGTGTTGCGGTTGTTCTTGAGATCCGCACCTTGAAAGGAACCTACTGATTTAATTCACTCCCTGTGGAAACACTAAAATTAGAAAGCCTCCAGGACCGAACAGCTCTTTAGCTGTAGTGGTGAATACATGTGTTCCGCAACTAGCCATACCATCAGACAAGGTTTGCTCGTACAATCACAACTACCAACAATGTGGAAAATTACTCAGGATTGTTTTCTTATCGAAAGGGCTAATCTGTCTGATGCTAGACTGCATAATCAATCTACTCAAAATCATTTGCAAAATGACGGAAGGTGCCTTCAAGTATGTCTTACTATATACAGTAAATAACCAACACAGAAATTAATTGATTGGATTTTTCCAGGATTACTCGCATCCAAATCTCACTTCAGCCTCACCATACCTGGCAAAAAAGTTGGATTCTCAGCATAATAAGTAACGTTCCTTAATGTCAAAACAGCATTTGGACAAATGCGGCATCACGACCATTAGTAATATTGAAGTCAGTGGAAATCAGGAATCTCATCTGGTTAGACTCGCATCTAGCAGAAGGAAAGTTAGTTGTGATCTTTAAAGTGCAATCATCTCAGTCTCAGTCACAGAATCACAACTCAGTCACAGCGCCGCTCACAGTGTGGCGGCGCTGCCGTGGCAGCTGCGGCTCGCCTGCAGTCCGTCTGTTTTTTATTTTTTTGTTGTTTTCTTGTCCTGTTGTAGCATGTTAATTTGAGTTATTAGGTTGTGTATGTGTGTGGGAGGGGTGGGAGAAACGTTTTAGTCTCTTCGGGGGGGACCCAACTTTTCTTGTCGTATCCCCCATCTCCATCTCCGTCTGCGCTGAGGCCTAATGGCGGAGCTGGCGGCCTCCAACTGCAACCGACTTCGAGGCTCCGGAGGCAGAGCCAGCCAGGACCTACCAGCGCGAGGCTGGCCGACTTTGGGGCTGTGGCGGGTTCAGGCATTCTGGCGATCCAGCGGCCCGACTCGGAGCTGTGGCGGCTTTCCGGTTGCGGTGGCGGCAGCAGCAACTTCGGAGGTTCGGCCAAAGGCCCAGCAGACGACATCGTCGGGAGCTCGCAGGTCCCAGGTTGGTGACCTGTTTTTCCAGAGCTCCCGCGGCAACAGCTGCGTCCGCTGGACTGGAGAGGGGCAGCTTCGACCACCCCGGGCCGCGGAGCTCAACCGGCCCGTTCGCGGAGCACGGTTCAGCCGCGTGACTTACTTACTTACCATCACCCGGTGCGGTCACAACATCGGAGGCCTAGATCGCCTCAGCGCAGAGGAAGAACAAGAAGGGAAGAGACAAAGACTTAAGATTTTGCCTTCCATCACAGTGAGGAGGTGTCTGGTGAACTCACTGTGGTGGATTTTAATTTTGTGTTTATTGTGTGTTTTGTTATTTTATTATATGTATGACTGCAAGGCAACGAAATTTCGTTCAGACCGAAAGGTCTGAATGACAATAAAGTTTCCATGATTCCATGAATAATACTGCAGGAGTTCTCGGGGCAGCATCCTAGGCTTAACCATCTTCAACTATTTCATCATTAAACTTCCTGCATCATAAGGTCAGAAATTTGTTTCTTTGGTGATGATGGCAGAGTGCTTATTTCTTTACCTTTTCATAAGAAATTGAATAAATGTTTGAAATCATGTATATTAATGATAATTTTAGAACAGTAAATGGGACTGGAAATGTGGATTGCATGCCCTCTGTCTAGGATAATTTCATAAATAATCTTTAGAGAATTTATCATTTGTAAATCATTTTTTATGCATTCATTTAATAAAAACTGATTATTCAAGGGGGAACGTGAGAAATACCTTCATGTACTAACATGTTCTGATCTGGAATACATTGCCTGAAAGGAAAGCAGGTAGAAATGTAGAATTAAAGCCATTTTTCTCGAAAGTCTATGATAGGCGTTAAGTACATTGTCCATGCTAGTTTTTAATATAATCTGTCAACATCCACAACTCTAAGGAATAGTAAATTCTGGAGGTTTATATTCAGTGCCAACAATTGTGCACACAATAAGCACCGATTTGGATCTCTCTGAGTTTTCATAGCACCCAAAAAATAGTCACTCACTATTGATATATTGCTCATCGTCAGCAAGTGAAACCACATTTAGACTCTTTATAGAAGAGATCCTTATACAAGACAAATCACATGCTCATCCCAGTGTAACTGCCAACCCTTTGAAAAGAATTGCTGATCACATTAAGGTGCCTGTCTGACGAAAGGTCTTCAAACTGAAGATTAACAGTTTTTCCATAGACATTGCATGACCAGCTGAGTGTTTCTTGCACTATGTTTAACTGAAAGAATTACCCAATTATTCGTGTTCGCCTGCTCCAACATCTCATCGAGTCATAGAGTGATACAGTGTGGAAACAGGCCCTTCGGCTCAACTTGCCCACACTGGCCAACATGTCCCAGCTACACTAGTCCCACCTGCCTATGCCTGGTCCATATCCCTCCAAACCTGTCCTATCCATGTACCTGTCTAACTGCTTCTTAAACGATGAGATAGTCCCAGCCTCAACTACCTCCTCTGGCAGCTTGTTCCATACACCCACCACCCTTTGTGTGAAAAGGTTCCCCTCGGATTCCTATTAAATAATTTCCCCTTCACCTTGAACTTATGTCCTCTGGTCCTCGATTCCCCTAAAATCTGAAAACTTTGAATGCTTTTTGAACAAGAACTCAATTCCCTATTGCTCCTATTTTTTTAAGACATGTCATGACGTGCACTGGATTTGTACGGTGTTAGCAGAAAAATGTTGAAAACGGAATGAACATTTGAAAAGTTGCATTACATGGCTAATTAGATCATAACCCTGTTATTTTGGAGTTTAACTCTCATAGAACATAGAACAGTACAGTATCTTTTTATTTTATTTTTTCTCTTTCTCGTGCTTTATATCTTTATGAGCACCGATTCACATCGACAATTCACCACGCAAACGATGCACCTCAAACGGCAGTGCTTTTAACTTTGCTCCCTTAGTGAACCAGTACACCGATTGACATCAACAATTCACCCCGCAAACGGTGCACCTCAAACGGCAGCACTTTTAAATTTGCTCCCCTCCGAGTGTATAATCACCAAGCAAATCGACGGGCATCGTGAAGCAGTGCACCGATTCACATCGACAATTCACCCCGCAAACGATGCACCTCAAACGGCAGTGCTTTTAACTTTGCACCCTTAGTGAACCAGTACACCGATTGACATCAACAATTCACCCCGCAAACGGTGCACCTCCAACGGCAGTGCTTTTAACTTTGCTCCCTTTTTGAGTATAGGAGCAGGGAGGTTCTACTGCAGTTGTGCAGGGTCTTGGTGAGACCACACCTGGAGTATTGCATACAGTTTTGGTCTAGAAATCTGAGTAATGACATTCTTGCCGTAGAAGGAGTACAGAGAAGGTTCACCAGACTGATTCCTGGGATGTCAGGGCTTTCATATGAAGGAAGGTGGGATAGACTTGCCTTGTACTCACTAGAATTTAGAAGATTGAGGGGGGATGTTATAGAAACTTACAAAATTCATAAGGGGTTGGACAGGCTAGACGCAGGAAGATTGTTCCCGATGTAGGGGAAGTCCAGGACAAGGAGTCACAGTTTAAGGATAAGGGGGAAATCTTTTAGGACCATGATGAGACAAACATTTTTCACACAGAGAGTGGTGAATCTCTGGAATTCTCTGCCACAGAAGGTAGTTGAGGTCAGTTCATTGGCTATATTTAAGAGGGAGTTAGATGTGGCCCTTGTGGCTAAAGGGATCAGGGGGTATGGAGAGAA